>CM047811.1:99504338-99815083 GCA_026214975.1 Gentiana macrophylla
ATAACTCCCCATGTGAATTAGGATGATTACTTAGATAAAACAAACGTTAAAGGTTGATTATTATGACTACGAGTCATCCCCAAGGTAGATTTAGCTCCAGTTAGGCCATCTAAATCATCGTGCCTCCATTACGTGACTTCTCGCTTTTTAATGCCTCCATCTCATATAACCGACACAATTGTGAAACTAGGGATGCGGTATAAACCGTAACCTCATCTAAGCAACATTCCTAAGGTAAGGCGTACTTCTTAGATGCCGATTCAATCTATATCCTAAGTAACAATCACTTTTTGGGTTTCATGTTAAATTATGATGACAAATAATTAAGTTGATCAGGTTTAATTACTCGCTTTAATTCCAAATCGGAGAATCTCGACGTAGTCGGCCGATCATAATATTGCCCTACATATCACCATGCTCGGGTCGACCGAACGACAAAGACTCGGGCGATCGAAAGTGACACGCCTAGGTCGACCAAACACGCCTCGTGTCGGTACAAATCATGATTACTTAACGTTTCTAACCTAAACACATGGGTTCGTAAATTAATCTACATCACTTAATCAATACAAATAAAACTACTCCATAATAAAATACATCGAGATCTACAAATAAAGATTGCATAATTGAATAGTTATACCTCAAGACGAGAGTGACTTCACTCTTTAATGCACTCCCCTAATCGGAGAATCTGACTAATCCACAATGAACGAACATAAAGAAAATAAAACTAAAAGCTAAAATTGTATGAATTGTTTTGTGTTGTAGTGGTGTGTCTTTCTCAAAGATCGTAGCTCATGCTTATATAGGAGTTGTAGCCGACATAGGAGGATCCAAAAGATTGACACGCATTTATCACATTAGGCTCGGGTGACCGAACCTACACGCCGATCGACCGAATGGCATGGCTCGGTCGACCGAGCCTCCTCTTTACGCGTTTTCAAACTCGGTTCGTCGACTTGTTCCCCACTCCATGCTTTTGAATTGATCTCGATTAATCTTTTCTTCAATGCTCCGATTTTCTTCTCTTTTATCTTGAGATCTCCGATTGCGTGATAATTATCTTCCCGATTATCATGATCGCAAAATCGAATTTATCACACAATTAATTGCTCTTTATAATAAAATAGCTAAATACCAATTATCATATTAATAATCACATACCATTAAATAATAAATATAAACACGTGATTAAATATGAAATATATATAATTAACTCCGATTTAAGGTTATAATTGATGACATAAATAGGTATATTTTAACCGTCATCAAGTACTTTTACCCATAAGGAAAGACTTGACAGGGAGCGTGTCTTAACCGACATACCTATCCTATGTAGGTTAACGACATCCATGGGTGCCAACTCCTAATTCTAGTGAGTAGATGAACAACTCGATCTAACTCACCCTATGTGAAGCTAACCGACTCTCCCTTTAGAAAACCGATTATCCTCACATGATTAAGGTCTGCAGAGTTGCTCAAACAATGATGACAAAATCAGATTAGAAACGGTCCTAACAACTAGGCCGAATCTATGCAACGATCCTAAAACCTCTTTTCCCACATCTCACCGCAAAATGCATGTATAAGTTCGATGTGTGTGACAGTGAACTAGGTGATCAAAATAATTCAAAGATGTTATAATCAATTTTAGGACGTGGATTAATCGTTTAAACATGATTTTACGCACTACACAATTCTCAATCTCATCCTTCCTTAGGGTTTTCACTAGCTTTCACATAATTCGGCTACACATGCAATTAGCTACTCATGATTATACTAATAAACGAAATAGGAATGGAATCATCCTAGAAATAATAAAAGAAGAATAATTCATTACCATATAATCGATTTAAAATCGATCCCCAAAGTATCAAGAAATAATTGCTCTAAAAAGTCGAATCTTTGATCTTGAAACGTAAATCTAAGCTATAAAGAGTGTTTAGAATCGAAGGATGTTATCTATGGAATCAAAGGATCAAAGGACCTACACTAAAACCGCACCAAAATCGCCCTAAAAGTGTCTAAAATCGGCTGGATCTGTAAAAGTGCTGAATGAGCTGCGTATTTATAGTGTAGGGTTGAAATCTGCAGTTGTCGGTGCTGAACGAGCGTTTTCTATAAGGTGGATGCTCATCTTCCTAGAGATCTGATGATGATTAGGGTTTATTCTTCAGTGAACCAGCATTTGGCTCCTCTTAAACGCTATTTCAAAGATCATGCCTTGAGGGCAAACGCCCGTCTGGATTGTCTGAACGTCCGTCCGAGCTGTATGAGCTTTCTTGATCCAGGATGAACCCATCCAAGTGTGCATTCGGGGTGATTTGGGACGTCGTCCATATGAAAATCTAACTTTCAAGATCAATGCTAACTTGATGTGACGCCGTTTGGAGTAAGCCAAACGCCGTCCAACCCAATTTCCTTCCAAACATGCATTTTCTCCACTTCAATGCTACTTTCGTGCCTCGAACATGTTTCTCACTCCAAAATATCACCTTCCGGCCCCTCGAGCCACCTAAGTCCTGCAATAACATATACGAACAAAACACCACGCGTAATTCCGCAAGACAAAAGTGCTTGGAAAAGAAGTAAATATCGCTAAAAAGGCGGAGTTTACTATCGATGTGACAGTTTAACTCCCCGTACGTATAACTCAAGATAATACTCTCGAAACGGTCTATATCTACCCAAAACATGTCAATAAAGTGATAAACGGGGGATAAACTGCACACCAAATTACAGTAAAGTTGACTCTCATCATGCGGCGGGTGTAATTACTTATTAGATAAATTATTATCTAACAAGAATGGATCAAGAAGATGAAGACCAAAGAGAGATAAAGAACCCATTGACGTACAGTAATAAAGATCCTATTGGCACTTGCAGATACCTTAGTTTGTGACCCGCGGTTTCGCTCACTTGTATTCAAACCGCACTCTATTTAAAAGTCCATGATCATTCCGGTTATTTTATGCGTGGAATGTTGTGTATGTTTTACTATATATGATATCGTAGTAATATGCACATAGTAGATGAGACCATAATTAAATGAAATTAATTAAGTGAATTAATTTGAAATTATTCCCACATCAAAAATCAAGTGCCTCCCATATTATAACGGCGGTGAAGAAGCCTTGTTCGACCCAACTCACCAAACAAAAGCGGGGTTGACCCGCCTTGGGTATATTGTCGTTATCGAGATATGATCGTGAGAGATCTAACAAATATTAGGGTTAAGATTCGACTAAGAATTCTCTCGCCACCAACCAAAGCGGGTCGTTTTGGATTTGAGAGGCAAGGGTTTGACTATTTTCATAAGATGAAAAATTGTCAAAAAGTTGACTAGTCAAACAACAAGAGTCGAGATAAGATACGCCGAAGTGTTGTCCACTGTTAAATTATTTTCGCCCATCACCAAAGTTGGGGGCCAAGGTAGTTCGATGGGATCTTGCCCACTAAAGAAAAATTATTTTCTTGGAAGCCAATTAGAATAGTTGGCTAAAGTGGGAGTAAAACCTTATAAAATTTTAAGTGCAAGTTTAGGGTTTTTAATACATGAGTTTTTACTTATTCTATCTTTATTTATTGTTGTAGAAAAATGTCAAACAAATTGAACCTTCGTTTTATCATGAACAATAAGTTTGACGAAACTAATTTTCTTGATTGGGAAAGAAACCTCAAAATCGCTGAGGAGGCATGAGAATATTGGCTATGTCTTCGATGAGGCCCTACCGGAAGAGCTCGCTGAGGGTTCGGCTACAATTGATGTCGAGAAGTACAACAAGCACTGTTCTGACACTACTGATGCTACATGTATCATGCTTGCTTCTATGACACCTAATCGCAGTAAACAAGCATTTAGTTCATGGACGCCTACACAATCATGGTCCACCTAAAGGAGCTTTATGCTTCTCGGGCCTCGCCATCGAGAGGTACAAGGTCTCAAGGCCCTGCTTGTTGTAAGATGGCCTCTAGGATTTTGTGAGGCCAAACGTGCTTAAAATGATTGGGTACATAGAGAGGCTTGGGAAGCTGGGCCAAAAGTTGGAACGAGAATTGTGTATTGACTTAATTCTAAAGTCTCTGCCTGATTCATACTCGCAGTTCGTGATGAATTATCACATGAACAAGATAGACTGCCCCCTTGCAGAGTTATTGAACATGTTGAGAACTGCTGAGGGCACTGTGGGGAAGGGAAAGCAAGTGTTTCTGGTCACTTCTGGCAAGGGCAAGGCAAAAGCCCAAAAGACGTCCAAAAAGGTGAAGGCTGCACCTAAGGCAACGCCTAAAATAGCGAAAGATATATCCAAAGATGTTTGCTTCCATTGCGGTGAGACCGGACATTGGAGGAGAAACTGCGAAAGTTTCTTGAGTACCAAGAAGAAGCATTCTGATGCTTCGACTTCAGGTATAATTATGATTGAGATCAACATTACTTCTTCTTCTAAGTCTAACCACTGGGTATTAGATCATCGGTTGTGGTTCTCATATTGTGTCTGAATATGCAGCACTAACTAGAACTCAGAGAGCTAAGGAAAGGAGGTGGACCTACGCGTTGGGTATGGAGCAAGTGTTGCTGCACTAGCCGTATGAGTTTATTTTCTTTTATTGCCTAGTGGGCTAGTACTTGAACTTAATAACTGTTATTTTTTTCCTGCTCTTACGAAGAGCATTATTTCTATTTCCGCATTAGATGTTTATGGATTTTCATTTATGTTTGAGAATAAATGTTGTTCTTTTTCACGTGATGGAATTTTTTATGGTACTGGCATACTTAGAAATGGTCTCTACATATTAGATATGAATGTTGACGTACTTAATATAAATAACAAGAAAGCCAAGACAAATGACTTGAATGAATCCTACTTATGGCATTGTAGACTTGGCCATATAAATAAGAATCACATTTCCAAACTCCATAAAGATGGAATGTTGGATCAATTTGATTACGAATCGTTCAACACATGTGAAGCATGTTTGCTTGGTAAGATGACAAAGTCACCTTTTAGTGGCAAAGGGATAAGATCCAATGAGTTTCTTGAGCTTATACATACGGATGTATGCGGTCCAATATCAATTCAAGCCAAAGGAGGATACTCTTATTTTATCACTTTCACTGATGCCCATTCTCGTTATGGTTATATATACTTAATGAAGTATAAGTCTGAGGCCTTTGAAAAGTTCAAATAATTCAGAAGTGAAGTGGAGAAACAACTAGGTAATGAAATCAAAACACTTCGATCCGATCGAGGCGGAGAATACCTAGATAGAGAGTTTCAAGACTTTTTGAAGGAGAAATAGGATTCTACCTGAATGGACCCTCCGTGGATGCCTCGAGATGAATGGCGATATGAGAGGAGAGGAACCGCACATTGTTAGACATGAGTGCGATCCATGATGAGCTATGCAGCTTCTTCCAAAATCATTTTTGGGGTATGCTCAAAAACCGTGATCCTATACACCGAACCGAGTTCCATCAAAGACAGTTCATTCTATGCCACGAGGTATGGACTAAGAGGAAACTGAGCCTAGGTCATCTAAAACATTAGGGTTGTCCGACTTACGTGAAGCGGATGATGCCTGACAAATTAGAGCCCAGGTCTGACAAAGGTCTATTTGTGGGATATCCGAGGGAAACCAAAGGGTACCAATTTTACCATCCTGAAGAACAAAAGGTGTTTGTTGGCAGGACTGGCCTCTTTCTGGAGAAAGAGTTTATTTTTGATAGGGTCAGTGAGAGTAAGATTGATCCTGAAGAAATTCGAGAACCACTTACGGAAAACAGTCAATTGATGGAAGTAGATGAGACACCACATACAGGTGTGATGCCAACCCCTACCGTGGACACACTAGCACTCGAAGATCCATTCAGGGAACGCCGTGAACTCCGAAAGGTACACCGGGCGTGTATCTCATGGAAGATGAGGACCCTAGAACTTATGAGGAAGTGCTATTAAGCCATGACAAAGATAAATGGCTAGAAGCCATGAATTCTGAAATAGAATCCATGAAAGACAACCAAATTTGGAACTCAGTTGATCCGCCTGAAGTTATAGTTCCTATATGGTGCAAATGGGTCTTTAAGAGAAAGACCGACATGGACGGTAATGTGACTACCTATAAAGCTAGGTTAGGGGCAAAAGGTTATAAGCAAAGACAAGGAGTTGACTATGACGAAACCTTTCACTCAGATCCATGTAAAAATTCATTAGAATTTTGATCACTATTGCAGCATACCATGATTACGAAATCTGCCAGATGGATGTGAAAACAACTTTCCTTAATGAGAACCTGTCTGAGGAAGTATATATGAAATAGCCTGAGGTTTTCACAACCAGTGATGCCAGGATGGTGTGTAAACTGCAAAGATCCATTTATGGATTAAAGCAAACTTCTCGGAGTTGGAATCTTCGCTTTGATGAGATAATCAAACAGTTTGATTTCATCAAGAACGAAGATAAGCCCTGTGTTTACAAGAAGGTTAGTAGGAGTGCCATTGTGTTCTTAGTGCCTTATGTAGACGACATATTGCTAATAGGGAATGATGTACCTATGTTACAATCAATCAAAGCTTGGTTATCCAAGAACTTCTCAATGAAGGACTTGGGTGAAGTGAAATTTATATTCTAGGAATTAAGATGTACACAGAGATAGATTTAGAAGGTTGCTTGGTCTTTCGTAATCCACCTATATAGACAAGATGCATAAGAGATTCAGATGGAGCAAGGTCAAGAAAGGATTGTTGCCCATGTCACATGGGGTGTACTGTCGAAAAGGAATGAGTCCTAAGACAAAGGAGGATAGGGCACAAAAGAGTAAGATACAATGTATGCCATGTTGTGCACTGCAGACTAGATGTCTCGTACCTTCTTAGTATGACTAGTAGGTACCACTTCTAACCAGTGATAGTCACTGGATTGCTGTCAAGAATATCCTCAAGTACTTACGGCATACTATGGATATGTTCTTGGTTTTCGGGAATATTGATTTAGTATTACGAGGTTACATAGATGCCGTTTCAAATCGACAAGGATGATTTTAAGTCACCGTATGGATTTGTTTTCACGCTTAACGGGCGGAGCAAATGAGCTTGAAGAGTTCCAAGCGTAAGACTACTACTGCACTCTACAAATGTAAGGTATCACATAGCACCTTCGGAGGCGGCAAAAGAAGCAGTTTGGATGAAGAAGTTCATCACTGAACTTGGTGTGGTTCCCTCCATTAAAGGTCCAGTGCCTCTGTAATGTGATAACAATGGGGAGATATCTCAATCAAAGGAACCAAGGTCTCATCAGAAGTCAAAACATGTGCTACGGCGCAATCACTTGATTAGAGAGATAGTAGATAGAGGAGATGTAAAGATAGAGAAAATCCACACAGATGATAACATAGCTAATCCGTTAACCAAGGCATTGTCTCAAGCAAAGAATGAGAAGCATGTTCACTTGCAAGGGCTTAGGCATATGGGTGATTGGCTTTAGGCCAAGTGGGAGATTGTGGAAAGGTGTCCTAAACCCAATCGGGTTGGGCAGGAACCATCCGGGTCGGGTCGTTTACAGTCTATTTGGATCATGTAATAACTTTATTATGATTAATAAAAGCACTTATGTTATTATATATTGTTTATCTTCATATTATTTGTTGTATATATATAGTAACGTTCCTAGTGTCAAACTATGATAGAGAAACCATGATAGTGATTATGGTTGATGAGATCTCTAATTTCTCTGACAGTTTGGTACTTAAATGTCTCTAGTCTTATGTACTGTCAAATGGGACATTGATAGTATAAACAGACTAGCACGTATTGGATGTCCTCTATCTTATAGAAGGTAGGGATAGATCTCATCCATCGAAGTGTAGAGACACTTGGACTGTATGTGGACGTGTATTAGAGAATGCGTACGTTAGACTGACCCACTTACTTTAAGTGTCACACTATGTGGCGGTTGTATAATTATCCTTTAGACCAGAGTCTTCATGGCATCACGGTGTGGATTGTCATGCTTTGACAGTATTAAATTTTCCCCTAGCCAAAGGGCGATCATGCGGTAGTGATTGGGTGTGATATTGAAGCATGCGGAGTATACATGATTGGTCATCCGGGAATCGCGTATCCTATGATTAGGATCAATTATCCAAAATGGACTTCTTATAAGGAATGTCTAGCTCTCGAGAATCTTTTCAAAGTGGAGTAAATGTGTTATTTTGAGAGAGCATGACATCTAGATTATAAGATACGATCGTTAATGTATTCACACTCGAGATACAATCATATGGATATTATTACAGCGATTGGATTGTAAGTTACACGGTAACTGCTTCACATGAAAGGTAGTAGTCATTGCTTTTGACTCTTTCGATGATTGGGGGTCACGGTGTGTTGCTAGATGCTATCCCGTGATCGTTAGGCATGAAGGGCATTTTCGATGTTAGGAACATCTTATTATGTTTTGGTGATGGCCATACTAGCTGTTATAGCAAGCCTGAAATAAGTTAGAATGCTATGTATAAGTCTTTACTTAGAGTCTGACATGTTGTATAAGTTGAATCAGACAAGTATTGTACGAGTTGGTAGGACGACAAAGTAAAATCAGATGTTCAGAAAAGTAAAAGTAGCCATGTATCAGCAGAGAAGCATGAAGACATTATGGTCTGACTTATAACCAAGGAAGTCTGTGACGACCTTGGATAAGTCTAAGTTACATTCCAAGTGATGAAAATTAATGATTAAATATGGTGTACACTGATCTCACACAAATCAAGGATTAGTGAAGTACAAAGATTCTCCTAAGCTAAAAAGAATGAAAGAAACAATGAATCGGCAAAGTGAACTAACTATCGGCTGAGTAATGACAAAGCAGTCAAGGAAGATCTAATCGGCAAAGTCAGAAAGATCACTTAACCGTTCAAGGAATGGCCAAGTAAACTTTACTTGATCAGATATTGAAATATGAAGTAGATTCAGAAGATGAAGCATTAAATGCATAATCAATTGAGAATCAATCAAGGACGGATTTTCTGATAAACGTTTGAAGAAAAATCCGATCACTAAAATCAAGGAGGATTTAATTAAAGGGGAATCAAGAATAAAATCAAGGATTATTCCCCTTATTAATATAGCCAACGGACGGAAATTCAAATCAAGGATTATCAAGGCTATAAATAGAAGACATTGACAGACAAGAAAATACACACAAGAGAACGATTAAGGTTGATAATTTACAAGCGAAAGTCCATCAAATTGAAAAGCCTTCATCACATCAGAAAGTGAAACATCTTGTGATCAACACAAAACTCGAACTACAATTCCAACATCAAGCATTGAGTCACATTCAACAAGTTTTGTGAATCTAATTCACTTCAATCAAGCAAATCGAATCAGAGCCATCCGAGAAGGAGTTGTGTTTGTGATATTTCTTTGAAGGATTTGTTCTCAAAGAGCGTGAAAGTGGTGAGTCATGAAGCTTTTGAAGCCATGGAGTGATAGTCTTGAAGATTGTGAAGCTTGTGTACTCAAGAACAATCAAAGCTATTGTATCCGTGAAAACAATAGTGAAATTCCTCCAATCATCACGGGAGAAGAGTGGATTAAGGGATTACACCTCCTGAACCACTATAAACCTTTGTGTCAATTTACTTTCAAAGAATTTACCTTCACGCATTTATTTAGTTGCTTAAATTATATCATATATCTGTGATTGCATAAACTACTTTGAAACAAAATAGTAAGAAGGGACTTATCTGCTGCCCAAAAGCTTTTAAATACAAGAAAAGTTTTTGAAACTCCACTATAGTCATTCACCCCCCCTCCTCTGACTATAGTTTTACCCTTCTCTGGGACCTACAATTGTTATCGTGAGCGGTGTTCTAGTCTCGAACTCATTCGAGATCAAATTTACAGTAACAAGGAGATCACACATTTTCAAAGTAGTTTTCAAATTTGTGCTTTTATTCACACACACACACACACACACACACACACACACACACACACATATATATATATATATATATATATATATATATATATATATATATATATATATATATATATCTTATTTGTACTTTATGGATTCCTTAAATTTTATGTCAAAGGTACTTGTATTCAATGTTAATAATTTTGATGAACACAAAACAAGAATATTGTCTCATCTTGCAACAACTCATGAGGAGATGCTGGATGTGATCAATGATCGGCACAGGAGAAGATCAAGGAAAAGTGATATACAAACTCAGGAAAGACTGGACCATGGATGACAGACGAAGAGCAAATCTCAATTTTGTTGCAAAACACATGATTTTGAAGACTCTAGACAGTAACATGTTCCCGAGGATCAAAGACTGCAAAACAGCAAAGGAAATGTGGGACAAATTGTCGCTGATCAATGAAGGATCAGAAGCAGGCAAAGAAAACAAATTGTCTATTGCAAAACAAAAATTTGAGAACTTCAAAATGAAGACTGGTGAAACCGTTGATTAAATGGACAACAGATTCTCAAGCATCATCAGTGAACTACAACAACTTGGTCACACATATCCACAGAAAGAAGTGTGTCTGAAGATCTTGAGAGGCTTACCTGAAAGATGGAAGATCATTACATCAGTAATCAGAGGGACAACAAATCTTGCAAACACTGACACCTTGACACTGATGTCTCAATTAAAGGCTCATGAATTTGACTTGAACGGCGAAGACAATGCACCAGCAGAGGCACATAAGTCCAGCACCTTTGGTTGCACCTCAAGAAAGTAAACACGGTGATGCATGCAACAAAGAAAGAGACAGAGTTGTAGGAACATGTAGCTTTACTGGTTAAAGGAGGTTCATCATCATACAAATGTGAAGCTCAAACAAAGACATAAAGAAGAAGGATGATGAATATGATGCTTCAATTTGCAAAAGAAAGGTCATTTCAAGGTAGATTGCCTCAAGAAAATGACATAGATGAGGAGAAGAAGAAGTACAAAACAGATGAAAAGAGGAAAAGCAAGAAGGCACTCAAAGCTGAAACCAAAGAAAGTGAAAAGAATGAAGAATCATCGACACTCGATTCGGATGATGATGAAGTCGACAACTCGAGAAAATGAAAAAGCTTATCTATGTCTTATGGCTAAAGAATCTAATGGCGAGGTAACATCTAGCTCATGCTCATCATCTAGTGCATCCACTTCGAACACTGCACAATCTTCTATTCTCCCACTAGATTCTGCAAACATAATCCAAAATCTCATGAGTAAATTTGATGAAATTGAGTTGAATCATGAAATTCTGGAACAGGAGTGTGAGAATCTAAGAAAGGAAAATAAAAGATTAAAGAAGAACTGGATAAAGTAAAAACTGAATTAACTAGTAAGGAGACTTACTCAAATGATCAACATGCAGCAGATAACCATACATCTTGTGTTGACAGACCAGCTGAGAAAATATCCCTACCAGTTGAGATAACCACCGCACCACTAATGCACCAGCTTACAAACCCTCAAAAATGTTTGGATCCAGATATGGTCTTGGCTACAACAGTCAGGATGAGAATAGAAACAATGGACAACATAATTCTGAATCAAGGAACAATAATGGACCAAAATTCAGAAAAGGACAGACCATAGTTTCAACCACTCATCTTGCACCGGTGAAGTCAAAACCTAGAGTAGTGAAACAGTAGACTAAATCATCAATTCAGCCAACTAAAGGCAAAGGTTTTCTGAAAGGTAAGGGAAGACTTTATCCTTTAGAGGATGATTGGAATGTTGCACTTCCAAAATACAGGAAGAAACCCTTTCATACTATGCAACATGTGTTTAGGAAAAGCCAACCTAGGCATGTTCCTAGACATATGAAGCAACATGAACACATGTTTCCCACTGCATATTGGAAAGTGAAAGAGGATGCCAATGCACCAAAGCATAGAGAAAAGTAGCAGAATATCTCTAGTAAAAACATTAGAAGATATTCTGCTATGCCTTATACATATGAAGTTGATGACTTTAATTATCCAAAAAGATGATCCTTTGGATACACAGTTGGAGTAGGAGGCATGACTACTGCGGTATGGACCCAAGCGGTGTTGGGTACCTAAACATATTAATTTGTTTTGTAGGATGTCGGTACATAGAGGCGGTGGATGTTCCAGACACATGACAGGGAACAAAGATTGGCTCACTGACTTCAAAGCTTCTGATGGACCCAAAGTTACTTTTGGAGGCAAAGAAAACCCAGTAAAATCAAGAGGAAGGCATAATGCACAAGAACAACTTGAAGATTCAAAATGTGGCCTATGTTAAAGGACTAAACTTCAATTTCTCGAGTATCATCAATTACGTGACAAAGGCTACAATGTGCACTTCAACAAAGAAGGATGCAGAGTGATTCACAGTCAAACCAACACAGTTGTACTTACAAAAAGAAGAGAAGACAACATGTATGTGGTAGATTGTAAGAGATCAAAAGCAGAAACATGTTTGCTTGTCAAAAATAAACAATCAACCAGCTGGATTTGGCATAGAAGACTAAACCATCTAAACTTCAAAGCTATCAACAAACTATCAAAGAAAAAGATAGTTGAAGGACTACCAGAGATCACATTCAAGAAAGAAAGCCTCTGTGATGCATGTCAAAAAGGGAAGCAAATTAAAAGCTCATTCAAGTCAAAGCCCTATCAGTCAACTACAAGAATCTTACATCTACTGCATATGGATCTATTTGTACAAGTCACACTAGTTAGTATAATTGGAAATAAATACACTCTAGTAGTGGTTGATGACTTCTCTAAATATACCTGGACCATATTCATGAACAAGAAGAGAGAGACACTCAAGAAGTAACCAGATTTGCTAAGAAGAATTCAAAATGAGAAGGAACTGAAGATCATCAAGATTAGATCAGACAGAGGCACAGAGTTTCTAAATGAAATTATCAGAACCTACTGTGAAGAAAATAGACTACTGCATCAACTATCAGCAGCAGGGACTCTATAATAGAATGGTGTAGCAGAAAGAAGAAACAGGATACTCAAAGACGCAGTCAAAACAATGATTGCAGAAGCATGCTTACCAAAGGGATTTTGGGCTGAAGCGACAAATACAGCATGCTACACTCAAAACAGATCAATCATCAACAAATATTATGGAAAGACTCCATATGATATATGAAATGGAAGAAAACCTAATATCTCACTTTTGCATATGTTTGGATCAAAATGTTTTGTTTTGAACATGAATCAATTGCACACTTTTGATGAAAAGGCTGATGAAGATATCTTTATGGGATACTCAGACACCAGCAAAGCATTCAGAGTACTCAACAAAAAACTTTGGTAATTGAAGAATCAATTCATGTAGACTTTGATGAGCCAAACACAAATGGTGAAAACCTTCAAGAACTTGAAGAAGTAGGACCAAGACAAGTCTATATGAATACAACAATACCAACTACTATTCTAAATCAGAATTTTGGAAAACAAGATGAACCTCCAGTCAATACAACAGAAGAAGTACCAGTACAAGAGCATGAAGCTGATACACAAGGTGAACTTATAGAAGCACCAATTCAAGGACAACTTCAACCTGATCTCAACTGGCTAAGAGATCATCGTGTATACCAAGTCATTAGAGACATTCACACAGAAGTCAGAATCAGAAGACAACTAGAGCATATGCTAACATGTTTTCTATCTCAAGAAGAGCCCAAAACAATAGATGATGCAATCCAAGATGCTGATTGGATTACAGCCATGCAAGAAGAGCTAAATGAATTTGAAAGAAATGAGGTGTGGGAACTTGTTGACAGATCAGACATGGCCAACATCATTGGAACAAAATGGGTATTCAGAAATAAGATGGATGAACAAGGAACAGTTGTCAGAAATAAAGGAAGGCTAGTTGCAAAAGGCTACTCTATATATAAGTAATAGATTATGATGAGACATTTGCACCAGTAGCAAGATTGGAAGCTATCGGACTCTTTCTAGCATTTGCTGCACACAAAGACTTCAAAGTCTACCAAATGGATGTCAGAGTGCATTTCTAAATGGACTTCTGGGAGAAGAAGTATATGTGGAACAACCTCCTGGTTTTCAACTTAAGGGAAAAGAAGATAAAGTATACATGCTCAAGAAGGCTCTTTATGGACTCAAACAGGCACCCAGAGCCTGGTATGAAACTTTATCACAATTCTTGATCAATAATGGATTCAACAAAATGAACTATTGATAAGACTCTCTTCAAGCTAGAGGAAGGAACAAGTACATTGCTAGTACAAATCTATGTTGATGACATTATCTTTGGATCATAAGAAGAAAAGTTGTGTGAGAAATTTGCAAATCGAATGAAGAGCAAAGATGACATGATGGGAGAATTGAATTACTTTCTTGGCCTACAAGTGAAACAGTTGAAAGATGGCATCTTCATCATTCAGGCCAAGTACACAAAAGACTTGATACACAAATATGGTATGGATACAAGTGGCACAGCAGATACACCAATGTGTGCAAGAGTTATTCTTCGAAAAGATGAAGCTGGAAAAAATGTTGATCAGAAAATGTATAAAGGAATCATTGGATCCCTACTATATCTAACTGCAAGAAGACCTGACATAGTATTTGTAGTAGGAGTATGTGAAAGGTTTCAAGCTCAACCTAAAGAATCACACCTACTAGCAGCAAAAAGAATAATCAAATACTTGAAGAACACCATCAATGTTGGAATTTGGTATCCAAAAGATGGAGGATTCATACTGATATCATATTAGACTCTGACTATGCTGGATGCAAGATAGATAGAAAAAGCACCTCTGGAACATGCCAAATGCTAGGCAGCAAACTAGTGTCATGGTTTAGTAAGAAACAAAACTCTATAACTACATCAACAGATGAAGCATAATATATAGAAGCAGACAGTTGTTGTGCACAAGTACTATAGATCAGACAATAGCTAAGGGATTATGGAATGGAGGAGATGACAATTCCAATTATGTGTGACAACACAAGTGCCATATCTATTCTTGAAAATCGATGATTGCATTCGAGAACAAAACATATGGATATGAGACATCACTTTATCAAGGATCATGTTGAAAAGGAGATGTTATTCTAAAATACATACCTTTGAAGCTCAATTGGCTAACATCTTCACAAAACCACTCGAGTCATGAAAGATTCAAACATGTTGAGGGAATCGAGTTGGGAATGATAGAAATTGACTAAGGACTAAGGAGTAGCGAGCTGGAGTAATCAACTAAGTGACTTCACCAGCTGATTAAACCTTTGCCGTTACAGGAGATGTAGAAAGTAAGACTGGTACTCTGTGAAGTCAACTTCACTGATTGTTAGGAAACAGTTATATATAGCAGCTCAGCAAGAATGTCACTACTCCGGCTTAGTGACCAGCCAAGTCACTCTACCGAAGAATATATTGGAGTCAACGGCAAAATAAAGTGTGAACTAAATCAGTTTAATACACATGGAAAATCAAGAAGTTATGGAAGATTACACTGTGAAAGATTACACACGTGGAGATCATTATTCCATCGTGGAGGTAACTATATTATTCTTCTAATTACAATCGCCTTGATTCCCGGGATTTATCATTACTTTTCTCAATCCACTCCCCCACTATACTCAAATACCGTGATTTATGTACATAACATCATGCCATTACATCACAAAAATCCTTCCATATTCAACCACGTTCACACTACACAAATCATCATATATAAACCACACTTAGAGATTTTTCAGAATCCTTCACGCTCCTTTGCAAATCATAAACCCTACTTTCTCCCTTTGAAAAATCAAAGATTTTTCAAATCTTCATTCAATCAATGGTGTCATCTTCGTCAATATGTCCCCCAGAACGATTCTTTGAAAAATCGATCATCATTGGATCGATTTTTAGGTCAGAACATTATCTCTCCTTCTGTAATAATGATGTAAAATCCCAACTACTGGTTGATGGTTGTACAAATCTTGGGTTAATGACCTTCCTAAACCCTCCAATAACTGGAATATGCTATGAGAACCTGATTGCATTTTGGAAAAAATGCACAGTTTGTGCCCAGCAAAAAAAAAGTGATCACTACTGTATAAAAAGTTCAACCTTTGGAAAAGAAGTGGTCATAACACCTGGTCTTCTCAACAGATTCTTACACCTGCCCATAATTGGGCCGGAAAATGTGAAATTTGTGCAGGTTAACATCAACACCTTCTGGGCTGAGATAGCCAAAAGGCCCAAAACGAACAATAAAACCTACAACCTACCGGAGATCAGTACTCAAAGTTCCATTTGCTGAATTTGCACGATTATCACCAAGAACATTGAAGGCAGAAAAGGATCAATGGAGAATTTGACCTAGTTACGGGTCAAGTTAATGGCAATTATCTATCAAGGTATTCCATTTGACTGGGCAATGTTTGTATTCAACAGACTGAAAGATCAAATTCAGAAGGAAATTGATCTGACAAATACGGCCCCAAACAAGGGTTTGCTGAAGAAAGGTGATTTCTGGGAAAGGAAATCATAAGGGTTTCCTCTTCAACACCTATTTGACTCAATAAAAGTAAAACCCACAAATCTGCAGCCTCCACACAAGTCCAAGGTAATGTTTACCTACATCAGGACATCTCTGAAACCCAAACCCACTGTTGGGAAGAAAAGAAAAGAACCTGAAAGCAGCAGATCAAGAGTGGGACGAAGAACCAGATCCCAAAAGGCACAAGAGAGCACTCCAGTGATAAGCACCAGCAACTTGACCAAGACTGTGGTGATCAGTGATGATATAGCAACAGAGGAAGAGAAACAAGAAGAAGTGCCATATTTGGAAGAAGGTGAAGAGTGATATTGTCTTACTTCATCTGATAAAGAAGAGATTGTAAGTGAAGACGATGTAACTGACAGTGAGGCAGAGAAAGAACAGCTCCTTGAAGAAGATCAAGAAAAGATGGATATTTTTTATGATGATCTGACAATTCAGGAGGTCCTTCTCCGGGGCCTCAGCAAAGTTGTCAAACAGCACAGTGAGCCAGCTGATCAAACTCACTCTGCTGAACTTGTCCACACCCTCACTATTGATCAAAGGGGAACACCAGCAGAGGATATCAAGTCTCCAGCACATGGAGAAGAAAATCTATCATTCCCGAGGCAGGAAAAAGCAAGCACTTCTCAGCATCCTCTATCTGACCCTGAGATTGCTGATGCACAAAAAGAAAAGAATGAGGAAGAAAAAGAAGAAGAGCTAGAACAAGAAACAGCAGAGGAGAAGGAGAAAAATGATAATAATGAGAGTGTTGAAGTGCCACTAGAGGAAATTGATCCAGAAAGACTTTTCAATCTGGATATTCAACCCTTGATTGTGAACATGGAAAAGTAGTATCACAGCAAGGAAAACTTGAAAGCTACTTTAAAGAGTGATGCAACCTCCTTCAATCACAAGCTTGAAGCCCTCATCAGTCACATCAAGATTCAAGATGAGGTCATAGAGAAACAGGGCAACTTGCTTTGCAACCTGCAACACCTCATCCTCTACCATTTCCAGACCAATCTTGAGTTTCATCCTGACAAGATTGATAACAGTCTCAAACCATTGGTGGATACTCTAAATGCACACACTCATCAACTTCAACATCTGGATAAACATCTGGATGAGGTTATGGAATATTCTGGCCAGCAACTCAAAACCTAAATAAATGTCACTACGGCCAAAAACAAAATTCTGGAGCAAAGGTATGGTCCCACGAATCGAAGAAATATTTGCAACTCTTGAAGCATGATTTGAGTCTTTGCCAAAAGAGGAATGAAGCTCAAAGCTGAGAGCTCCAGTTGAAAGAAGGCAAGCCCAACTAACAAGGGCAAAGGCATCAAAGGTAAAGGCATCGAGTTTGAAGAAAAAAAATTTGTTGTAGCCTTTTTTTCTATATTTTCAGTTACTGATAAAAATGCCTTTGAATAATTATGATGCAATACCTTATTTCCTTAAATGGATGAATAAAATTATTGAGTTTAACTCCAGTGTTTATTATGAGAAGTTTTGTTATACTTATGTTCAGAGGCTTATGAGGTTTTGGCATCATCAAAAAGGAAATTGTTAGGAACATCTTATTATGTTTTGATGATGGCCATACTATTTGTTATAGCTTACTTTGAAATAAGTTAGAATGCTATGTATAAGTCTTTACATAGAGTCTAACATGTTGTATAAGTTGAGTCGGACATGTATTGTACTAGTTAGTACGACGGCAAAGTAAAATCGGTGTTCGACAAAGTAAAAGAAGCCATGTATCGTGAGAGAAGCATGAAGACATTATTATCGACTTATAACCAAGGAAGTCGGTGATGACCTTGGATAAGTCTAAGTTACATTCAAGTGATGAAACTTAATGATTAAATATGGTGTACAGCGATCTCACACAAATCCGAGGATCGGTGAAGTACAAAGATTCTCTTAACCTCAAAAAAATGAAGAAAATAGTGAATCGGCAAAGTGAATCGACTATCGGTGAATAATGACAAAGCGGTGAAGGAAAATCTAATCGGCAAAGTCGGAAAGATCACTTAACCGTTCACGGAGCGGCCAAGTAAACTTTACTTGATTAGATTTTGAAATATGAAGAAGATTCAGAGGATCAAGCATTATATGCACAATCAATTGAGAATCAATCAGGGCGAGATTTTACGATAAGCGTTTGAAGAAAAATCCGATCACTAAAATCAATGAGGATTTAATTAAGGGGAATCAAGAATAAAATCAGGATTATTACCTCATTAATATAGCCAGCGGATGGATGTGAAAAGCGACTTTCCTTAATAAGAACCTGCCTGAGGAAGTGTATATGACATAGCCTGAGGGTTTGACAACCAATGATGCCAGGATGGTGTGTAAACTACAAAGATCCATTTATGGATTAAAGCAAACTTCTCAGAGTTGGAATCTTCGCTTTGATGAGATAATCAAACAGTTTGATTTCATCAAGAACGAAGATAAGCCCTATGTTTACAAGAAGGTTAGTGGGAGTGCCATTGTGTTCTTAGTGCCTTATGTAGGCGACATATTGTTAATAGGGAATGATGTGCCTATGTTACAATCAGTCAAAGCTTGGTTATCCAAGAACTTATCAATGAAGGACTTGGGTGAAGCAGCCTATATTCTAGGAATTAAGATCTATAGAGATAGATACAGAAGGTTGCTTGGTGCATGCATAATCCACCTATATAGACAAGATCTTTGAAGAGATTCGGTATGGAGCGAGTCCAAGAAAGGATTGTTGCCCATATCACATGGGGTCTACACAGCCGAAAGGAATGAGTCCTAAGACAAAGGAGGATAGAGCACAAATGAGTAAGATCCCTTATGCTTCGGAAATCGGGTCTATCATGTATGCTATGTTGTGCCACTAGACGGATGCCTCGAACCTTCTTAGTATGACTAGTAGGTACCAGTCTAACCAGGTGATGGTCACTTGATTGCTGTCAAGAATATCCTCAAGTACTTAAGGCATACTAGGGATATGTTCATGGTTTTCGGGAATGTTGATTTAGTATTATGAGGTTACATAGATGCCAGTTTCCAAACTGACAAGGATGACTTTAAGTCACTGTCTGGATTTGTTTTCACGTTTAACGGCGGAGCAGTGAGCTGGAAGAGTGTTTACGACTAATTTTATGGTTTTTATCGAGTTGTTTCGTAACATTATCTCCCGTGTTTTAGTGATTTTTATAGAAAATCACTCGCCAAAAGGATAAACTGAGCAAATGATGTTTAAAGATAATAAATTGCAAAAGTGGCTGATTTATGTGTTTTTATCGTTGGTTTTATGTTTATTTGGATGTTGTTACACTTTGCAATGTTTTGGATATCTTGTAGATGCATATCTTCGGTCTAAAAGAGGTGTTTAGAGGGTTAGAAGAAGATGCCACAAGTTTACGAGTTCAACGGAGCAAGTTTTCCTAAGTACTTAAATCGTTACATATTTTCGACTGAGATTTGACCCAGCTTAGAGGCATTTTCAGGGGAGGACTTCTTCATGAAAATTGTAGATCTTTGAAAGAGCTTTCCAACGCACTTTGAATTACGTCAATCGGACTTCTACAACTCAAATGGTGATCAAGTGGCTAATCAATTTGGGTAAGTGGAAAATCCGAAAACGACTGTAATGTCTGACGGGCTAATCAAAAGGCGTTTCTGAAGAAGAGTCCTTAATGAAAGTTGTAGAGTTTTCCGAGAGATTTTTATGAATTTCGGGTCATAATTTTTAGAGGTCTACAACTCAAGATATGAATTTTAGAAGTTTCATTCCTAAAAAAGAATTATTCAGCCGACTTAAATTAAAAAAAGCAGCCGCCTCTCATATCTATTTAAACGGCAGCAAATCAAACCCTAAGAACACAATTTTTGATACAGCCACATCATAGACGCAAAAGCAGCAGCCGCAATTATTTTCCAGCCGCACCAAAGCCTAATTAGGGATGAATTTCTCAAACCCAATAATCATGGTTAACAACATGATTATTGGCTAACTTTATCGCGGTGGGACAACGGATGAAGCCGATCAACATCAACACCAACTAGAGATTTTTAGCCGTACTTTTAGTGAGTAAAGTTATCGTTTTTAGTCAATTAGAATTTGTTTTGTATTGCTTATGTTCTATTCGAATCGAGAGATCGATGAAACTATCGTTTGATTTGAATTTATATGAAAATATTGTTCAAAGTTGTGATCTTTTCAATTGATGCACTTAATTATAATTCGAGAGATCGTTTATAATTATTTGAGTAAAGTATTAGAAATAATCTCGTGATCGTGTTTTGCATGTCGTTTTGTTTTACTTGAAAAAGAAAAGCGAAACCTAGAATTTCGCTTAGAAATTTAATCGAATTCGTGATTGATCGTTACTAAAAATTATATCTTTAGCTTGCCGTCTAGTTGGGGTTGGGTTGGTTGATCGGTGGATCCCGTTGCCTTGCCGTTGTTTTAATTACTTGATAAATCGAATCATTAGTATAAATCGTTGATTGCTAAGTTAGTTGTTTTAAATTCTAGTTGTTAATTGTTAATTTTCTGCAAATTTACTATTCATCGTTATTGTTCATCATTCTTGTTCATTGCCTTTTAGATCATAATCGGTATAAAATTTAATTTTAGTTAATAAGTTGTGACATTATTTATAATGGCTATATTTTAATCCGATAATTATACGATTCCCTTAGGGCGACTCGGTAACACCACATACTACGATCCTTATACTTGGGGTGCTCGGTAAAATAAATATAAAACAAGTTTTATCGAACAAGTTTTTGGCGCCGTTGCGGGAATCGTAGCGGTTGTCGGATTATTTGTTAGTATAGTTTTGTGTCGGTACTAACTCTGTTTTGCGAGGTACAAGTGCTAGTGGTACATTTTATTTTATTTTTATTTTTATTATTTTTAGTTTTTTTATTTTTACTTGAGTTTTTAGTTTATAAATTTTAGATTTAGGGTTAGTTAATTTTTTTATTTTTATTATTTATCTTATTTTTATTTTATTTTATAGCTAAGCGATCGATAACTAAGTTTTAGGATTTAATTTAGTGTCTTACATTTCATTATCCTCTTTGTTTTCTCTGTTTCTACCCTCGTTTTAGATTTCAAGCGGGCGTCCAACCATCTGAGAGGCGCCCGTCGGTTTTAATCCCTATCTTGAACCGTTCCGGACACTGCATTTGTGGCGCCCGGAGTACCAAACGCTTCGTCCGGATCTCATTCCAGTGACGCCCGCCCAAGCTTTGGGCGCCCGTCATTTCCTCTTTCTTGTTCTCACTAATTTAATTCCATCCTTTTCTTTTCCTTTCTTTTCTCAACCCTTGTTTACAAGGTTAAATCCATTGTCAACCTAACCTTTCGTCGGTGTTGACTTTTACATTTTGCTCCCTGGTTTATGCAAACCAGGAGTAAGAAAGGACCGTTATTATCACATCACGAACACGAGCAGGACATTGTCAAGAGGAGACTTTTCCCAAACCACGACAACATGAGCGAACACGGTTCTAGTGATGACGAACCGGAGAACCAAGGAATAATAACCAAGATCCCGCTCAATTAAACCAGATTACGATGCAAATGTTGCGAGAACCAACAACAACAGCAAGCCTGGATAAACCAATGAGATGCAACAACAACCTCGGAATGCACAACAAAGAATGGCCCAGGCAAATTGCGGTATTGTCTTGAAGAAGACTACTATATGCGCCTTATCTTGATCAAGACTTCTTGGAAGGGCATAGACAGATTCGGCCTCCGAGAGATGGGAGGAATGCATTTTGATCTTAAGAATGGAGTTGTGGGGATGGCTGAGAATAGTTCATTCCATGGCAGCTCTTTGCAGAAGACCCACATGACTTCTTGTCTACTTTTGTGCAAATGTGAAGCGAGTCACTACCATGGCGTTCTACGAAGTTGTTAAATTGAAACTCTTCCCTTTGCTTTAAGGGGTGAAGCAAATCGATGGTTTAAGTCTTTACCCCATCACTCTCTTCATAAGCTGGGCCGATGTTAAAAGAGCCTTCGCTCAAATTCGTTTCACCTGGAGCGATAATGGGCCTTAAGCGAGATATAGCTACTTTCGAGCAATTAGAAGGGAGAGTGTGGGAAAGGCTTAGGAGAGGTTGAATCATTAATGAGAAAATGCCTAACCATGGATATACTCGACATGAGCTTCTAGAATTATTCTATCGGGGTGTTACGCAACCCAATAGAGATTACTTGGATTCCATGACTCATGGATCGTTTTTAGGAGGAGGAGATGATGCCGCCTATAGGGTAGCAGAAATGATAGCTAAGAATAACATGTGGGCAACTCAAAAGAAGACCCGTGTTAGCAAAAAGGAGGCTGCTTCAAGTGACTCAGAGACAAAACTGCTTGTTGCTCAAATGGAAATGATGAACAAGCAACTCGCCAACATGCAAATGAAGCAACAAGAAGGGCCAGCAGATGTGAATTACTCGGGCATACAGGCCGGGAATACGATGAATGAGGAAGTGCAGGCCTTGGAGAACCAGAATCAACCTTTCAGAGGCTTCAGTCAAAATTCTGGTCAATCGAGTCAAACTCAAAACCGCAACTTTTCGGGAAATCCGCGGAATAGTTATTATACACCGCTGGTGCATCCAATAACCCAAGACCCCAAGGTAAGCGGGGCCCAAACGCCAAAATCAACAGCCCACCTCGTCTCTCGGAAAAATTCGATGAGCTAGATGACATGGTGAAAACACTAGCCACGGTCAAAAGACAATGGAGAGGCAGATTGGTCGGATGGTGATCAACAAGCAAGCGAGACCTCAAGGAAGGCGCCGAGTTATCTGAGATAAAAACCCTAAGGCGAGATATCAATGCTTGCACCTTTGCCATCACACCTCAATGGGAATATGGAGATGAGGAGTTGAATGCGGTCACCCTCGAAGTGGTGGTAAGGCATTGGACCCGAAAGATGTCGGGAAGCGAGTAGCCCCTCTGGACGCCATAAGTTCGAGGAGAGGGGCAATCAGTTAAATGCCAAAGAAAGCAATAGTGAGGAAGAGCTGAATGATGATGATTCTTCGGGGATAGTGATGAAGATCTTTGAAAGAGAAGTCGGGGAGGTGAACCCACGACTAAAAAGAAAAGCGAGAAGTTTGTCGGATGGAAGGATAAGGAGGGCGAAGCCATTAAAAATCAAACTATAATCAATCATTGAAAACCCTTCCTTATCCGGCCAAGGAAAGAGAGAATATCTTGAATTTCGACAACAGTATGATGGAGTGAGAAAGATGCTTAGAGATACTATGGTGACTATGCCTCTTCTTTGAGGTATTAAGCGAGATGCCTAAATGCTCTAAGTATCTTAAGGATGCTGTGGAAGTAAGAAGAAGCTAAAGGGAATGGCGAGAAGAGGTGCTAAGAGAAGAATGTTCAATGGTTTCACAAAAGCGTTGCAATTAAGCGAGAGTGACCCGGAAGACCTTCAATCTCTTATGCGATTGAAGGCCACACGTTCCACAATGTCTTATGCGATTGAGGGCCTCTGTCAATGTGATGCCATTGAGCGTCTGCAAGAGTCTCGGGCTGGACAAAAGGCTAAAGGGCGTCCGTCTCTCTTGATTAGTGGACCGAACTAGCCGTTTAGCGGTGGTTGTGTTAACAACGTCCTTATCCATGTTAAACATCTAGTTTTTCCAAGCGATTGGGTCATCTTGGATTACCGATCGACAAGGAGATGCCCACGATTACGGGCGGCCTTTCTTAAACATACGCATCCACCATTGACTTCCAAGCGGCCAAATCACTCACGAGAGTAGAGGACACCTCCGTCACCCTCGAGCAAGGAAAAAGTTATGTGGAAGCTTGAGCCAGGAGATTTCATTCATTGAAGCAATTTATGGAGACGAATCCGACCACGAGGAAGAGCTCACGGAGATAGGAGCCCCTGGATGTTATAACTCAACAACTTGCGCATACCGAGCCTATGAGTGAGCGGAAAATGGGACATTCCAGGATGGCAGCGATGATTTGAAAGAGCTCAACCACCGGACTTTAACCTTACGGAAGAAGAAGTTTTAATGGGTAGTTGGGACGAAATAGATTTACGAGAGAAAGCGCTCATTGGGATTTGGATGATTGGGAGCGACTTTGGAAGAGCTTGAAGAAAAGAACTTAAGAAGATGGTTAAGCATAAGAAAGAACAAGCGAGGCCCGGCGGAGGATTCCTCACAGATGATGTCATTCAATACCTTTCTGGGGTTACACCTCAGGAAGATGTGGTGTTTTTCAGTCAACCGGTCCAAGCTCACAAAGAAAAAGGTGGTCCCTTAAAATCTAGCATCGAGCAACCGCCTACTGACTTAGAGTTAAAACGCTTCCACAGCACTTAAAATACATCTTCCTCAAAGACGGTGATAAGTTGCCCTTGATCATCTCGTCTAAACTCGAGCCGGAGCAAGAAGCAGAATTAATCAAGGTGCTTGAGAAACATATCCTCGCGTTTGGATGGCAGGTGGGCGATATCAGAGGAATTAGCCCAGACGTGTGCATGCATAAGATTCGAATGGAGGAAGGAGCAAAGAAGGTTAGACAACCTCAAAGGAGGCTAAATCCGCACATGCAGGAGGTTGTCAAAAAGGAGATCATAAAATGGCTCGATATGGGTATTATCTACGCCATCGCCGATAGTGAGTGGGTCGAGTCCTACTCAAGTTGTGCCAAAGAAGGAGGCATTCTTGTGGAAAAGAGCGAAAAAAAAGGGAAGAAGTTGCCTTACGCCTTGTGATTGTGGCTATAGAGTTTGCATTGATTATCGCCGGTTAAATGAAGTCACCGCTAAGGATCATTTCCCCACGCCTTCATTGACCAAGCTGCTAGAAAGGCGAGTGGTCATAAGTATTATTGTTTCCTCGATGGATATTACGGTTAATTTCGGATAGCCATCGACCCTAATGACCAAGAGAAGACAACTTTTACGTCCATCCATCGGCACTTTTGCTTTTCATGAGAATGCCTTTCGGTTTATGCAATGCACCCGCGACTTTTCAACGGTGCATGTTGGCCATTTTATGGACTTGTGGAGCAATGCATGGAGGTCTTCATGGATGATTTCTCGAGTCTATGGCGGATTTTGGTGAAATTTTAAAGAATCTAGATATGGTACTCCAACGTTGTGTTGAGAAAAATTTGGTGCTTAAGCGGGAGAAATGCCATTTTCTAGTCGAAGAAGGGATTGTTTTGGGACACAAGGTGTCCATTGATGGTATTCGGTGGATAAGGCTAAAGTAGAAGCCATTGAGAAAATGTCGTACCGAAGGCAGTGTGAAGGAAGTGCGAGGATTTACGGGACATGTTGGCTTTATCGGCGTTTCATTAAAGACTTTTCGGCGATAGCAAAGCCGTTATCCAACACGCTTAAAGAGGAAGTGGAGTTCTTGTTTGATGATGGGTGTAAGAAAGCTTTTAATAGCTTAAAGGATAAGCTTACAAGTGCCCCCATTTTAATACTTTGTTGGACTAAACCTTTTGAATTAATGTGCGATGCCTCTAACTCTGTGATGGCGCGATTTAGGCGCGAAGAATTGACAAAAGTTCGAGCCGATTTACTATGCTAGCCGCACTTTGAACCCGACTCAATGCAATTACGCCACTACCGAGAAGGAATTCTTGGCGATCGTTTTGCTATTGACAAATTCGAAGTTATCTTTTAGGGTCCAAGGTGGTGGTGTGGGCCAGATCACGCAAGACTACGCTACCTTATGGGCAAAAGGGCGCGCTAAACCAAGGTTACTCGAGATGGATCCACGATACTACGAGAATTTGACCTTGAAATTAAGGACAAGAAGGGAAGTGATAATGTTGTAGGTGACCACTTATCTCGCCTAGTGAATGAGGGTGGCGAAATCCACTAAGGAGATAGGCATTGATTTTCCGGTGAGCAATTAATGAAGCTAGAGGCGGGAGGCCGTGGTATGTTGACACGCCAACTACTTAGCAAGTGGGCATTTAGAAGAAATGACGTATCGGAAAAGAAGAAATTTTTAGCGACTTAAAATATCTCGTATGGGAGGATCCATATCTGTTTAAAGTGCAAGGAAGGGTTGCTTAGAAGGTGCGTTCGGAGCATGAACAATTGGATATCTTGGAGCAATGTCATAGTGGTCCCATTTGGTGGACACTACGGAGCACCCAAGGCTGTCACAAAAATCCTTCAAGCTGGTTTCTTGGCCTACTTTGTTTAAAGATGAAGCCTTTTGCAAGGGTTTGTGTGGATGCCAAAAAGTAGGAGACTCGGTAATAGGATGGAGATGCCTTTGAGGCCTATCTTGGAATGTGAAGTCTTTGATGTGCGGGGCATTGATTTTATGGGACCGTTCCCATCATCGTGCTCGAACAAATATATTCTCAGTGCAGTGTAGACTACGTTTCCAAGTGGGTAGAGGCCATAGCCACCCAAACCAATGATCACAAAGTTGTAAAGAAATTCTTGCAAAAGAATATCTTTACTAGATTTACTGTCCTAGAGCCCTTATCGGTGATGAAGGTTCGCATTTCGTAATGCACCACTGGATAAAATTCTTGAGAGATATGGTGTCAAGCATAAAATTGGTACACCATACCACCCCAAACCAGTGGCCAAGTCGAGGTAAGCAACCGGAGCCTTAAGCGGATCTTGGAAAGCGGTGAATTCAAATAGATCCAAGCTGGAGTGCGAAGTTGGACGACGCACTTTGGGCTTATCGCACGCGTTTAAGACCCCTATGGGTACGTCACCCTTCCAAATGGTTTATGGCAAGGCTTGCCATCTACCGGTCAGTGGAGCACCTGAGCTTCTTGGGCTATTAAATTCTTAAACCCGATAGCCAACTCTGTGGGGAGAAAAGATTATTGCAACTACACGAGCTCGATGAATTCGGACTCGGGGCCTACGAGCGCCAAAATCAGCAAGGAAAGAAGCGAAGGCGCTCCACGATGCTAAGATTAAAGATCGGGAATTCAAAGTGGGAGACATGGCTTTCTTTGTATAACACGAGACTCCATCTTTTTCTTTGGTAAGCTTAAATCTAGATGGTGCGGCCCCTTTGAGATTCTTGATGTTCATCCTGGTGGAGCCATTACGTTGAAAAGTACGGCGATCAACCGTTTAAGGTCAATGGTCACAGAGACTAAAAAAGTATTTTGGGCAACCCAAGGAAAAGCCTGAAGTACTATACTTTCAAAAAGAAATGAAACGGTTGAGTCGTTTATTTGTGAAGAGATTCCATCCGACTTCTTTGGAGTGGATGATGACATTATTACCCCTAACCTTGCGGATACTTACATCCGATGTTCTGAGCACATTAGCATACCTCGGCCGCATCTGCGAAACAAGAACAAGAAGAAAAAGTCGATTGTAGATGCGGAGAGAAAAATTTCATGATCTTATCGCGCACTTGACTTGTTGTTGTTGTGGCGAAAACCATTTCTGTCCTAGTCATTCGATTACGGACAGAGAAGTGGTTAGCCTCAAACCCAAGTGGCACGATCCGAGTTGACTTGGTTCACTCATCAAGCTAATGACATAAAAGAAAGCGCTACTAGGAGGCAACCTAGTCTTTTAAGTATTTCTTTTTAGTTAAGTTTTTCAGTTATTAGGAATAAAACTTTGGTGAGTTGTGTGTTGGTTATCCTTGTCCTACAGCCCGGCAATCACTGTCAACCTACAGTTATGGCAATCACTTTGAAAACCAGCTAAGTATTCTTTTCTTTTATTTGCACATTCTGAGGACATAATGTGATTTAAGTGTGGGGGGGGTGCAATTCATGCATTATTTTCGACAGTATGAGTAAATATTTGTGATCTTTGTTAAATGGTGAAATTTTAAAATTTTTCAAAGTACACTTGGATAATTGTAAATCTTGAGCATGTAATTGAAACAAATGGCTTGCTAGTTGTAGTTTCCTGACAATGATTTTATGTGACTTTGAGAGATAATTATAGCATGCTTTTACTGATTTGAGATAGTATTCATTTCACACTCACGAAAACCTTTGATATCAAAGCAAAAACTTTTGAACTATATCCTTTCATTATTTTAGTGATTCATCTTAGAGATTTGTTCTTAATAGTAACGGTGAAGTAACACCTAAGTTTGAACATGCCTTTGTGAATATCGAAGGTTTGAATGTGATAAGTGAAAGCGTAACTAATGTTTTTGAAAAAGTTGAGTTAATAATAAATAAATGGGTGTGTCGAAGTTTGGTTAATGATTGGAGTGCGAGAGGGCATTATCTCGAAATGTCTACACCACTATGATGACCAAAAGCTCACGCTTGATCGAGGAAAAGCTACCCTATGATTTGAGTAAGGTAGGGTGTTATCCCGAAACATCCTATTCTACCATGACGGGTAAAAGCTCATTCTGATGTGCGTCAAAAGAAAAAGAAGAAAAAAAAGAAAGTGAAAAAAAAAAGTTAAAGACTTTGTTATCGTTGAATTTATACCCAGTATAAACCGAATGATATCTTTGTAGGGATTATCCTCTTTGAGTCTTGTGGGGAAGACTTTGTGTGGAACAATTCACATACATACCTAGGATAGTCATTAATTTATTTGAAAGGTATCATTTGAAAGGATTGTGAAGATTGAAAAGGGCTTGTTACACACACGAATCTATCTCTATGTTGGTAGCACTTGCTATAGTTGTTGTATCTTTTGTTACGTGAGTTAGGGATCTATTTGGATTGCATATAAAGTGAGCTAGTTTTGATTGTTTTGCTCGGGACGAGCAAAAGTCTAAGTGTGGGGAGTTGTTTACGACTAATTTTATGGTTTTTATCGAGTTGTTTAGTAACATTATCTCCCGTGTTTTAGTGATTTTTATAGAAAATCACTCGCCATGAGATAAAGCGAGCAATGATGTTTAAAGATAATAAATTGCAAAAGTGGCTGATTTATGTGTTTTTATCGTTGGTTTTATGTTTATTTGGATGTTGTTACACTTTGCAATGTTTTGGATATCTTGTAGATGCATATCTTCGGTCTAAAAGAGGTGTTTAGAGGGTTAGAAGAAGATGCCACAAGTTTACGAGTTCAACGGAGCAAGTTTTCCTAAGTACTTAAATCGTTACATATTTTCGACTGAGATTTGACCCAGCTTAGAGGCATTTTCAAGGAGGACTTCTTCATGAAAATTGTAGATCTTTGAAAGAGCTTTCCAACGCACTTTGAATTACGTCAATCGGACTT
Organism: Gentiana macrophylla; assembly: GCA_026214975.1. NCBI lineage: Eukaryota > Viridiplantae > Streptophyta > Magnoliopsida > Gentianales > Gentianaceae > Gentiana > Gentiana macrophylla. The sequence continues at coordinate 99,534,052 of CM047811.1, forward strand.
CTACAACTCAAATGGTGATCAAGTGGCTAATCAATTTGGGTAAGTGGAAAATCCCGAAAAACGACTAAATAATCTGACGGGCTAATCAAAAAGGCGTTTCTGAAGAAGAGTCCTTAATGAAAGTTGTAGAGTTTTCCGAGAGATTTTTATGAATTTTGGGTCATAATTTTTAGAGGTCTACAACTCAAGATATGAATTTGAAGTTTCATTCCTAAAAAGAATTATTCAAACCGACTTAAATTAAAAAAGCGCCGCCTCTCATATCTATTTAAGCGGCAGCAAATCAAACCCTAAGAACACAATTTTGATACAGCCACATCATAGGCAAAAAAGCGGCGTGACCGCAATTATTTTCCGGCCGCACCAAAGCCTAATTAGGGATGAATTTCTCAAACCCAATAATCATGGTTAACAACATGATTATTGGCTAAGCTCATCAGCGGTGGGACAACGGATGAAACCGATCAACATCAACACCAACTAGAGATTTTTAGCCGTACTTTTAGTGAGTAAAGTTATCGTTTTTAGTCAATTAGAATTTGTTTTGTATTGCTTATGTTTTATTCGAATCGAGAGATCGATGAAACTATCGTTTGATTTGAATTTATATGAAAATATTGTTCAAAGTTGTGATCTTTTCAATTGATGCACTTAATTATAATTCGAGAGATCGTTTATAATTATTTGAGTAAAAGTATTAGAAATAATCTCGTGATCGTGTTTTGCATGTCGTTTTGTTTTACTTGAAAAAAAAGCGAAACCCTAGAATTCGCTTAGAGAAATTTAATCGAATTAAGTGATTGATCGTTACTAAAAATTATATCTTTAGCTTGCCGTCTAGTTGGGGTTGGGTTGGTTGATCGGTGGATCCCGTTGCCTTGCCGTTGTTTTAATTACTTGATAAATCGAATCATTAGTATAAATCGTTGATTGCTAAGTTAGTTGTTTTAAATTCTAGTTGTTAATTGTTAATTTTCTGCAAATTTACTATTCATCGTTTCTTGTTCATAAATTATTGTTCATTGCCTTTTAGATCATAATCGTATAAAATTTAATTTTAGTTAATAAGTTGTGACATTATTTATAATGACTATATTTTAATCCGATAATTTATGCGATTCCCTTAGGACGACTCGGTAACACCCTATACTACGATCCTTATACTTGGGGTGCTCCGGTAAAATAAATATAAAACAAGTTTTATCGAACAAAGAGTTCCAAGCAGAAGACTACTACAGACTCTACAACAGAAGCCGAATACATAGCACCCTCGTAGGCGGCAAAGGAAGCAGTTTGGATGAAGAAGTTCATTACTGAACTTGGTGTGGTTCCCTCCATTAAAGGTCCAGTGCCTCTGTAATGTGATAACAATGGGGTGATATCTCAATCAAAGGAACCAAGGTCTCATCAGAAGTCCAAAAATGTGCTACGGCGCTATCACTTGATTAGAGAGATATAAGATAGAGGAGATGTAAAGATAGAGAAAATCCACACAGATGATAACATTGCAAATCCGTTAACCAAGGCATTGTCTCAAGCAAAGAATGAGAAGCATGTTCACTTGCATGGGCTTAGGCATATGGGTGATTGGCTTTAGGCCAAGTGGGAGATTGTTGGAAAGGTGTCCTAAACCCAATCTTCTTGGGCGGGATCCAACCGGGATGGGTCGTTTACAGTCTATTTAGTTCATGTAATAACTTTATTATGATTAATAAAAACATTTATGTTATTATATATTGATTATCTTCATATTATTTCTTGTATATATATAGTAACGTTCCTAGTGTCAAACTGTGATAGAGAAACCGTGATAGTGATTATGGTTGATGAGATCTCTAATCACTCTGACAGTTTGGAACTTAAATGTCTCTAGTCTTATGTCTAACATCAAATGGGACATTGATAGTATAAGCAGACTAGCACGTATTGGATGTCCTCTATCTTATAGAATGTAGGGATAGATCTCATCCATCGAAGTGTAGAGACACTTGAATTTGTATGTGGGCGTGTATTAGAGAATGCGTCACGTTAGGTGACCCACTTACATTAAGTGTCACACTATGTGGCGGTTGTGTAATTATCCTTTAGACCGGAGTCTTCATGGCATCACGGTGTGGATTGTCATGTTTTGACACTATTGAATTTTCCCCTAGCCACGGGGCGATCATGCGGTAGTGATTGGGTGTGATATTGAAGCATCGCGGAGTATACATGATTGGTCATCCGGGAATCGCGTATCCTATGATTAGGATCAAATATCCAAAATGGACTTCTTATAAGGAATGTCTAGCTCTCGAGAATCTTTTCAAAGTGGGAGTAAATGTGTTATTACGAGAGAGCATGATATCAGATTATAAGATACGATCGTTAATGTATTGACACTCGAGATACAATCGTATGGATATTATTACAATGATAGGTTTGTAAGTTACACGGTAACTACTTCACATGAAAGGTAGTAGTCATTGATTTTGACTCTTCCGATGATTGGGAGTCACGGTGTGTTGCTGAAGCTATCCCATGATCGTTAGGCATGAAGGGCATTTTTGATGTTAGGAACATCTTATTATGTTTTGGTGATGGCCATACTAATTACATTATAGCAAGCCTTTGAAATAAGTTAGAATACTATGTATAAGTCTTTACTTAAGTCGACATGTTGTATAAGTTGAGTCAGACAAGTATTGTACAAGTTGGTAGGACGACAAAGTAAAATCGGATGTTGAGAAAAGTAAAAGTAGCCAAGTATCGTGAGAAGCATGAAGACATTATGGTCGACTTATAACCAAGGAAGTCTGTGATGACCTTGGATAAGTCTAATTTACATTCAAGTGATGAAAATTAATGATTAAATATGGTGTACACTCGATCTCACACAAATCAAGGATTAGTGAAGTACAAAGATTCTCCTAAGCTAAAAAGAATGAAAGAAATAGTGAATCGGCAAAGTGAACTGACTATCGGCTGAGTAATGACAAAGCATTGAAGGAAGATCTAATCGGCAAAGTCAGAAAGTTCACTTAACCGTTCAGGGATTGGCCAAGTAAACTTTACTTGATCAGATTTTGAAATATGAAGTAGATTCAGAGGATCAAGCATTAAATGCATAGTCAATTGAGAATCAATCAAGGGCGGATTTTCTTATAAGCGTTTGAAGAAAATCCGATCACTAAAATCAAGAAGGATTAAATTAAAGAGGAATCAAGAATAAAATCAAGGATTATTCCCCTTATTAATATAGCCAACGGACGGAAATTCAAATCAGGGATTATCAAGGCTATAAATAGAAGGCATTGATAGACAAGAAAATACACACAAGAGAACGATTAAGGTTGATAATTTACAAGCAGAAAGTCTATCAAATTGAAAATCCTTCATCTGTGCTGAAAGTGAAACATCTTGTGATCAACTCAAAACTCAGAACTACAATTCCAACATCAAGCATTGAGTTTGTTCAACAAGTTTTGTGAATCTAATTCACTTCAATCAAGCAACTGAATCAGAGCCATCTGAGAAGGAGTTGTGTTTGTGATAGCTGCTGAAGGATTTGTTCTTAAAGAGCAGTGAAAGAGACTGAGTCACTGAAGCTTTTGAAGCCAAAGCTTTTGAAGCCAGGGAGTGATAGTCTTGAAGATTGTGAAGCTTGTGTAGTCAAGGACAATCAGGCTATTGTATCTGTGAAAACAATAGTGAAATTCCTCCAATCATCACAGGAGAAGAGTGGATTAAGGGATTACACCTCCCTGAACCACTATACACCTTTGTGTCAATTTACTTTCAGCAATTTACCTTACTTCATTTATTTAGTTGCTTAAATTATATCATATATCTGTGATTGCATAAACTACTTTGAAACAAAATAGTAAGAAGGGACTTATCCGCTGCCCAAAAGCTTTTAAATACAAGAAAAGTTTTTGAAACTCCACTATAGTCATTCACCCCTCTAACTATAGTGTTACCCTTCTCTGGGACCAACATTCGTAATTTGCACTTTGTGTCTACAGCTAACATATTCATAAGCCTATTGGGTCACACACATATGACCAACGAGTCGGATTAAAATGCAGCTATAGTCGATAACCAAATAAGGAAAGTTTATCTCTAGACTATAAAGGTTATAGTGGTAAATTAATATGGTGGAATTTATTTATTATGAATAAATAAAATACAAGATATTAATTATATACAAATTATATTAATTAAAGAATATTCCGAAGTCAATTTATTGACTATAGAAGCGTATACAATTGATATGTATAAGATACACTTGGATGGTGCACTTTAATTGATAAGATTACCATAATATTAATATTGGATATTAATTGATTTTGGAAAAATAGATTTATGGAAATAAGATAAGTATATTCAATATTAGATGTTGGCAAAATTAATTATAATTAATGAGATAAATCAATCTAGGAGATTTTCCTTATTTTTTTGGGAAAATGTTTTCTTCTCCACCACAATATATATGGGCGCCACTTTTCCTACAAAAAGGAAGTGGGTGTCAAGCTCTTTTGTACATCACAATTGCAAGAGCTCATAGTTCTTGTGTAAAATAGAGAGCATCCTATAGAGTGTTTGTGAGTGAGGAAAAAGGCCAGTCTAGCAACCGGAGTTTTCCAATAGCAATCCAAGGAGGTTTCCGGCGAGGAGTTCGTGTGGATTATCGATAGAGGCCGGACGCATGGATGGCTTGCGTACTGTACTACTCTCCATTGATGGTCAAAGCGATGATCTTATAGATCATCAAAGGTATATTCCGTCAAACTACTTAACGTGTTTGTTGCATTAAACGAAGAACGATCTAGAAAAGGAAATCAAATTTTGAATTCCGCTGCGTTAAACTAGTGATTTCTTAACATCACTTCCTCTAGAAGATAGCATGTTTGGAGACAAGCACCTTTTGCTCTGCGGACAAGAAAATATTATCTAGCGTACTTGCTAAGATATTCCACAAAGTTGTATATGTCATACTAGGCTCCAAGCCTTTCTGACATTGCATGTGACAACTTCAAATCATCGGTTAAGATAGATTCGACATTATCCCCTTCCATATCTGATATGGAATTTATTCAACCTTTATTCTTTGGAACTTAGTTAAGTATAAGGGCACTATCCCGAAACCGGTAAGGGATAAGTCGCATGGCTTGCGTCGCACCTTAATCATATAAAGTGTTGTTTCCATTTTAGGAACACAATCTAATTGTGTATCCAAAAAATTGTATCCTTCAAGGGAGAATCTTATTCCTTTTCAGACGACTTCTGAAACACCCTTAAGGTATTAATTACTTCAATCCAATTGAATATTAATTCCTAAGTAGTTTATCAATCTCATATTTGTAGTAGCTCGAACTTTTCGGGCTTTCAGAATTGTCATACTTCAATACCTACATTTAGCTATTTCTAAAATAGTCCAAGAGAGAGATAAACTATTAATTATGGTATAAATTGTCATAAACCAACAAACATCAATATGTTTATGCTCCAGTCAATTTTCTAGATTTTATAACCATTTTCATGAAGGTATTTCTGTCCTCTTTGGATAAGATACGTGTAACCCACATGATTCATAATCATATGGTTCAGGATCATCAGTATGACGTTTGATCACACGATCCTTCTCCATAGAGACTATGTCTAGAACAACCACAAAATCAAGGATAACAGCCATGAAAATGTTTAGTTGAGATTTCATCACTTATATCAACTATATGGCGACAATAATCTAGCATGATAGATTCAGTGATTGTTCAACCTTATCGAATAACATTTATTCCTTACAATTGAATTTGTCCATTAAATCATAACGTATAAATTTGTAAATATGTTCTACATAAGAACCGGAACATAATAACATTTATTAAGTTCCTTATCAATTTACTTGATTCGAATATGGTAAGTGTTACAATGTTTGCTTCACCTTCCAAATCTGTATTTAATCTTTCTAATTTAATCACACTCATAGGATATCATATATCCGAGAGTTTACTTAAACTTAGATAGATTTATCTCAACTTACTTGCTTAGGGCAGAGACTTCGATAAGTTCTCTTACTCAAGCATTCGCAATAATTTCCTATTTTAATCCTTCAAGCTCTTGTAAATATTTCTTAATGCAGTCTTCATAAGCCCTAAGAAAAATCACAAGAGTTGTGTCTTCAATTTTCTTTCATAAAGAAAATCCAACGTTTGTTAAATAGTCTATTTAACATTTTGAATCATATTCAAAACATGAACTATTTAATTTACTTTCAAGCAATGATTAAAGAATTAAGTCGATACTTAAATCTTACAATTTTGAAAACAACCTTTCCAAAATTCGACGTGGTCATCTTTATCCAATCGTCTAATGTTTGAATAATCATCATCCTATGATGGAGTGATCCATTGGATATCGTTATGTCCAATAGTGAGCTTCCGTTAATAATTAAAGTCTTAGAGGACTCCACCAAATATGTAGCCTCATTGTCTTCAACTACGAAAACGCAATTGCTCGTGTCATTGCTTATTTTAAAAGGATTAAAATCACTTAACCTTATTTGAGAATGATTCTCAAAAGGTAACCGTCATTATTTGGGTTTTACTAATCGAGAATAAAACATAAATAAAATTTGCTAAAACTACAACATAAAATAAAGATAAAAGAGTGTTTTTGATTATACATGCAAAATCAAAGATGGTCTTTAGGATTATGATTTTGCTCCCACTAGTCAACTACTCCATATTGGATTTCAAGAAAATTTTATTTCCTTTAGTGGACAAGATCCCGTTGAACCATCGCGACCCCTGCTTTGTGGGTATTTAAATAAAATGGTACAACAAGTAGGCAACACTTTGCCAATCGTATCCTATACGACTCTTGTTGTTTGACTAGTCAACTCTTTGACAATCTTTCATCTTATGAATTTAGCCAAACCCTTGCCTCTAAAATTCAAACGACCCCACTGTGGCAAATGGCCGAGAAAATCTTAGTCAAGTCATAACCCCAATATTCATGAGATCTCATATGATCATATCTCAATAATAACGATATACCCGAGGTAGGTCAACCCCCACCTTTGGGTGATGAATTGGATCCAAACAAGGGCTCTACACCGTCATTATAATATGGGGAGACTATTCGACTTGAGTCTTTTAATTTGGGAGTAATTTTAATTAATTCTCAAAATTAATTTCATTTAATTACGGTCTCATCTACTACGTGCATATTATTACGATATGATATAAAGTAAAACATACACAACATTCCGCGCACAATATAACCGGTATGATCATGAACTTTTCCTAGGTGAGGTTTCAAATACAAACTGACGAAACCACAGGCCACTACTAAGGGTAGCCTCAACCACCAATGGATCTTTACTTTGCTCCATTTCCATGGATCATTATCCTCTTTCTTTTGGTCCTCGTATTTGTCTTCAATTTACTTTTACATAAGAAATCTATCTAATAAATTTTACACCCGCAGCACACGGGGTGAGCTAACGGGAGTGGGATAATGCAAAAAGAAAACTAGGTCACGTTTTCATAACGGCCTAGAACAACAATAAAAATCAACAGAAAATAAAGCATTCACATCTATCCTATTGGTCCAGTCCACGATCAATCGGGGTCCATATAATTACATTATACCGACTATCTAATCCATATGATCAATATCTTATGAAAGAGATAAAATTAAATTTTAACTTCTTGCGTCTTATAGCATCCAATCAATTAATTAATTAACGTTTAATTAAGTAATAGCTTTAATCGAAATAATATTAACCATTAATAATAAATCGATTTATGATTTTAATTTTCTAATTTAAAACTATTTTCAATAAAATTGAAATCAAGTGGGTCTCTTTTGTTTCTTTTCTTTTTGATTCTTAATCAAAAGGATTCCATTGGTTTGGTCTAAACCAAATTTAAAAGCATCCTAGGCCCTTTTCAAAAATCAAATATTTTTGGAGAAGACTTAGGTTCTTAGGCCTTTTCCAAAATCAAATATTTTGGAAGAGGCCTAGGCCTATTCCAAAAATTTGGAATAGCCTAGACGTTGTTCATAACCAAATCATATTTCTTCCCAGTAATTGGGTGATGCCACATGGCTTCCCAATGGTCAAACTATTTGAACCATTGGTTAGTCACATGGCATCAACTAAACAAAAGAGAAATTACTAACCATGGACCATATTGAAAAACATAAAGATGCACAAAACAAAACAAGAATGGTAGGGGGACGGTGGTGCCGACAGCCGCCGACAGCCCGGAGGCCGCCGCCTACGCCGGTGCCGATGTGATTGGGGTGCCGCCACCGCCCCTCCATAACCCCTTTTTTGTGCACTAATTACAAATCAATATCATACAGGATTTAATCTATTGGATCAAAATTACTACGCGAGTAAAAGATGCTTATTGCTTAAGCTCGAAGACCGCTCTGATACCACTGTTAGGAAATCAATCGAGTAGCGTAGCAGAATTTTAAATTGATCTCCCGATCCAGGATCGTCTCCGTTCAATCAATAAACATATAAGAGAGGGGACGGTACTATTACCTTGGTTGATCTTAAAGATCGACACTTTGACCGTCCGGTAGGAGTAGATGTGCACGATCCGTCCAAGCGTCAGGCCTCTACCAATAATCCACGCGAGCACCTCGCCGGAATCCCGCCAAGGATTGCTACTAGAAAAACATGACTGCTAGGTCGACCTTTTCTCTCTCTACAACCTCTCTCTAAGAAGCTCTCTTATTTTTCACAAGAACTAGCTCTTGGAATTATGGTGTGTTATACAAGAGCTTGGCAACCCTGGCTTATATAGGCATATGGGGCGCCCCTTGTACTCCCAAAATCCATGGGCAACAAGTCTTGAGTAGAGTGGAGAGAAAGAAAACATTTTCCTAATAAAATAAGGAAAATATCTTTGATTAATTTAACTTATTAATATTCAATATCTTATATTAAATATTTCCAATATATTGTCAATATCTTATATTGACTATGTTATCTTATTACCTTAAATCTATTTTTCCAAAATAAATTAATATCCAATATTAATATTATGGTAATCTTATTAATCAAATTGCACAATCCAATCTGTATCTATACACAAAACTTACATACATTATTATTCAATTCATGTGTGTCATACACACACACAAATTTTGGCCATATATTTTTAATTAATAATATAATTAATATCTTGTATTTAATTTATTCAAAATAAATAAATACCACCATATTAATTTACCACTACAACCTTTATATTATCGAGATAAAACATTCCTTATTTGGTCATCAACTATAAGCACATTTTAATCGGACTCGATGTTCACATGTGTGACCCGATAGGCTTCTGAATATGTTGGCCGTAGACATAAGGCGCAATTACAAAAATGCCCTTCACCTCTCACGATCACGGATAGCGTCTAGCAACACGTCCGTGACCCACAATCATCGGAAGTGTTAATACGCAATGATTACTACCATTCATGTGCTCAATTATGTAAATAGAATTCTATCGCTGTAATAATATTCATACGGTCGTACGTCGAGTGTCAAGCATTGACGACCGTATCTTATAATCTGGATATCATGCTCTCTCGAAGTAACTCATTTACTTCCACTTTGCAAAGATTCACGAGAGTAAGACATTCCTTATAAGAAGGCCCTTTCGAATATTCACCCCTACTATTAGGGTACGCGATTCCCAGATGACCAAACATGTATACTCCGCATGCTTTCAGTATCACATCCAATCACTATCACATGATCACCCCATGGTTAAGGGAAACCTCAATAGTGTCAAAGCATGACAATCCACACCGTAATGCCATGTAGACTTCGTCCCTAAGCATAATTACACAACCGTCACATAGTGTGACACTTAACAGTATAAGTGGGTCAGTCTAACATACGCAATCTTTAATACACGTCCACATACAGTCCAAGTGTCTCTACACTTCGATGGACAAGATCATTCCCTACGTTAAAGACAGAAGACATCTAATACGTGCTAGCATGTCCGTACTATCAATGACTTGTTTAATAGTACATCAGCTTAAAGACATTTAAGTATCAAACTTATTAAAGTGATTAGAGATCTCATCAGCCATAATCGCCTATCATGGTTTCTCTATCACAGTTTAATACTAAGGATGTTATCATATAACAATTCATAATTGGTTCTTTAAAAGAACAAATATATGACAATAGAAAAGTCATTTAATATATGTATAAACGTAAAGAAATAGTAGAAATGATCCGACCCGGTCAGATCCGGTCCAACCCGATTGGGTTTAGGACACTATTTCAAAAACGGGAACTATAAGCTATTGGCAGAAAGCCCCCAATAAGGCTTATGTTACACATATAGGGATCCCAAGGAGAGGAGCGATAGCCACTCGAACGAAAGGTGCATACCGCTCACATTCTACCTATAGAAAGGATCATCAGAGAGGACCATTTATGATTCCAGACGAGAAGACTAGTCAAAGGGAAGAAGGGACTGACTAAGCCGGGATCACTAACTAATACTAATCTAACAGAATAGAAAAGAGCTATCTTTTTTGTATACTTTCCTCATTCGAGTGAGTGGTTAGTTGCCTAAATGAAGAGCTGCTATGCAGGGGGTTATTCTCAAGTGTACCACGGAACGAAGTGGGCGCCTCGAAATCTAGCCTAGTCGATCGGAGAAATGCTAAGTTTCGGATCGATCAATAAAATGATTTGAAATCACCGCTTATATACCCGGTATTGGCCGACTTCTCGCATTAACGTTTTCGACGAGCATGGCGATTTGGGTGACTTCTCCTTTTTAAGTGAGGACGAAGGGCCAGTCGATCGACTAATCACATTAATGTTTTGGGCAAGCGGTCGATTTGGTCGACTTCTTATTTTAAGAAATGGCGGCGGGTCGACTCGGATCGACTTCTCACGTTAACGTTTTAGACAAACAGGCCAAATTTAGATCGGCTTCTCTTTATTAAGAAATGGCGGAGCGGGTCAGTCGATCGACTTCTTGCGTTAATGTTTTAGACGAGCAGGGCCAGATTTTGACTGACTTCTCATTTACAAGTGAGGGCGAGCGGAGCTAGGCCGGACTGACTTCTCGCATTAATGTTTTGGACGAGCAGGGCTAGATTCGGACTAACTTCTCATTTTTAAGTGTGGGTGAGCAGGGCTTATGATCTTTTGTAAGGATAAGGCAAGACAAGCTTGTCGTTAAAAATAATAAACTAGGCGCTTCTATAGTATGATTTATTCAAAAAGGTTCCAATCACCAAGGACTGGTAAATAAAACAAAGAAAAGAGCGAGTGGAAATAAATTTGCATGAATAAAAAGCAGTGGATATGAGGAACTTGCTTTGAGCCGTTTAAGCCAGGACCATTATTTTGCATTTTATCGAGGCCACGTAGCGAGCCCTCGCGACTTCCAGGTCTCCTTGATTTCCACCGAGCCCTCGGCGGTCGGAAACTTCAAGCTGATGTGTGCTGGAGAAATTACAGCCCGGAGGTCGATTAGAGTGGGCCTTCCCAAGATCATGTTATATGCTGATGAAGCTTTGACCACGACATAAGTAACCATAAGGGTCCTACCCTTTGGCTCCCTTTGCAAATGTTGTTGCAAGTCGAACCATTCTCATAGGATGAATAGAGAGACCAGTGAATCCGAACAGTTGTTCTGAGACCGGAGTTAGCTCTGACTCTTTGAGATTCATCGACTGAAAAGCTGAAAAGTAAAGAACATTAACAGCACTACCGGTATCGACGTTGAGACCCTTTTACTAGAATCTTGTTCACCATAGATTCAATGACTATGCCACCATTATCTGTAACCAACGGGAGCGGGTCCTTGGGACCATAAGTCACTTCCCGAGTAGAGGTTTGACCTCTTCTGCTTCCCCGCAAACTTCCGGTCGGCGTTAGGTCGCCGACTTCCCAAATGTGTTACTAGGGCCACCCACGATAGTGTTGATGGTACTGATCAGGCGGTTGTCTATCTGCCGATCTCCTCCAGAGATCGTCTTTTCTTCTCTGGGGCTCACCTGGCGCGCACCTTTCTTGATTAAAATTCCTTCACGGGTAATCGTGTCGACCCGCCGCTCGTTAAAAAAAGGTCGGTCTATGACTTCATCCAGCTTTCCTTCAGCAATTGCCACATCCACATCTCTCTGAAAGTCTCTGCAGTCGTCCAGATCAAGAACAATGTCCTTATGATATGTGCATAACTTACTTTGGTCCCTCATCTGGAGGACATCGCATCGGAGGGGGGTTTTTGCTAAACAGTTTCTTTCCATAACTGCAATGACCTGATTGTGTGGCCTATTCAACATTGAAATCCTGGTGTTGTAGAGCAGATCTTCTCTCGGATCGGTCTGTGGTCGAGCTCAGCGTCCGATCTCCAGCTGATCTTCATTTTTTATCAAAAGGGTCCTCAGTCATTTCCTTTTTGGGCTCTGACTTCTCCAACTCTTGCTTCACCCGGTTGGCTTCCTCTCCTTGACAGTGCTTAAATGCCACCTCCATGCATTCCTCCAAAGAAGTGGGGAGCCTGCTGCTCAGCTTGGCGTATAACCTTCCCTTTTATACACCTGTCACGAAAGAGCCAATTCAGATGTGGTCATCTGCATCTCAGACTTGCATCGACTCCTCATTGAACCGCTTAAGATACTACAGCTCGGTCTCATCTCGCTTTTGCCTGAGAGTAAAAAGATGGATAGCGTTTCTGGAATGGCTTATCCAGAATGAAGGTGTTCAGAACATCTTCCACATTGTCTCAAAGTTAGAGATTGTTCGCCGGGATTCTTTTAAACCACTCTTGAGCTCGACCAATGAGTGAGGTAGGAAAAGCCTAGCACTTCATCTCTCCGGGCGCAAATCAAGATTCATGTGCGTGAGATATTGAAACCGGTTATCCCTGGCGATCCTTTGTTCCATCATAAGGTTCCAACTTCGGTATTTTGAACCTTGCGTGTCGAGGATAGCTATCCACCACCGCCGAGAGAAAGGGATTCAAGGGCTAGTTGCACGCCTCTCTTTCTCGCTAGACGCCTAATTTAGCTCTAGCCGCATCCGTTGCTTGAGGACTATAAGTCGTTTTCTCAGATTAGATGAGGACGAGTGGTCGCCCTTCCTAGCCCTTTTAGGACTTGGAGGAGGAAGTGTTTCTTCCCATGTTTTGTCATTGAGGTATTTTCCATCAACTCGCTCCAATGAGTTCTCGCTCTAATAGATCTTCTTCCTGCGCAGATCCTCTTTGTTGTGAATCTTCATCCAGAGGATCCTCTTCTTCTAGGTCCTCATCTTCCTCATCCTCCTCTCCCAAGGAAGCGCCCAAGATGGCTTGCTTTGTTTCATAATCCGAGGCTACAAGCTGATCCACCAAAGGCCTAATGGGTAGCATTGATACTCGACCTCTTCTTGTCAGAGATTTTGGTTATTGGTGTCGACTCTGTCGCATTGTTTGCATGGCTACCGTTTGTACTGTTGTCACGTGGTTACCGTGCTGATTTTGAAGGTTTTTGTGAGACTAACAGTGGAGGCCCTCCGTCTATCGCCGACTAACGATGTTGGAAATCGTCAGGTAATAAATCCGGGGCTTTTTTCTTAATGAAAATCTGCAAAAGCTTGAAAAACAGTAAAAACGATCAAAAGATAGGGTGTTTTGGTGGTGATTTAGACAGCACTTGAGAAACTGTATCTCAAGCTCTTTAGTGGCACCTCTTTAGTGGCTTGAAATTAAAGGCAGAGGGAGATGGTGCCAGGAACCTTAGTGACCCGACCGAAGTGGTCCGGCTATTCCTGTCCTTTCTAGGTTGATCAGTGTTTAGCCGAAACCTTCAACAGTCATATGCAATTTCCGGTTCCATGCCTGACCTCCTGAGGTCGGACACCGTTTACATCCCGGTCAACTGATGACCAATGTTAACAGTCAGCTTAAGCCCCTTTCAGCCATACCACTCTACAGGGATAAGAGCCCGAGTTGTACCAGCTCGGCTGTTCCCTCGAGTGGGTTGGTTCTGGCCTTTCAAATCGCCAAGGGTCAATCTTTAATCATATCTCCCACGTGTGCAATAAATAGATAGCTATAGAAAGAATCCTGAGTCATAAAGGCTCCAATGTTTATCACTTAATACGAATATTTGAATGCTATAACTATCTCCTATAATCAAGGAGATCAACTAGTCATAATCTTTTACTTAGGGAACACGTTAATCAGTGTCCATCATAGACACGCCACACGCTAACTCTAGGGCCCAGGCCCCTCTATATAAACATTCCTTAAGGAACTACGAAGACTTGATTCCAATTCGATCATTTGATACGTAGGTAGCTTGATCATTATCAAGTACAGTCTAAAATACCCCAGATCACCCCCTCTTTCATCACTTTTACGTATTTTTGGAGCATCCTCGAGGTTATCACAAAGAGATAGGGCCTAGAAGTTTAACCGGATGATTTTTGGATCGTCAATTGGTGCTAGAAGGAGGGTCTCTTTGCTTGATAGTCCCAGGAAAGCTTCAGAATTGTCATGGTGACCACACGACAACAAGCCGTCAACGGCAACAACGCCAACAATGCTAATCAGACGATGCTAACAACCATACCCCACCACCCGAAGAAGTCTCTCAGACAAAACCCACCGTAATTTGGTAGATCAGTTGCGGCCTTGGATGATGCAACTAAAGAGGCCGTCCACAATGCCGTTTTGAAAAGAAGAACGAAGAGGATGAAGACCGGGAGGTTACGGAAGAAGAAGACCTCCTCGATGAGAATTCGCAGGATCTCGCATCACTTGAACGGAGATTAATCGGTGAGAACTCCCAAGATCGGGAGCCTGAGGAGGAAGATGACCCCAGTGATGGCTCATGGCAGCAAACATCTCATCCCCCAAGGCGTAAAAGCAACAAAAGGGAGGATCGCTCATCATCCTCAGATATAAGAAAGCAGCTGGTCATACCTCATGTGATGGAGGCTGCTCGAATTAGCTAGAAGCCATAGAAGGAAGGAAATCAACACTCCTGGCTCTCGAATACATTTATTTGGAGAAGATCGACAACTAGCCCCGACCCACAAGGTTCAAGGTCCCAAAGTTAGAGCCCTACGATGGAACTAAAGACCCCCATGATCACTTGTTCCAGTATCTCATGCACATGAATCTCGACTGTGCCCCAAAAGAGATGAAGTGCAAGGCGTTCCCGGCATTGCTTACCGGTCTAGCTCAGGAATGGTTCAAACAGATACCGCCCTGGACCATCTATAGTTTCAACACTTTAGGAAAGATGTTCCTCAATGCGTTTATTACGGTGAAGCCATTCCAGAAGAATGCTACCCACCTGTTTTCCCTCAAACAAAATAAAGACGAGACTGCACTGCAAGTACGAGACGTCGATGATCAAGTTCGAATCGCATCCTTTGTGGCAGGGCTACATGAAGCAAGGCTGTATGCCAAGCTGAGTAGCAAGCTCCCTGCGTCTATGGAAGAGTGTTTGGAAGTAGCATTCAAACACTATCAAGGGGAAGAAGCCAACCACTTGAAGCGAGAGGTGGAAAAGTCAGAACCCAAGAAGGATAAGGCTGAAGATACATCTGACAAGAAAAGGAAGACGTTTGGAGACCGTGCAAGCGGGTCGGTGATGGGCCGACCCGAGAAGAGAAGTGCCCTGCAACCGCGGGACTTCCCAACATTGAATAGGCCTTATGAGCAAGTACTGGCGATCATGGAAAGAAATGGTCTGGAAAAAACCCCCACGCCACTGTGAAGCCCCTTAGACAGGAGGGATCAGAGCAAGTTCTGCACCTATCACCAAGACACCGGGCACGAGCTGGACAACTGTAGGGATTTCCAACGTGATGTAGAGGTAGCAATTGTGGATGGAAAGCTAAACGAGGTGGTGGAACGACCTCGGTATGACGAACGTAGAGGACGACATGATTACCCACGGAGGAACTTCAATAAAGATCGTACTCGGCAGGGGGAGCCCCAGAGAAGAAGAGACAAGTCTCTGGACAAAGGCCAACAGATGGACACCCGCCCGATTAACACTATCAACATAATTGTGGTAGGCCCTGGTAATGCGTTTGAGTTTGGCAAACCAAAAACCCGATCGTGGGCACGCATGTGAATAGAGGAAGTTTAATCCCATCACAGGAAGTAAGTTATAGACCAAAGGACTCCCTCCCTTGGTACCGAACAATGAAGGTTTGTTAATTGAAGCCGTGTTGAACAAGAACCTGGGAAAAAGAGTTTGCGTTGAAACTGGAAGCGCCGTCAATGTCCTATACTTCATGGCTTTCCAGGCTATGAATCTCAATGAGTCCAAACTGATCCCTGTTTCAGCACCTTTGTTTGGATTTGCAGGTCCTCCTATCCACCCTCAGGGGGTGGTTCGGCTCGCTACTACATTCAGAAAGGAATCAGCGGGAAGGACGCTCATGGTCAATTACGTGTGGTCAATTCATCATCAGCATATAACATAATCTTGGGAAGGCCTACTCTGATCGATCTTCGGGCCTTGATCTCCCCTGCTCATTTCAGTATGAAGTTCCCGACCGACGGTGGTCTGGTGGAAATCAAAGGGGATCTAGAGGTCGCTCGAAGTTGCTACATGGCCACCGTCATGGACAAAGGAATCATTTTGGGCTGACCGGTTCGGAAAGTTTATCATTTATTGCTTTTCTCAAACTATTTCTCATTTCTACGATTTAATTACATCGCCCGTTTTCATTATCTCTGTCTTGGATATTTTCATTTATTTCTACGCTTTATTTTCATCCTTTTATGTCAATTTTGGATATCCCGTTTTTGTTGAATAAATGATTTCTTTGCGCCAACATACTTGCTTTCTTGTGCTTGCATTGTCTTACTTCTAAGACCGCACGACCGGTCCTTA
Source organism: Gentiana macrophylla (assembly GCA_026214975.1). Classification (NCBI taxonomy): domain Eukaryota; kingdom Viridiplantae; phylum Streptophyta; class Magnoliopsida; order Gentianales; family Gentianaceae; genus Gentiana; species Gentiana macrophylla. The sequence goes on from CM047811.1 coordinate 99,550,933, forward strand.
CACATCATCCTTGAAATTTCACCCGTGACGTCCATCCGACTGGCCTTGATCATTTGTGTTTTTAAATGAGAAGTCAAGATCTAGCCTGGCCCACTCGTCCTTAAAATTCACACGAAACATCGGTCGACTGGCCCTAATCTCCATACTTATTAAACGAGAAGTCAAGCACTAGTATGGCCTCGCTTGTCCTTAAAACTTCACATAAATAGTCTATCCATAAGGTCAAGTTTAATTCGTCCAATCTTGCTCATTTAGTCCGAAGGTTAATTAAACATGGTCCTATTAAAGTCACCTTGACCCATGCATATTCAGTACTTAATTGTTACCCAAGCTCGTGAGTAGAGGTCGGCCTTATGCATGAACATAAATGTGCAATCTGAACCATCAGAGTTGCATGTCGTGCAGAACGCCCCTTAGCAAATTTCACTTTGATACAAATAAATCCGATCGTCAAGCTCGGTGGGTATGCAGTTTAAACAAGTATGTCATCAAAAAGTTAAAACTAGTAAATGGCATACTGGGGGGCTCACCCCTCCGGCAATATAACAATTTAACAACAAAACAAAATCTGACAACTCAAAAATGCAAATATTGACAACTCATAAATGCAAATATTCCATCCAAAAATTCTTTAAAGACATAAACTAAATTCAAAAGCACATTAAGAAAATAATCATAAGTTTTTACAGTTAAAGGCAAAAGCAATTCTAAGAATCTGCAGTAGGGCTCTTCTGGGATTGGACGGTGGTGCCGAGCAGGAAGGAGTAGCAGCAGGCTGGAGAAGGTACTTGGACACATTGTCCACACCGGCCTTAAAATCTTGGACGTGCTCGGTATAAGCTGCGCCCATCCCCATCGGGTAATAGGCCTTCTTAGGAAGGTCACCAGACAAGAGAAGGATTTTGCATCCTCACCTCGCCTAACCCCGTGTATACCCGTGATAGAGGATGGAGATCAAGAACACCTTCAGAGCCTCGGCGAAGACCGCGAAGCTTTGTATTCCCTGGATAACCTCAAAGATTCCGACCGAGTTTGCGGCCGCCGGATCGCCACCTTTGCGAAGGTCTTCGACCACCTTCTCCTTCATCTTCTTTCCTCGTAAAGCTCATTCCCCAAGGACTTCAGCTCTTTCTCCTGAGCTGAAAGCTGGGCCTGCAAGGCCTTCATTTACGCGTCCCTAAGCTTAGCGGCCGCCTTGAACTCATCTCGAGCCTGCCTCAGTTCGGCTGCCTTATTCTTGTGGGCAGCTAAGTCTCTAAAAGCCTTAGTCTCACAGCTAATTTCTGAAACAAAAGTGAAATAAAGACATAGCACTTACCAGCTCCACGGTTTTTCATCCAAGAATCACCAATTCTTCATCCGACTTGTTTGGCGAATTCGATGTTCAGAGGGCGCCTCTTCCCGATCTCCTCGGGAGCTTTAGACTTACTATTCTTCGAGGAATGACCTCATGCGAGGTCGGCCTCGGACGTATCATTTTTCTAGGGACTAGCCCCTTCTCAATTGCTTCCTCAGAGCTTTAGGTCGACTCGCTCCCGAGGTAGGACCGATGCAGAGACACCCGTATCCTCTACGCATGGATCCTCCGTAGGTAAGATCGTGAACCGCCGGAATCTGCACAAGCGGACGGACCACCACCTCTTTCTCCGCCCGGCTACCAAGTCAGCAAAATTAGCCACTACAAACATAAACAAAGCACTCGGTCATGACGAGAAAAGTAAGTACACTAGCAAAAACAAATCATAAAGAGAGAGCCTCACAGGACCTCCACTCGGCTTTAGTGAATTCCATATAAGGCTCGGGGCCCGCGTCCTCAGCCGAGCGGCCGTGATTAGGTTGTTGTATAAATTTTGGCACTCGAAGGAGTAACTGCACCCCGGATCTTCTCCACCCACGCCTCCGTGACGCTCGGACATTCGCCCCTTATCCAGATGGCGAACATAGAAGAATCTCTCATTCCATCGTTTAAAGGAATCCTTGCCTGGAGGAAGTATGGGAATGTCAGAGGACTTCTCTTTCCTCCGAAGAAGGAATATCGGTAGGGGTGGTTCTTTACCCCTACTCGGTGGTAGAAGTATCTAAACTTCTCCATGCTAAACCTCTCGATTTAATAGCCGACACCAGATTGCGAACCCTACAATGGCCCTGATGCCATTTGGAGCTGTCTGAGAGATCCCCAGCCTATAATGCTGGAGTACGGCAATGAGCGCCGGGCAGAAAGGTAGTCTTAGACCTACCTCGATGTACTCCCGGTGGACCGTACAGAAGCCCTCCAGCGGGTCTGAAGCAAACAAGTTCGGTTCCGAAGGCTGTTTTGGTGCAAACATCTCCTTATCCACCCCTTACAACTCACAAATCTCATCTACGTCTTCTTGTTTCAAAATTGTCCCAACATTTCTATTATCCTCTATCTCCATAAGGGAGAAATTGGGCTTAGGATTCTGAAAGAATAAGGTTTATCTACGGATAAAGGAAATCAAGTTATGAAATCAGAACGCAGAGGAGGAGACACTTACTTGCAGAATCAAATTTGAAGGAGGGACGAAGAATGGCAACCGGCAGCAAATCTTTTTTTTAATACCCAGCGTAATTATGAAACGATTGACATGACAGGGTTATAACCCCTCCCACTTGCCTCGATAAACGGCCTCGGTTAAGTTTATAGGCAACGACACCTCAATTCTCGGGTTAGCTGTAGCTACGTCATAACTAGCCTTGCCACTGGCGCTCTTCAATATTTCAAAATCTGCAAGTTAAACGTCCGTGTCGAGCCACCACACGACAGATCCGAACCGACCAACTAGTGGGTCGGTGGATCTGGGGACTTAGCGACGATGCCAAAATCTGAACATACCCACGTGGCACCACTTTAGTGGCTTAACAATAAAGGCAGAGCGAGATGGTGCCAGGAACCTTAGTGACCCGACCAAAGTGGTCCGGTTGTTCGCCCTGTCCTTTCTAGGTTGATCATTGTTTAGCTGAGACCTTCAACAGCCATATGCAATTTCCGGTTCCGTGTCTGGCCTCCTGAGGTCGGACACTGTTTACATCCCGGTCAACCGATGACCAATGTAACCAGTCATCTTAAGTCCCTTTCAGCCGTACCACTCTATAGGAATAAGAACCCGAAGCCGCACTCACCGGCCGCTCCTCGAGTATACGTGTTCGGCCTTTCAAATCGGCCAGGGTCAATCTTTAATCATATCTCCCACGTGTGCAATAAGTAGATATCTATGGAAAGAATCCTGAGTCATAAAGGCTTCAATCTTTATCACTTAATACCAATATTTGAATGCTATAACTATCTTCTATAATCAAGGAGATCAACTAGTCATAATCTTTTCCTTAGGGAACACGTTAGTCAGTGTCAATCATAGACACGCAACACGCTAACTCTAGGGCACATGCCCCTCTATATAAACCTTCCATAAGGAACTACGAAGACTTGATTCCAATTCAATCATTGGATACGTAGGCAATTTGATCATTATCAAGTGCGATCTAAAATACCCCAAATCACCCCCCCCTCTTTCATCACTTTTCTGTATTTTTGGAGCATCCTCAAAGTTATCACCAAGGGATAGGGCCTATAAGTTTATCCGGACGATTTTTGGATCGTCACCATCTTAATTGATCAAGTTCATCTTCATTTCCTAATCCGGAGGAAATTTGAAAATCAATTACCATTGCAACCACTTCGGGTTTAGGTTCTTTAAATCTTGTTCCTTTCACAACCCATTTATAAAGTATTTCAACAAAACAAGACAAGTGACCAAACCTGATGTTTCCATCCAAACAGTCACCAGGTTCATAAAGTGTGTAAAAGATACAGGACTTCAGAAGCCTGGGGTTCAAAAGTATAGCTGTCGTCATTCCCCTAGACAAACAAGTAACAAAATTCAAAAATCTAAATTCAAGATCCACATTTCCTTGCAAAAACATGCTGAAGGTGTTGCCTTGGTCACACCAATTTCTAAAGGAGTCAACTACATGACGTATCATCATAATGTAAACAACATCAATCACTCCACAACAATTTGGAAGTCCAAATAACATCTCGATTTCAGACATGATTTTAGCACGCCAAATTTCTAATAAACAATTGCTTCAACCCGGATCAGACAAGAACACGGCCAAATTAATATCAGCCCCGACCTTAGAAAGTAGCACCCAAAACAGAGTTATTCCGTTACGTACCGCCCCGAATTTGTGGAACCTACACTTTTGTATCAAGTTTGGCCAAAAGAACCCCTCCGGAAAGAGCCTTTGACTGATCAATGAAGATATAACAACTATTAGGATAGCAGAGCGTAAAAGCGAGTAATCAGTCGATATCACAACATCATACAAAACATTTTTCATCAAAACAACATTCATGGAACTCAGCAGACTATCGACTGTAAGTGTTGACTCCAAGAGCATTTTAAGAAGCATATTTGATCCATGGGCAAGCTCCCAGAGTAGCTTAGAAGTCGACCATCCATTTAACCCCTCATTGAAGAAGTCAAATGACTGACAACTACCTCGAAACCGAAACTAATTCTTGACAGAATCATCAAGCTCATGCACCTTCAATTGATCATGCAACTCAGCAAGTTCTTGCATCATAATAAGCTTGCAACCATTGATGATTGATTCAGCACTGCCTTCTTGTAGTAAATGTAATTGAAATCGCTCTGTGGAGATGGCCACATCTCTTAAACAATTACCACTTTGTAAGTGCAAACTTAATAGATTTCTCATATCAATTTTGCCTTCAACATTATGCAAGAACTCCCACAACCTCCTGGATCAAATATGAACATCCATACCGGACTAACGAAGAACTCAAGGTTGAATGATCCCGCTTAGAACCGCAATTAGATCTTGTTCGACAACTCGTAGAGCAGCCACACTTGCCAATGCTACCAAAGTTCATTCCAAATGGTAAAGTCCAAATTCCCTAATAAACTTAATTATTAGCTTATCTTTTGAATGGATGCTTGTAATATTCCGATTTTCGGTAAACGACTGACGTGTCATTTTATGAAAACGAAATATTATATTTATTTCTTTTGAGGATTTAAATTATTATATCTATTAATGGTGATTTAATTGGAATTAAAAGTAATTAAGAGGACATGATGGTAATTAATTGGGAAGTTTATTTTGGGGAGAATAAAACTTCCTAGTTAATGGGAAGTTGCCAAAAGAGTAATCGAATCCTTCATGTCAATTTTCTGCATTTGAGTGGAAAGAAAGAAGGCAAGGTAGCTCCAAAATTTTAAGTGAATCCTTGATCATTTTCAGATACAAGTAGAGCAATGTAATCGTGAGAGCACAAGGATCGTGTTGATACTAAAAGTTTGGAGTTTTATCAAGGTATGAAAATAGACCAAAATCTGGTTTTCATCATGTTTGATCATGACTGGTTGCAGAAAGTGTGTAACTCGAGTTCTAAATAGTTAGAAACCTTGATCCTAACTAGTTCTTGAATTGGTTTTGGATTAAATAGGTTTTCGTTGGATTTAAAGGTCTTGCTGCTGATTTTCTGCAAGTTGCTTTGATTTTGTGCTTTGATCAAGTAATAAAATCTTCCCTATTGCTTTGATTATGGTTTGGTAAAGTTAGGACTTGGTGTTGGAAGTAATATGATGTTTAATTTCATGTGTAATTGTTATCTTGATAGTATGTGATACTATATTTTGTTGAAGTGGTGAATTCTCGCTGTTTTGATGAATATATGTATGAAGAACATGTTTGGAATTGGTAGGGATCCGATAAAGTGCAGAAAACTAAGTTTTAGAAATTTATGCGCAAGATGACATTTAACCGTAAGCCAATGCCGGAGCACTGAGGAGGCAGAAAAGTCCATTTTTGTTCTCTGGGGCTTGGTGCGGGGGCACAAAAAGCCAGTACGGGCACACTGAAGAGGCATAAGGTCCATTTTTATGTTCTGGGGCTTGGTGCGGACGCACTGTGAAGTTAGTGCGGACGACTTTGGCTCAACGTAAGGTTTCAGCAGACAGAAGATGGCGCGACTGAAGTTGATCATGGGCGCATTGCCCTTGTTTTTTTTTGAGTTAGTCGGTTATAAGCCCCGAGTCTAGTTTTAAATGTTGTTTCTTGACCTAATAACATTAAATGAACATAAACAAGGCTCGATTAAGCTACTGATGCTTTTATTTCCGACCCCGGATGTACTCTTCCATAGAGTTGATGTTTGGGACTATCGGAAGGGTATGATGGGCTTGTGCTTTGAGGGATTAGTATTCATCAGTATGCGTGTACGTGCCAAGGGTGTGGTGTGTAGAGTCTAAGTGAGGAGTAGAGTTGTAAGGTGAGCTCTTACCTTGAAAACACTTAGTAGGCTAGTCAATGACTAAAAACATTCATAAGTGTGTAGTAAATAACTAAACATCGTAACATTCTTGGTAAGGCACTTGGCTATATCGCGATGTGTGGGCGGTCAGATAAAGTGAATAACTCTGCTGGCCTATAAACAACTAAATGGTAGGGGGACATCACCGAACGTGTACACTATCGAGTCTTAACCCTTGGTTGTCGGTGTGATCCATTGATAGGTTGCAAACGATATCTCGTGGTGGGTAGCACCATACGTAGTGCCCTTGAATTCCGGTGTAACAAACTTGAGTTAAGTTAGAAACGTTTAGTCACAACATGTTGATGAGAATGAAGTGAACCCTAGAATGGAGTCGGATTCGTATACGTAACTTTATAATTAATTAAACCCCGTTATGAAATCTAATTAATGCAATAGCTTCTGTTTCTTGCTAAGTATCTTTGTACTCACCTCAAATGCAGGTTTGTTTGTGTTTGGGGTTAGGAAGTTTACGATATTGAACAAGAGTTTGACGAGGACTTTGAAGATGATATGTGATCATGCTTGCTATGTTATGATAGATTTTTCCTTATTGTTTCTTAAACTATGTAATAGACTATGTTGCACTTTGCTTTCAAGACATGTTGTACTTTCTTTTGAAAACTTGTAAGACGAGATGATGTACCTTCTTCTTTGAGGTTTCGTACGGTTGTAAGGCTTATGTATCGTTGTTGTAAGATATCTTATCTATCTTTAGTACGGTCGTGTTTCTACTTTTATTTTAAAAAAATACACCCGAGTCTTTTAGCTTCTGTAAATGCTAAACTCGATACAACGTAGTAGAGGCTTACGTATAATGTAGAATTTATTTTATATTATACGTACCGAACGCTCTATATTCGGTTAAGGACTCGGTATCCGGAAACGGGAGGTTACAATGCTACTCATTATAACTCTTGTTGCAGGTTCATTTGAAATTGATAGCCTCAAAATATCTTTCTTCGTACATAATTTCACTACCTCTGTTTGGGGGTGCATACTTGGAATCTTCCTTTGCTCCATGGATTCCACTTCCATTGAACCTTCAATAGTTAGTTCATTAGTCTTCTCTAAATATCTTGTTGTTGTAGCCAAAGCTTCTGCATACATGATAGATTTAAGGGCCATAATCTTTGTTTCAGCTTTAGGGGCCATAATCCTTGTTTCATCCACTCCTTCGGAATTATCATCGGTTTGCTTAGCAATAAGATTATTAATTGTCACCGCTGTTTCATGTATAGTTTTGGTTGCTGAATATGGACCGTCATGGATGAAAACTTCAGTGGTGGGCATTTTATCTGATTCATTACAAACAGCTCTACGAGTCGGATTAGCCTCGCCACATGTCATCTTTGTATTGGCTAACCATTAATCGAACACAGAGAATTAATAGCTAATAAAGGCCAAGAGCCCTAGAGTTTACCACCGCATGTCGGCTCGGTAAGAGTGGAGGTCGGGAAATGCGGTACAGCTCGGGATGGCCCGAGGGGCTCGACGTATGATGTGATCCTTACGAATCAAATCCTTTGTTTGCCTAGGAAGAAACTGAATTGCAGTCAATGAGAGCTATGATCCGTATCTTAATCTAAGACTACGGTTGGAACGCCACAACGTAAAGCTCGGTTATGCTGATAAGTTCCCAAAGGGGCCATCCTCCATTCCAAGAGAATCTCACTGTTAAGGGTGAAAATCTATGAATTATAAGGATATATTTTACGATGTTTTTCTCTCTATATTGTATAATTTGCATAATAATTGGTCTTTATATTAAAATATTGAGCAAACGATATTTTTGACGGCTTAATCGCAATATCGATATATTTATGTGATTTCATGGTTAAAATATGATTATTTGAATATTATTACAGTTTGCGATGTTTTCCATGTGTTATAGGTATGTTTATTGTGCTCAAATGATGATTTAAAGAGATTGAAATTCGAGCTAAGTGATTGAAGGAAGAGATAATGATCGAGTGGAGTGAAGGAAAAAGAGATAAATATGAAGAAATCACCTTCAAGTCATGTTGAACGAGCGTCCATACTCCGTCCAGAGTGAACGGGCGTTTGATGAAGCAGACGGGCGTCCTGAGGAGCGATTTTGATCTGTAGAGTTTGACGCCGCCTCGAACGGGCGCCTGGCGCTTCAGGTTATCCGGACGGGCGTTTGATTAAGCGGACGAGCGTCCGTCGGCCGACTTAGTGAAACCGACTTCGAAATCTATAAATAAGCGGCTGTTTCTCAACCCTAAGGAGAAGAACTCGACATCATACAAACCCTAAACCCTAGGGGCGGCTAAGGCTGCGTTTTACTTCTTTTTCTTCCACTTTTCTGCAACTTTAAATTAGATTAGTTTGAGAGCGCTTTTATGTTCTTTTCTGCCAAAGCGTATTCTTGAGGATGCTCAGGAGCTAAAGCTTCAATCAAACGAGAGTTGTGAAGCCATCAACTTGGATTGATTTCTGTATTTCGATTATACTGTGAGTTATTTATTCAAGGTTGTTTCTTATTTATGTTTTATCTCGTTTAATTGCGTTTATATCGGAAGATTTGCATGTATGATTATGTTTATGTTTGATGGAAGTCATGATAAACCTTTAGATCACCATAGATAAGAATAGTCCTTAGATTTATAATAACGGAAGTTAGTAAGTCTAATCACTAGATTTGAAACGTAAAAGTTGACACCTTTGATCTTAGAACGCGTTAATCTAGCATTGGAAGATACTAGGTTAATAGATGAATTGCCTAAGGAATTAGGGTTCATGTTTAGGTAAGGTGAATCACAACCTAGATAAATACTACATATAATCGAGATAGAGATCAATACATGTTGGTAGGTGGATCAATCCTCGTTTGCCTTTTATAATTTGATTTTAAATCCTTGCAACTCGGGTCTTGTTTTGCTTATTTAATTTCCTTTTTGCAATTGGTTTAGTTTAGTTAATAAGTTCGTTACCCGTATCCTTCCTAGCATTGGTGTTCAAACCTCTGCCTAGTTTTATTTTTCTGCAATCTTTGTTTAGATTAGTCCACTATTTAGTGTAGTTCGTGACATAGTTAGTTAAAACAAAAGCTAGGATTAACAAATAGCCTAGTTCCCCGGAAGATCGACCCGGCATAGCCTCTATACTACGATCCTTGCACTTGAGGTTAACCGGTTTTATTACTTGTTTATTTTGTATTAATAAAACCGTGACAAGTTTTTGGCGCCGTTGCCGGGAACCGGACGGTTGTCTAGTTTTTGTTTTCTGCTTTTCTCGTTTGTTTTTCCTGCTTTATTTCGTTTTAAATTCCGTTTTTAGTTGTTAAACGCTTAAGTAATTAGTTAATTAAGGTTTTAGTTTAGGGTTTGAGGCTCTCTTGTGATTAGTTCTCCCATCTTTGCTCTCTCTCGCTTTCGTTCTTTCGCTCCTTTCTTTTCTCGATATTTCCGCAATTTTCGCTTCTTCGTTCTAATTTTCCCGCTATCAAACGGGCGTCTCAATAGCTTGGACGCCCGTCCGCCGGTAAATTATCAATTTCGCTTCGCTTTTATTCACTTAGACGAAGGCCCATAAGTTTTGAACGCCTGCTCAAGTTATTCTGCTTTTCAGACGAGCATTTGGACCACTAAACGCCCGCCCAAACCCAAATTCCTTCCGGACGCCCGTCCAAACTTTTGGACGTCCGTCTGGTCCTGTTTTCTTCAATACTTTTGTTTCTTTTTCTTCTTTCCCATTCTTTTCTTTAGGCTTTTAATTTTAGTTTAGGCTTTTACTTTCTTAGCTTTTAGGTTTCGCTCCACTTGTTTTTGGTCCGTTTATGCAAACTCGAGTCAAAAAGGACCGTTATTGTACACCCTCGACCCGAGCGAACCGTAGTCCGCCAAACAGCGGATTTTCCGCTCTGCATGTTCGCGCGATGCAGAGCCGAGCGAGCTTGAAGATCAACTAGCAAGAGAAATCATCGATTTTGTGATAATGGCCGCTAATAATAGACGTACGTTGGCAGACTACGCCATGCCAGGCGAAGTCAAAGTCAACCCGGCTATTGTTATTCCAGCCATTACTGCACAAACCTTTGAGTTAAAACCAGGACTTATTCAGATGATGCAGCATGCATCTATTTTTCATGGTTATCAATCAGAGAATCCGCATACCCACTTACATACATTCCTAGAGATATGCAGAGGACTACACGCATCCAAGGAGTAAGTGAGGATGCTATCAAGCTAAAACTTTTCCCATTTTCTTTGAAGAGAGAGGCTAAAGAGTGGTACACCTCTCTTCCTCTCGAATCTATCACCACGCAATGAACTTGAAAGAGAATTTTTAAGTCAATACTTTCCGCCTTCAAAGACAAATTTCAGTTGTTTGAACGACATTTTCACATTCTATCGTAAAGAAAATGAGTCGTTCTTTGAATGTTGGAAGAGATTCAAGTCTCTTCTCAGAAAATGTCCCCATCATGGCTTGCCACTGGAAAGGCAAGTCAATACATTCTTCAGTGGATTGACCGAGCTTACAAAAGGCATGGTCAATAGCTCTTCTGGTGGGGCATTTCTGAAGAAAACGCCTGATGAGGGATGGGCATTGTTTGAGGACATTGCAAAGTATAACTATGCCCCCTCTTATCAAGCAATTCAAGCTCCTCCTCCTCCCAAGGTTGAGGAAGTCAATTTGCAAAGTTTGATCGCCATGCTGCAGAAGCAGATGGCACCATCTCAAAGTTCAAATCCAATAAATCAAACTTCTTCTTTTCCACAGAACCCTCAGGTTCTGTACTGTGAAAATTGCTGTCAGACGGGCCATATGAATGGCCAGTGCCAATTTAATCCCCCTGCACCTTATCAAGTAAATGCTGTTCATGACTATGGACAGTACAATCAAGTCACATGTCAGAATTGTGACGAGGTGGGGCACACTTCTAAGTTCGCTTCTATGAACGGACAGACGCGGAAGTGAATGCATTCTATGGCCGTAACAATCAAAGGTTCAATCGCCTGGCCAGGGCAATTTTCAAAACCAAGGGTTTAATCCATCTTCAAATTTCAATCCTAATTGAATTTTAATTGAATCGAATTTCAATAGAAACCCTGGGTTTAATCAGAATCAAAACTCGAATTTTTCCAATCCTACGCAAAAATTCAATCAGAATTGGCCTTCCAATTCAAACTCTCAATTTCAAAGTCGGCCCAGCCAGCCCTATGCTCCAAATCTCCAAAACTCTCAAGGCTCCTCCCAACCTACCAATCTTGAAGCTAAGTTAGAGGAGCAAAGCAGGTCAATGAAGAATCTCGAGAGACAAATTGGGCAACTGGCTGAACAGTTAGCTTCTAGACCCCAGTATACCGCCGCGCCACCGAGAAGAATCCAAAGGGTGGTCAAGTTGCTCAGCCGACTTGAACAAAGGCCCATGTCTTCGACCTCGTGCCATCAATTCAATACGGTAAAGAGGAGGCCAGTGCAATGAATCTGAGAAGCGGTACTCAAGTTAGTGGTCCTTCCCATCAGGGAAACCACTAGCCCCTCCTGGCCATTGATAAGGCGGGAGGGAAGCTGAGCACCTACACTCCCCTCAACTGCAAAAGAAAACTCAGGTGGCTGATCCCCTGAGAGGTGAAAAAGCTGGAGATCCTCAAGTGGCTGATCCTCGAGGTGAAAAAAAAGAAAGCGAAAGTCGAGGCCGATCCCCGACTACTAAGAAATCAAAAGCTGCATTCGCTGGAAGGATCTCGGAAGACAGAGTGTAAGTGCATCCTCAAAGAAAGTTTTTTCGAGAATGACCTTAAGAAACTTCCATTTCCACCGAGAAAGAGCAACATTCCCTTGATTGAGGATAAGAAGTATGAAAAGGTGCTAAACCTTTTGAAAAATACTCAGTGAATCTTCCATTATCGACGCCTTGGTCGAGATGCCTAAGTATACAAAATTTATCAAGGATGTTGTGTCTTTAAAAAGAAACTAGCAGGCATGGAAAGGCAAATTGGCGAGGATTGTTCCATGATTAATTATGAAGACTTGCCAATTAAAAGAGGTGACCTCGGGAAGTTCAGATTTTACGGTAGTAATGGGAGGTCTAGTCTTCCCTAATTCTTTGTGTGATCTGGGTGCCTCTATAAGCCTTATGCCAATGTCTCAGTATGCAAACATTTCGGTTTACAAAGCCTTTAGAACCCACTACTATGAGTTTACAATTCACGATAGATCTTCTAAGAAAGCTTTAGGGTTTCTGAAAGACGTTTTGGTTCAGATTGATAGATTTACCTTTCCAATTGATTGGTATGTTTTAGATATTGAAAAGGGTGAAAACGTCCCCCTGATTCTTGGAAGACCCTTCTTATCTACAGCTAGGGCCCTCATCGATTGCGATGGTGGGCAAGTGACTATCCGAGTTGGTGATCAAGAGGTGAGTTACAATGTCTTGAAGTCCATTCAAGTACCCTCTGGCCCCCCAACCGACTTTTCCATTGATTATATGACAGATGATTTCACTGATTATATGGATAGACAAGTCATGGTTGTAGAAGCAGAATACGAGCGATTAGTTGACAACCTAAATACTCATGGTGTGGTTGATCTAGACCAATTAGCAGCTGATTTTGAGGAAGAATTGTTGGAAGGAGAAGATTTGGCAGTGGGACCATAGAGTAAACTCAAATGATATTGAGTTGAAAAGTGGTGATCTCAAGTCTAGTTTATAAGACCCCCCGCAGATTTAGTGTTAAAGCCGTTGCCTAAGCATCTTAAGTATGTGTTTTTAAGAGAAGGTGACAAGCTTCCACCGATTATATCCGCCAAGCTTCTCGCTTGGAGGAAATGAAATTGATCAACGCTTTGAGAAAAATGAAAAAGCCTGTGGGTGGCAAGTAGGAGATATCGAGGAGGATATCTCCGGACATCAGATGCACAAGATCAAGACGAATGAGGGTGCAAAATGTGTTAGACAACCTCGAGAGAAGGCTCAACCTCATATGCAAGAGGTGGTTAAGAAAGAAATCATTAAATTCTCGGACATGGGAATCATTTATGCCATCGCGGATAGTGAATGGGTTTCCCCGACTCAAGTAGTTCCCAAGAAAGGTGGAATTACAATTGAGAAGAATGAGAAGGGAGAGGAAATTGAATTGAGACTTGTCACTCGTTACAGAGTCTGGATCGATTATCGGAAGCTCAATGAGGTAACCATGAAGGATCACTTTCCCCTTCCATTCATTGACCAGATGCTCGAAAGGCGCCTGGCGGGACACGATTCTATCGCTTCCTAGATGGATATTCAGATACTTCCAGATACCCATTGATCCGGTGACCAAGAAAAGACCACCTTCACCGCTTTATGGTACATTCGCTATGCACGAATGCCATTCGGTCTCTGCAATGCCCCAGCTACATTTCAACGATGTATGCTGGCTATCTTTGACGGGCTTGTAGAGAAGTGTATGGAGATCTTTATGGACAATTTTTCGGTTTTTGGTCAGTCTTTTGATGATTGCCTTGACAATCTTGATCAAGTGTTATCCAGATGTGTGGAAAAGAACTTAGTGCTGAACTGGGAAAAATGTCATTTCATGGTAGATGAGGGAATAGTTCATGGCCACAAGAGATCTCGCCAAAGGTATAGAAGTTGACAGGCAAAAGTAGAAGCTATCGAGAAGATGAGCTACCCTAAAAATGTGCGCAAAGTGAGAGGCTTTCTTGGACATGTCGGCTTTTCTGTAAGGTTCATTCAAGACTTCTCCAAGATAGCCAAGCCCCTCGCCCACTTTACTAAAGGAAGACGTTGAGTTTAATTTTGATGAGAAGCGCAAGCAAGCGCTTGAGGAGCTCAAGGATCGTTTAATACCGCTCCAATTCTTATATCGCCTCGATCGAACCTACCATTTGAGCTTATGTGCGACGCATCAAACTATGTTGTTGGTGCCGTTTCTAGTGGCAAAAGATCGGGAAAGTTCCAGCCTATCTATTACGCTTGAGCCACACATTGAACCCCTCTCAAGTTAACTATACTACTAATGAAAAGGAGCTTTTGGCCGTAGTCTTTGCTATGGACAAGTTTCAGAGTTACTTGTTAGGAGCTCAAGTGATCGTGTGGATGATCACGCCGCTTATGCTATCTCGATGACTAAGAAAGAGGCTAAACCGCGCCATCTGCGCTGGATACCGACTCCTACAAGAGTTTGACGCTCAAATTAATGACAAAAAGGCGTTGAAAATGTAGTGGCGGATCACGTTCTAGAATGTTAAATGAGGAAAAGGATGAACCAGATGATATAGATCTTTACTTTCCTCTAGAAAACATTATGTTGATAGATGGTTGTCCTCCCGATGTTCCGTGGTATTCTTCCATTGTGAACTACCTTCATGCCCGTTATCTCAATCCCGAAATGTCTTATCAGGAGAAGAAAATTGTTTTCTCTGATTTGAAATATTTCGTTTGGGATGAACCTTATCTTTTCAAGATCTCAGAAAGATGGGTTGCTTAGGAGATGTGTTCCGTAATCCGAGCAACGCGATATTATTGAGCAATGCCACAAAGTGGACCCACAGGAGGTCACTTTGGTCCGTGGAAAACCGTTGCTAAGATCTTTCAATCCGGTTTTTATTGGCCTACGATCTTTAAAGATACAGAAGCTTTCTGTAAATCTTGTGATAGGTGCCAAAGGACCGGTACTCTGACATGGCGTTTTGACATGCCTTTTAAACCCATCCTCGAATGCGAAGTCTTTGATGTATGGGGTATCGATTTTATGGGACCATTCCCATCATCTTGCGGTAATAAATACATCTTAGTCTGCGTAGACTACGTGTCTAAATGGGTGGAGGCCCAAGCCACTCCTCACAATGATCATAAGACAGTGATGAAATTTCTAAAGAAGAATATCTTCGTGAGGTTTGGATGTCCACGTGCCTTGATCAGTGATGAAGGGACGCATTTCGCGCAACCGACCCTCAGAGAAAGTACTTGAGAAGTATGGTGTTCGGCTATAAAACCGGCACACCATATCATCCGATGACTAGTGGGTCGTTGAAAGAAGCAACCAAAGTATCAAGAAAATCTCGAGAAGACGGCAACATCCACAGAAAGGACTGGAGTTTGAAATTGGATGATGTACTGGGCTTGTGAATCGCCTATAAAACCCCTATGGGTACATCTCCATATCAAATGGTCTACAGGAAACCATGTCATCTGCCTGTCGAGTTAGAGCATAGAGCTTATTGGGCTATAAAGTTTCTGAACTTTGATTCCCAATCTTGTGGACAACATCGACTACAAGTAGCTACATGAGCTAGATTTAATTCGAGACTCCATGCCTATGAAAGTGCCAGGATTAGTAAAGATAAAATGAAGCTACTCCACGATGCTAGGATTAAGAAGAGAGAATTTCTAGTCGACGAACAAGTTCTTCTATACAATTCTAGGTTACATCTGTTTCCTGGAAAGTTAAGGACACGTTGGTCCGGCCCTTTCGAGATTCTCCGAATCATTCCTGGAGGCGTTCTAGAACTTCGTGGTTATAGTGGAGACCCGTTTCGAGTGAATGACCAAAGGTGCGTCATCTAGGGCTGAACAAGTTCGAGAGGCGATTGTTGATGATGTGGTTAGGGAGGGAGTTGAACCTGCACCTAGGACTTAGGGACCTCGAAAGAAAGTGAGACCAGCTGTGCCTCTCCCTATGCCTCGTCGGTTCGTAAATTCTAAAGCACACGAGGTCTACACCAAACACTATTTTGCTAGAAATATGTTGGTTGAGCGGGCGGTGGTAGAAACGAAGGTGGACCCCGCTTTTGTGCAGTTGTTGAAGGGTAGGAAATGGGAGGAATTGATGAAGGTACCGGCTACCCCGGTTAATGATTCGTTGGTTAGGGAGTTTTATGCTAATTTCTCGGAAACCGACGTCGACACGGGAGTGGTTATGGTTCGAGGCGTTACGGTTCCATTTACACCGTAAGTGATTAATGCGCGGTATGGGTTGGAAGCATTTGAGGGTTTGGACTATAAGGAGGAAATCAAGCGGAGACAAGATTCAGGACATGATCCCTTGGAGGAGCTCCGATTACTAGTTTGCCCCGACGTTGCTTGGACGCTTAGACCGGGTGGAGACCGTAAGGAGATTGTTACTACGGCATGGTCTGAAGATTGGAGAGTCTATTGCCGCTTCATCCAAAGTCGTTTATTGCCAAAGAACAATTTGACGCACTTTCACATAAGCGATCTTGGGATGATGTATGCTTTGGTTTTTAAGTTGAATGTCGATGTTGGACAAGCGATATATGATGAGTTGGTGGCTAGTCAAAAAAATTACAAACGGAGCTTGATTGTCCCCCATTTGATTCATCAGATATGCATCGGCACCGGAGTACCGGAGTATAGGCAGGATCACAAGCCTAAGAACCCGAGAGGTATTCAACGAGAGAAAGTTCCACCTACGGGTGAGACTGAGGCAGCCCGTGAGCCTGGTTCTTCTTCGGCACCACTTCCGGTTCCCGCCTTATCTAGTTTATCTCCCGCAGAGAGGGCACGGTACAGCATGGCCAACAGTCTGCGAGATTGGATGACGGATATCCAGGAGACACAAAAGAACATGATGTACGTGCTGAAGTGCATTGTGGAGGGAAAGAAACCGAGGGACATGCAGATTTTCAAGGAGAGTGATACGGAGTTCGTCTTTTCCGATGCGATCGAGCAAGTTATTGCCGATGTGATTGAGGCGGAGAAAGAGCCTGACGATGAGGAGGTGGAGGACAGACCTCCTGGGACTGCTACTGCCCCGGTTACACAGCCGGCACCTTCACAGACCACTACTAGAATTTCTCGGATTTGTGACGGTGGTTTTCATCGCAAATTCGTCACTAAAGCCCGTTTGTGATTTAATTTGCGATTTAAAAGCATTTCCGTCCACGGAACACCCCGCTGCAAATTTTTGTGTCAAAAGTAACATTGTCACTGCGTTTTGTGACAAAATTGTAACGAAATTCTAGAGATATTAGGTGGATTGAGTTTATTGAAACATTTCCATATGTGATTAAATACAAGAAAGGTCAAAGAAAATCTTGTGAGTCGATGCATTGTCTCAGAGATACACTTTGATTACTCACATGCTGAGACTAAAGTTGTTAGGTTTTGAGCATATTAAAGACCTTTACTTGTTTGATCTAGATTTCCATGAGATCTTTAAGAAATGCCAACATGCTATAACTGATGAATTGTATAAGTTAGATGGCAAGTTTTATATCTTCGACGGGTTCCTTTATAAGGAAAACCGTGTGTGTATTCCTGATGTTCAATTCGTGATTGTCTCGTTAAAGAGTCGCATCTTTGGGGATTGATGGGTCATTTTGGTGTTACAAAGACACTTGACATGTTGAGCACACACTTTTATTGGCCACATATGCGCAGGGATGTTCAGATATTTTGTGAGTCATGTATTGCGTGTAAACGTGCTAAATCTAAGTCTATGCCTCATGGTATTTACATTCCGCTTCCCATTCCTTATTCCCCTTGGACTGATCTTTCCATGGACTTTGTGCTAGGACTTCCACATTCTAAAAGTGGTAAGGATTCCATATTTGTAGTCGTGGATAGATTTTCTAAAATGGCGCACTTTTTGCCATGCAATAAAACTAATGTTGCTTCATACATTCTTTGATTTATTCTTGAAAGAAATTTATGCGGTTGCATGGAGTGCCTAAGTCTATTGTTAGTGATAGGGATGTTAAGTTTGTCAGTCACTTTTGGAGATATTTGTGGATGAGGCTAGGCACACATTTACTATTTTCTACTGCATATCACCCACAAACTGATGGTCAGACTGAAGTTGTGAATCGTGTTTTGGGTCAATTATTGCGTGTGATTGTGCAGAAGAACCTGAAAAATTGGGAATCATGCTTGCCTTTTGTTGAATTTGCTTATAACCGTGCTACACACTCAGCAACTAAGTATTCCCCTTTTGAGCTTGTTTATGGATTTAATCCAAATGCCCCTTTCGTAGCAATATTGTCAAAAAATGGTGACGAACAATGTTCGTCACAAAAATTCGTTACAAATCCCGGAAATTCTAGTAGTGGACGACGTCTATGGCTGCTGTACCTGCTTCAGATCCTCCTCCTGTTCATGCCCCTGCTGGTGACTCTACTGCTGATCCTTCTACGACTGGGACGACTCCGGGGCCATCTTGATTATTTCTTGTTATTCTTTCGGTGTTGCACTTTTTGGTATACTTTTATTCGATCCGGTTGTATTTTGACTATTGCTACCTTTCGCACTTTTCATGATTCTTGTACTTTCTAGTTTTTACGCATCGTTGTTTATCATAGGCGTATATTTTGGATGATCATGTGTCGTAAGGCACCTCGCACCCTTTTCTTTGACTTGTCTCGACCGTATTTATCGATGACTTTTTCTTTTATTCCGTTTTGATTTATTGTCTCTATCGCCGTATTATACCCCCGTTTTCCCCGAGTTCTCTGTTTTCGAGTTTTGCGATAGTTTTTGTCGAGATCCGATTGAGTTAGTTTTGGGACGTTTTTCCACGCTTTTTGCGAGCGTTGGCCTTTTCATGCTCCAGCCTGACCAACGGCTCGGTTTTCCACGCAAATTCAGCTAAGTTCTTATCTTTTTACTTTCTGCACAACATGAGGACATGTTGCATTTTTAAGTGTGGGGGAGGGGATACGCTAGAATGTTTTTATTTTGCAAAATGAGCGTAATTTTTCAAAATTTTCCGACACTTTGGTCTTTGTTTGGTCCCGAGTAGTCAATTCAATTTGAAGTTCGTTGTTTTTATAGTCATCTATGCGATATTTCATGTACTTGGTAAGTTAGTTGTTTCACCTGACACTACTTTTCACGAGCCATAGTGACGATGAGCTATTTTATAAAGCTATACCCCGTTTTGGATTAGTGATTTTTGATTTTCTTATAAGTCATGTGCTTAGTGCTACGTATATATCTTGAGATTTATGATAGTTTGTATTCGGTTCAAGTATGATATATCGTGAATATCTAGAAGTTTGAATGTGATAAGTAAAGCGAATCGATGTCAAAATGAAAAAGTTGAATTAATAGTGAATTAATTGGGTGTGTCGAAAGCTAGTCGATGATTTGGGCGAGGTAGGGTGTACCACGATGTCCTATTCCACCATGATGACTAAAAGCTCACGATTGAGTTAGGAAGAGTCGCCTTATGATTGGAGTAAGGTAGGGATTATCTCGAAATGTCCTATTCTACTATGAGGGCAATAGCTTGTCCTAATGTGTGTTTAAAGTGAATAAGTTAAATCGACTAAGATATCGTTACAAAATTGAATATAAGACTAAGTTATCGTCTCATCTTATCCCCAAGATAAACCGATAGATATGTTTGTAGGGATTATCCTCTCGAGTATTTCGTAAAGGCCCTAGATTCATTCGATCATCTTTTCGGGATATGTCACGCTTTGTAGGGTACATCTTATGAGTGTCATTTATTGCTATTCTACGAGGGGTATTAGCTAGTTTTACTTTGAGTTTCTCAAGTTTGGTTTTAGTGGAAGTTTTCTATGGCTATGCACACACACCGGTGAACCTCTAAGTTATTGAATGTATGTTATATCTGTTTAGATGTCTGTTTTATCTCGAGCCCAAATTTTTCGTTTTGTTTTGCTCGGGACGAGCAAAAGCTAAGTGTGGGGGAGTTGTTAAGGGTGAAAATCTATGAATTATAAGGATATATTTTACGATGTTTTTCTCTCTATATTGTATAATTTGCATAATAATTGGTCTTTATATTAAAATATTGAGCAAGCGATATTTTTGACGGCTTAATCGCAATATCGATATATTTATGTGATTTCATGGTTAAAATATGATTATTTGAATATTATTACAGTTTGCGATGTTTTCCATGTGTTATAGGTATGTTTATTGTGCTCAAATGATGATTTAAAGAGATTGAAATTCGAGCTAAGTGATTGAAGGAAGAGATAATGATCGAGTGGAGTGAAGGAAAAAAAGAGATAAATATGAAGAAATCACCTTCAAGTCATGTTGAACGAGCGTCCATACTCCGTCCAGAGTGAACGGGCGTTTGATGAAGCAGACGGGCGTCCTGAGGAGCGATTTTGATACAGAGAGTTTGGACGCCGTCTGAACGGGCGTCTGAAGCAGTCTAGGGTTATCCGGACGGGCGTTTGATTAAGCGGACGAGCGTCCGTCGGCCGACTTAGTGAAACCGACTTCGAAATCTATAAATAAGCGGCTGTTTCTCAACCCTAAGGAGAAGAACTCGACTTCATACAAACCCTAAACCCTAGGGGCGGCTAAGGCTGCGTTTTTACTTCTTTTTCTTCCACTTTTCTGCAACTTTAAATTAGATTAGTTTAGAGCAGTTTTTATGTTCTTTTCCTGCAAAACTGTGTTGCTGAGGATGCTCAGGAGCTAAAGCTTCAATCAAACGAGAGTTGTGAAGCCATCAACTTGGATTGATTTCTGTATTTCGATTATACTGTGAGTTATTTATTCAAGGTTGTTTCTTATTTATGTTTTATCTCGTTTAATTGCGTTTATATCGGAAGATTTGCATGTATGATTATGTTTATGTTTGATGGAAGTCATGATAAACCTTTAGATCACCATAGATAAGAATAGTCCTTAGATTTATAATAACGGAAGTTAGTAAGTCTAATCACTAGATTTGAACGTAAAAGTTGACACCTTTGATCTTAGAACGCGTTAATCTAGCATTGGAAGATACTAGGTTAATAGATGAATTGCCTAAGGAATTAGGGTTCATGTTTAGGTAAGGTGAATCACAACCTAGATAAATACCACATATAATCGAGATAGGAGATCAATACATGTTGGTAGGTGGATCAATCCTCGTTTGCCTTTTATAATTTGATTTTAAATCCTTGCAACTCGGGTCTTGTTTTGCTTATTTAATTTCCTTTTTGCAATTGGTTTAGTTTAGTTAATAAGTTCGTTACCCGTATCCTTCCTAGCATTGGTGTTCAGCCTCTGTCTAGTTTTATTTTCTGCAATCTTTGTTTAGATTAGTCCACTGTTTAGTGTAGTTCGTGACATAGTTAGTTAAAACAAAAGCTAGGATTAACAACGGTCAGCCTAGTTCCCTCAGAAGATCGACCCGGCATAGCCTCTATACTACGATCCTTGCACTTGAGGTTAACCGGTTTTATTACTTGTTTATTTTGTATTAATAAAATCCGTGACACTCACACATAAACGTGCACAATTAAGACAAGCTTAATCAAATAATAAAATTTCACTCAATATATGTTATTGATAAAAGAGATAGTGTTGGCCTATATATAGGCTACAAAAACTGACTCAATGTTCACATCTTCCAATTTGGGACGGAAAACTAATGAAAACTAAACAAACATAAAGGAAAAAGGTGCCTCCAACTATATGGGCTTTTCCAAACCACACTTCAGGCCCAACTAGCCTTTATTGACACAAAACTGAAATAAAAAGACTGATTAAAGTGGTCTTCTAGGCACCCCATGAATGGGCCTTCTACTAGGCGTTTTCCATAAGCCCAAAAGCGTAGTGAATGTATAATATTGATGCTTCATCACTCCTTTTCGGCTGCCCATAATCTTCAGGGATTTCTTTTAGCAAGGTATTCATGGCTTCTCTCATTCTCTTCCTTTGGAGCCTTGTCAAAGGTCCATCTCTAATGACCAATGGATCACTCTTCTTTATGGGTGCTAATGGATCTGGCTCCTCATCATAAAGCTCATCATATATCACATCAACGCAGGTCGGCCAAAGCTTTCCTTGTTCGTATTTGACAAACATGCTTAATAATACCAGATAAACACGGAAATAATCCGATGATATAATGACATTGATCTTGTCATTTAAATATGTTCATAATTATCCCTAAATTATAGGGATTTACGTGTATTAATCCTTAGGGAAAAAAAAAATAATAATAATAATAATATAATTCCTTGCAGGACACGGAAAGGGATAAATCGTCCCCTATATAAACAACCCTAAGGAACTACGGAGACTTGATTCCTGAATGATTAACAGGATTCGTAGGCAAATTGAGAGATTCTCAAGCTCAGTCTAAAAATCACCCAAAAATTCATCCCTCGTTCATATTATGCTAGATTAAACGGCCCGGATTATTACTAGACAAGATGAGGCATCGTCAATTGGCGCTAAAAGGAGGGTCTTCTATCGGTAATGGATCGAGGTGGTTCGTGATCAAGTTAATGGCAAAAATATGCCAAAAACACAGTCAGATCCGGAGCTTATTGCCGGAGATTGAACCGTTGGAATAAAAATTACACCGTTCAGATTAAAGAAAAATGAGGGGCGAACAAGAACTCCAAATTTTGTGCCGATCATAGTCCGTTTAAAGGCCAGATTGTCACCAGAAAGTTGCTGTTGTATCATAGAAAACGAAGCAGACGCAGCTGAAAAATCGAGGGCTAATTTCCAGAGATTGACCTTTTCTAACAAGATTTCCACCGTTCCGATTGAAGAATAAAGAGGGACTAAAAATCCCTCCAAATTTCGTGCCAATTGGAGTTCGTTTAGATGTCCGATCATTGCCAAATAACTGCTGTTGTATCACAAAAATGTAGTCATATCGGAGGCTTAATTCCAAAGATTTCACCGTTGGAATAATAATTCCATAGTTCAGATTAAAGAAAAAAGAGGTATGAACAATCCCTCCAAAGTTTGTGCCAATCGGAATCCGTTTCAATTCCCGATCATCAGCAATAATTCGCTGTTTTACCATAAAAAACGTAGCAGATTCAGCTGTCAGATCGGGGACATATTTCCAGAGATTGAACCGTTGGAATAATAATTCCACCGTTCATATTAAATAAACGAGTGGGAAGAACAAGCCCTCCCGATTTTGTGCCGATCGGAATCTGTTTCAAAGCCCGATCGTCACTGGAAAGATGTTGGTGCATCATTAAGAAAAGCTGTGAATTTTCTTCATCCAAGATTTCCAAAATCTTCATCCAAATCTCCGGAGCTCGGCCATAATAAGCTCCATCGAATGAGCTCACGCAACATGAGCTTGCCCCGTATGAGCTCCCAATATCTGCAAATATGAATCTTCTATAAGACGGAGCTCGGCTCGGCATCATATTCTATAAGACCGAGCTCGGCTCGGCATTATAGTATATAAGACCGAGCTCGGCTCGGCATCATATTCGGAGCTCTCTTGAGCAAATATTTTATAACACCAAGTCCCGCCAGGCATCATATTTGGAGCTCTCTCGAGCAAATCTTTTATAAGACCGAGCTCCACTCGGCATCATATTTGGAGCTCTCCCTAGAGCAAATTTCTATAAGACCGACTCGGCATCTTATTTGGAGCTCTTTTGATCGAATCTTCTATAAGACCGAGCTCGGCTCAGCATCATATTATATAAGACCGAGCTTCGATCGGCATCATTTTTGGAGCTCTACTGAGCGAGTCTTTCATAAGACCAAGCTCGGCTCGGCATCTTATTTGGAGCTCTACTGAGCGAATCTTTAATAAGACCGAGGTCGGTTCGGCATCATATTTGGAGTTCTCTTGAGAAAATCTTCTATAAGCCTGAGCGTGGCTCGGCATCATATTCAGAGATCAACCTCGAGCGAATCTACTATAAGACCGAGCAGTCTTATACACCGTTGTCCAGGTATCATCCCAGGGGAAGGATGTAAGAGATCCATCAGAGGATAATTCTAATGGCAGGACCATTCCACGAAGTTGGCCTAACAACAACCTTTACAAATTACGCGTTTAGGACAGGTTTGCAAAGGACAAACTTCCCGAGTCTGCAGGTCAGGCCAACGATCCCATACAAAGAATATAGAGCTCAAAATCAAAACCCAAGTATGTCATCCAATACAGTGAGTAATGCATGGCATACTGGAGGGCTGGAAGAGCAGATCAGATGAGCCGACAACCGAAAAATTTGCAAGGAAAATTTCCAGAAAAAGAAAGGTAAGTTGCAAAAAATTTCATATACTATAATTTTTGTAGTTATACAATTTTTGATATGACCAAAAAACTAAGTCTGCAGATCAGACTTCAAAAATAAAGTATGCCTGAGCAGACCCCAAATAATCAAGTCTACAGGTCAGACTCCAAAAAATTAAGCCTGCAAGACAAACAAGCTCCAAATCTAGGTCTGGCTAAATTTTTAACTGAGTATTGCAGGTCATACTCAGAAAGCTTGAATACCACATGTTGGTCCCTTGAAAATGCTTTGGTTAAGTTTAGAGGGGGGGTGAATACACTTAACACTTAAAACATTTGGAGTTAAGAAACTCAGCAAGGTCAGAGTGCTTTGTTCGCTCAAAGAGTCTCGCCGATCGCTCAAGAGTCTCCGATTGTTGATATTACTGAATTTGTTGCAGTGGAATATATTCAAATTAAGCCTTGTTACTTGTTGTTTAAAAGATGATACTAAGTATTGGATACTCAGTAGTGTAAGTGTGTGTAGTTCAGTTGCTAGTTTCAGTTGGTTGATGTAATCAGTATACTAAATGCAGAAAGTAAGTAGGCAAATTTTATAGTGGTTCCAGGTGGTGTAATCCTGTCAGTCCACTCTTCTCCTATGATGTTGGAGGAAATTCACTAGATATCTTTGAGGTTGCAGTTACAAAAATCCCTAAGTTGTCTGTCCTTCACCAATAACTATGGCTTCAAAAACTGAACATTTGAAACAGGTAGGATTGTTGCTCTAAAGTATTCCACTGGTCCTTGAAGGGTAGGATTTCCTCTTCACCAGCTCCACCAAAAACAATAGTTCTTGACACCTAAGTGCTTCTCAGTCTTCAGCATGTTTCTTGTAAAAGAAGGGTTGAATCAAGTAAGTGATTCAGCTTTCAACAACTTGATCAGGATGAAATGATTAGTAGCTTGATGTCTTCAAGTGTGTAAACTTGATGTAACTTAATAGTGGTTACACTTGAAGAATATACTAGATCGCTGACTTTAAGCTCGGTGAATGTCGCTAGGTGAAATTCTTGATAATAAACTTGATAGCTTAAGATTGATTGTTGTTTTTCATCATCACTTGTATCTGAATCAGGAGTCCTCTATATATAGTAGAGAATCTCGTGACTTTGTTTGAAATTCAATCATAGCCGCTTTTTGATTTGTCCCCATCTTCACTTCCTTTCGTCCCCTCAGACATAGTAATCGACACGGTCGATCTTCTTTTGTCGGCAGATCATCCTTTTGACTTATATCCATTGGATAAAGCTCAATATTACATCCCTTTAATCTTGACCATTGATTTGTTGACAAAATCAAGACTTGTGATCATCATTATCCTTGTAATCTTCCAATGTAACCCATGATTAAATCGAAATATACATTCAAGCAGATTCTGTGTATTTAAGTCTCATTGAAATGCTTGTCATCGGTTAATCAAGTTTCTTTGTGTTTATAAAACACTCCGGTGATCTATCTTTTATCTAACTTTTAATTGTGAAGTTAGATTACACCAATTTGAATATAACTAAGTTCCAATCGCCACTTAACTTGTGGAACTTAGACCTTGTACACAAGGTATATGTAATCAGTTTAGGTCATTACAGACTTCCCTAAATTATGATTCCATATCTTTGACTTTAAATACTAAGGTTGATCCCTTAGCCTTCAATAACTGAGTCTGGCCCCTCAGCCTTCAGTCTTCAGCAGGTCCCTAACAAGTCTACTGACCTAGTTACCTTACTGACCTAGACAGGTCTGCTGATGAAAGTCAGCTGACCTTTTACAATGCTTGTTTGATCAAACCTATACAAAGATCAAACTCTAATAAGCCTATACATTTAATCTAGACATTTTTTTGCCTTTGCTTTATAACAGCTAGTCTGGCACTTATCACTAAAACTTAAAATATGTCCAACAATTTCCCTCTTTTTGGTGATGATGCCAATACCCTCCTTACAGCAAAGCAAAAATGATAAGGATCAAAAACAGAACAAGTTTTGTCATTTCTCATTATAAACACATTTGTTCAACATTATTACAAACTAGATTCAGCAAAAGATAAAGACAGGTGTAAGTATACTGATCTAGGTCCTCCTCTCTATTTCTTGTCTCTCATGATATTCTCTTATCTCCCTGACCATGTCTCTCATCCATTGATTTCAATAGAGGAAAAATCAACATAGGTATTTACTTCCTTCGACCATTTCCATGCCTCAGGTAGGGTCAGATTGATTGTATGTACAGAGAATCCTAGACGCATGTACAATAGTTTGAACTCTTCGAGTGACTCTTTTGCTGATGTAGTTGGTAGACTTCTTCCACCTCTTCCACCTCTTCCACCTCTGCCACTTATGTTTGCAGCTCTTAAAGCTTTAACTCTAATTTCCCAAAATTTAAGTCCCAAAAAGGAATTTAGCCCTTCATGGAAACCCTTGTCATGGTAAGGTCTCCTCTTACTGTAGTAGCTTCTTATATTCTTTTAAGAGGACATCACCAACTAAATTACGCCCGGTGTGTAGTTCTCTGAATGCATTTGTATCAGCCTCTCATCTCTTTTGAGCAAAACTTCTTGCAGCCTCTTTTGCTACTGTTGTTTGGCTCTTTTGCCCTTTATTGACATCATCAAGAAAACGGGACAGAAGACCATGAACAGTCTCCTGTGTGGTCACCAAATTTGCAAGTTGACCCTCCATTATTTATGTTCTTGAATCAACTGCAGTAATTCTTCCTTCCATTGTTTGATCCAGCAGATTGATCCACTCAGTAACCTTAGGATCCAATACAGCAGGTTGAGGTGTTTCAACAGGGTTAGCCACAGCAGGCTTGGGAGCATCAGCAAGCTTGTCAAGCTTTTTGTGCAATAAGGTGAACTGTTCATTCAGAAATTTATCTCTATGTGCATTGCTCTGTTTTATCCCTCTCACATCTAGGGTAAGATCAGCAAGTGCATATTGAGTGGAAGTGATGTGGGAAGCAGCTGTCTCAGTGGTTCTGCATCTATTTTCCACTAAATTCATCAGATCGTCAAATATTTCTTCTTGTCTACTCAGTTGAGTCTTCAATTGTGTAATATCAGCTCTTATAGCCCTCAACTCTTCCAAAACATGTGCTGGTACTGCACCAGCCACACCTCCTGCTATGTGTCCAGCAGCATCATCAGCAGGCTCTTCAACATTGTACTTTTCCCTCTGTCTACTGACAACCATAGCTGTTGTCTTGTCACATCCAGTAGGTTCAGGACCCTCCTCAATCATATCACCAAATATTTCCTCTAAAATTGGATCTTATACATGTTGAGGTTCCACAGCATGTTCCTCCTCAAAAAGTAGTACATGTGCCTATTGAGGTTCATCAGGAACTAGTTCCTCCTCAGGCACTTGGAACTCCTCATCACGGAAATCATAGCCCAACAGCTGTTCATCCTCATTAACAGCAGCCTGCTGACTATCCTTTCCTTCATTAGCCTTCACTATAGTAGATTGTACTTCAAAGAGCTCAGCCTTTGTACTCACAAGTGTTTCATCAACCTGTGCTATAACAATCTCTTCAACAAGTATAGGGGTTTCCTCCAAACCCATTGTAGGTTCCAACCTTTTTCCAGATTCTGTCTGATCCTCAGCAACCTGTACCTCTAGTTCCAGCCTGTATTCAGGTGCTGTTTGTTCCTCAGTAACCTGAACCACCTCTTCAACAGAATGTGTGGGTGATTCCTCAAAACCCATCACTAAATCCAATCTTTTTCCTATCACTGTTTGTTCCTCAGTGATCAGGACCCTCTCTTAAACATAAATAAAGGGAAAAACAACAAAATTTTCCTCTAGCACTTGTCTGTCATCAGCAATCTTCTGTAGAATATCAGCAGCTTGAAATAAGGTATCTTGTGTGTCAAACCACTCCTGATATTGAGATGAATCTTTAGAACTGATGCCAAACTCATTATGTGCATTTACTGTCTCCTCATCCAAGTTGTCAGTCTGCTTATCAGCAGAGTGTGCATCAGATTCCACAACTAGTAATGTATCAGACATACTGACCAGTCTATTATCTCTAAAATTTATTCCATCATTTATGAGAGCCTCCAAATCATCTATGGTAAGATCCTCCAGATCTTCATCGATCTCATAAGTTTGCTTGCCTTCGATAGTCTTGCCAAAGCACTGGAAGATTGTTCTACTCTTGGTTGATTGACCTCTATCTAGCTTCCTCATTAGATCACGGCAATGCGGTTCAAGCAAGCTTCTCCTCGATGTGTAAGATGATCATCATCGAGAATCGATGATGATGAATCATCACTATCTGGTGCATCCCTAGGGTACTTAAACAAGATACTTCCTTGTTTCCTTTCTCCTTCAATGAGTTCCATCAACCTCATTTCCAGCAGAGAAGTATCAACCAAGTCAAGTAGATTATCCACTTCTAACTTTTCGAAAGCCCATTCCTCAAAAACTGTCATTGGCTCAGCAGTTGGTTTTTGTCTCTTGTAGTAGCCAAACTTCCATTGAAAGTAATCAGCAACTAGCTTGTGTTTAGGATCAACATACCCTTCCTTCTTTTTCTTCTCCTTCCTCTCAAAGGGCATTGATGGCTTTCTAAGAGCTGTTTGTTCAGCTTCTTGTCCTTCAAAGGTCCCAACAAGCAAATTCAGTGTTTCCTCAGCAGATGCCATCAGGTCAGTAGGCTCCTCAGATAGTAAATTTGTCCCTACTACCTCCATCTTCTCAACACTAGGTTCCCCATGACCTTACATGCTCATCAGCTGGGTTAGCAATAGATTGCCCTTCCCCCTGAATTATTGTAGAAATGGCGTGGTATTGTGCATTGCATCAATCTCCACAAAGAAAGTGCAATTAGTAGTCTCTTGTGGTTTTTGGTGTGTTGGTCAACAACAATCTCCAAACCTCGATGAGGCTCAAGCGCTTTTATAGGTTCAGATTCAATAACTTCCACAACAAGTTTTGGTTGGTGAGGTTTGTGTGGTGCTTTACTTTGTTGTTCGGGTTGCAACCTTAGTAGTTTCCATAATGAGGTCTAGAGCAGTTACTAGCTGCAGGTCTTGTGGTTCTTCAATGTGTTTCTCAACAACAACACCAAAGACAACAATAGCTTAATGACTCTTCTTCTATTTCCCTTTGGTCCTCCAGGACCCTTACTTCTTTACCCTTTCCATGCTTCTTATTTTTCAGCAAGATCCTTAACAGCTTTCCTCTTTCTTTTATCCTTTTTTTGTTGCTCTTTTAAAATCTCAGCAGCAGATTTCTTCCTTATAACTTCAGTAGGGTCAGTAACTTCAACTTCACTTGGACCCTCAGTAGATTCAGAAATCTTTACTGGTTGCTTCCTTGTTCTTAGGCTTAAGCATCTCAGTCATCTTTCTTGTATCAGTAGCCTTTCGTTTCTCAGCAGCCTTCTTAGGTGCAGCAGATTTAGCAACTTGTTTAACCTGTTCACCACCAGCATCATCATCTCCATCATTGTCACTTTCTGTCCGTTCAGTATCCAACTCTTCATCATCATCCAAGCCAGGGATGATATACCTGATCTCCTTTTTGTATCTAGACTTGTTGATCTTTTCTTGTGCAACATCAGCAACCCTCAAATGAGTCAGTAGGGCATGCACCATCAAACCCAAAGGTAGTGTCTTGACTTCCTTGTCCCATCACTGTCCTCTGATATTACATTCTTCATGTATTGGACAAAGAATCCAGCCCAATCAAACTTCCTACTCTTGTAGATGATGATCAACAAATCAATCTTGGGTCCTGACAAAGTGTCAAGACTTCCACTGAAACCTAAAATGTTCTAGGCTATTATCTTACTCAGCAGATTATATTCCATCTTGATATGTTTCACATTGATACTTAGTGAGGACTTAATGGATTTGTTGGTCTTTATTATATCAACAAAATCTATTCTTGACATCCCCATTGATTCAGGATTTGCAGGAGAATTGTTTACAGGTCCAAACCTAAACACTCCCCTCAGCAGGTTTGAGGAAATTTCAATCTCCTGGCCATTAATTGTGGTAGTAAATGCCTCTCTATCATCTCTTATCACAATGTTTCTCTAGAAATTTGCAACGTTTGTGTAAGATATGATTTCCAATCTCAGATTAAGAACATCTTCCAGTCCTTCATATCTTCTGATTCGTCTACCAATATTGATAGCCAACTCAGTTTTGTTAGCATCAACAACAAACCCTCTGACACTTTGGCTCGTTCCAATATGAACATCATCTTTATCCGCCATTAGATTTTTGAAAAAGATGAAGAAGAGAGCTTTCAAATCTGTGTGCACACAGTGTTTATTCAGAGAAAAATTGATCTGAAGATTGTATGCATCATCTCGGTGTATAAATCTGTATATATAGAGAAAGTGGGTAGTAACTGTCAGATATAGCACTGTACACGTACTGTAGCATTTAACAACGTTAAAGTTGGAGTTAATGTGATATTGCCATGTGTCCCACTAATTGATTCCATGAGAGTTGTAGCCGTTGGATATTTGTAACTATGGTTATAAAGGATAAGAATAATATCCAATTAGTGTTGACTTTCATTTAAGTTTGACTGTCTTGTAACGTACAGCTCAACATCCTAGGTCTTCAGTAGACTTGTACAAGCAGCCTGCTGACAAGGTTCCTCAGCAGCCCGCTGAGACTATTACACTGCTGATCATCAAATACTCTTGTTTTGTCCAACTGATAATACAAGATGAAGTTTAATACCAATGACTGATCTATCAAGTGAGCTCACCCAACAGGACAAAGACCAATCCTCTTGGCAACTTTATTTTCTCAATTGTCCAAACTTATTAGGTACTTGGAATTGTTGATACTAATGACTAGTCTGCTAAATGAGCTCACCCAATATAGCAAAGACTAATCCCCTTGGTGAATTCCAGTACACTGCTGATTAATGTACATCAGTCAACTTTTATGATTCTAAGTTCAGTCCTTAACTTTGAAAATCTTTCACTATCCAATGGCTTAGTAAATATATCAGCAAGTTGATCTTTAGTAGGGATGTAAAGAACCACCACATCTTTCTTTTCAACATGATCTCTTATAAAGTGATGTCTCACATCAATGTGTTTGGTTCTTGAGTGCAAAACAGGATTTTCTATGATTGCAATTGCACTTGTGTTGTCACACATTATTGGAATTTCTCTTTCTTCAATTCCATAATCCCTTAACTGTTGTCTTAACCAAAGTATTTGTACACAGCAACTTCCAGCAGCAATATATTCTACTTCAGCAGTAGAAGTTGATATAGAATTATGTTTCTTACTGAACCAGGAAACCAGTCTATTTCCCATCAACTGATAGGTTCCTGTGGTGCTTTTTCTATCAATGTTGCATCCAGCATAATCAGAATTTGTGTAGGATGTAACTTTGAAGCTTCCATCTTTTGAATACCATATCCCTACTCCCAAAGTCTCTTTTAGATATTTGAGAATCCTTTTGATCTATGACTAGGTGACTCTCCTTTGGTTTGGATTGAAATCTTGCCTGAGACACATACAACAAAGGATATATCAGTCTCTTTGGCAAGAAGGTCTGCAGATCGCCTATCATCCTTCTGTATAAGGTCTGATCAACATCTTTGCCATCTTTATCTTCATCCAGTCTGATTGTTGTACTCATTTGAGTAGATACCTTGGTGCTATTTTCAATACCAAACTTCTTCAGTAACTCCTTGGTATACTTTGTTTGATGAATGAAGATTCCATCTTTCATTTGTTTGACTTGTAATACCAAGAAATAGTTCATCTCTCCTATCATACTCATTTGGAAATTGCTTTTCATGAGATTGGCAAACTTTTCACATAGCAATTCATTTTCAGAACCAAAAATTATGTCATCAACATAAATCTGTACCAGTAGGGTGATGTCTCCTTCATTGGTTTTGAAAAGAGTCTTGTCAATGGTACCTTTGATAAAACTATTGTCCACCAAGAATTGAGATAGAGTTTCATACCATTCTCTTGGTGCTTGTTTCAAACCATAAAGTTCCTTGTTAAGTCTGTACACTTTATCTTCTTGATCTTTAACTTCAAAACCAGGAGTTTGCTGAACATACACTTCCTCCTCTAGAATGCAATTCAAAAATGCACTATTGACATCCATCTGGTATACTTTGAAGCTTTTGTAAGCAGCATATGCCAAGAATAACCTTATTGCTTCCAATCTTGCAGCTGGGGCATATGTCTCATCAAAATCTATTCCTTCTGCTTGAGAATAGCCTTTTGCTACTAGTCTGGCCTTATTCCTTACAATGGTACCAGATTCATCCAATTTGTTTCTGTATACCCATTTAGTTCTAATTATATTTGCATGATCGGCCTTTCCACTAGTGTCCAAACTTGATTTCTTTCAAATTCATTCAATTCCTCTTGCATAGCAATTATTCAATCTGGATCTGAAATGGCTTCTTCAACAACTTTAGGCTCCAGTTAAGATAGAAAACAAGTAAACATTGCTTCCAATTGTCTTCTAGTCCTTACACCTTCCTGTAAATTGCCAATGACTTGTTCAGCAGGGTGATCCCTTAACCATTGTGGATTTTGGTTAGATTGGTTCTCAGGAACATCATCTTCAGTAGGGTCTGTTGTTGCTTCAGCAAGAGGTTCAGCAGATCATTGAACTGCCTCAGTTGTTGCATCAGTAGTGTTACCAATAGGTTCTTCAGCAGGGGCAGAGTCAAAAACTTTTAAGTCATTTATCCTTTCCAAAACATTAACACATTCTGGATCAGTGACTTGTTGATTCTCAGCAGGTTCTGAAGCTTCATCTTCCATTCCAGTAAACTTAGGCTCATCAAATACAACATGTATTGATTCTTCATGTTTCAATGTCCTTTTATTCAGTACCCTGAATGCCTTGCTGACAGAAGAATATCCCAAGAAAATTCCTTCATCTGATTTTGGTTGGAATGTCTTCAATTGCTCCTTATGATTTAGTATAAAACATTTGCTTCCAAATGGATGGAAATAGGATATATTTGGTTTCCTTCCATTCCAAATCTCATAAGGTGTCTTCAGCAGCTTCTTGTTTACTGAGGTCCTGTTTTGTGTATAGCATGTTTTATTGACTGCTTCAGCCCAATATCTTTCAGGTAATAATGGTTCACATATCATAGTCCTTCCTGCTTCTTTCAAAGTCCTATTTCTTCTCTCAGCAACCCCATTTTGCTGAGGTGTACCATCAGTAGCTAATTGGTGCAGCACACCATTTTGCTCACAATATTATCTTATGACTAAATTGAGAAGTTCAATACCCATGTCTGATCTGATCTTTACTACTGTCAAACTTTTCTCATTTTGCAATCTCTTCAAAAGTTCAGGCATCTTTTGAAGTGTTTCACTTTTCTTGTTCATGAATACTACCCAAGTGTATCTTGAACAGTCATCCACAACTACTAGACTGTACTTCTTCCCTATTACACTTGTTGGTGTTACTGGTCCAAACAAGTCCATATGCATCATGACCAAAACTCTTTTTGTTGATTTCTTAGTCTTTGACTTGAAGCTTGACATGGTTTGTTTAGCTTGCTGACAAGCATCACATATAGCATCCTTTTTGAATGTGATCTCAGGTAAACCAATCACTAACTTCTTTTTCACCAATTCATTGATATCATCAAAATTATGATGATTCAACTTCTTATGCCACAACCAATTCAGTTCTGACTTAGTATGCATAATCAGGCATGTCTATGGAACAGCAGTAGACCAATCCACAACATACATGTTTTGTTGTCTTCTTCCAGACAACACAACTTGACCACCTCTTTCACTAATGACAATACATGTGCCTTTGTCAAAAGTGACATTGTAACCTATATGACAAAATTGTCCAGTGCTTCATTGGTTGTAGTCCAGTCCTTCCACAAATGCAACATTCCTGATAGTTAATCCATTTCTCACAAGTGTGCCATATCCTCTTGTGTATCCTGGTGTGTTCTTGTTGCCAAAGTTGACTCTTGGATCATCATTTGCCACATAACTTGTCAAACAGTGCTTATTCTTTGTCATATGTCTGGAACACCCACTGTCAAAGTACAAGACACCCTACAAAACAAAGTTAATGTATTTTAGGTACCCAAAACTGTTTGGGTCCATAGTGGTCAATGGTAAGCATGACTCTTGGTAAATTTCCATAAGGTCTTCTTTGAAAAGTATCATACTTCTGTTCATACATGTACTCCACACATCCATTAGGTCTAATATTTGGTTGTGTAGGATTCACATATGCTTTCTGGCTTTTTGGTACATAGTGTTGTTTGAAGTGATTTCTATTGTTAGAAGCACTAGCATTACCATAGTTTTGTTGTCTGTTAGAAACAGCCCTGTAATATGGAGTCTGCTGAGGTCCCTGTTGAGGTCTTGTATAAGTCCTCTGATGAGTCCTCTACTGATTCCATTGCTGAGGTCTTACCCTGGCATTATGGTTATGTCTATTGTTTCTAGGAGTAGGGGCAGGAATATTCCAATCATTATCAGTAGGGAATAATCTATCTTTCCCCATGAGATAAGTATTCTTAGAATGATTAACTTTCTTAGGTTTAGGATTCTTATCCTTGGAATATTTCTAATTTTTGCCCTATTGTGGTCCAGCAGACTTGGTAGCAGGTCTGCTATCAGTAGGTCTAGAAGGTACATCAGTTCTACTTTTGGATTTATTCCTTTTGTTAGGTGATGTTGACCTTTTTGACTTCTGATTTTGCTTCCATGAAGTCTTCTCAGTAGGCTTCACTGCCTCAGCAACCTTTTTGGGAGTTGGATCTTGTGCAGGCACAAACTTAGGACCAATTCTGGTACAAGGTTTAGTAACCTTACTAGATCCACTCTTATTAGATTGTTGAGTTCCAAATTCAAGGCATGTTCTATCACCATAAGGCTTTCCAGATTTGAATGCAGTGGATGAACTAGATTGTTCAACAGATTCAGCAGCTATTGAAGGTACAGTAGACTTATGTTGAATCTGTCCAAACTCTTTTTCCTTACACCCGAGAACTCTTAATTCAGCTTTCAACTTCTGTTTGAAGAGCTTCTTTTTAAGCCTTCACATTCTCATAACCGGATTGTATTATCCTCAGTTGATTAAGGATGGCATCCAAAGTTTCTTCATTGTCAGAATTTTTAGGATTTGAACTACAAGTTGATTCACAATCAATTTCAGCAAGAGTGTTTATAGATACAGAAATGTATACCTCCTCAGTTTCATCCATATTTTCCATCAAAGCATAATCTTCCATATTAGCAACAAGTGTAGTATCATCAAATTCATTTCCTTTTTCCGATTCAACTGCATATCCTGATTCATCATCAGCAATCATTGCTTTCTTGCCAGGTCTTCTTTCTTTGATTCTTGTTCTTGATGAGTCGGACAACAGTGCGAAATGTCCAGGTTTCTTGCAGTTGAAGCACAGATAATCATGTTATTTTTTCTGTTTTCAATTCAGGACAGTCAGGTTTGAAGTGTCCTGGTTTCTTGCATTGAAAACACAAGTAATCATTGTCTTTATGGGATTCTTCCGTTTTCTTTTCACTTGATTTATTTGTGAAGTTTCTTGGAGAACCCCTTCCTGTTTTCATCATTCTGATTTTCTTGCTCAGTAGGGCAATTTGCTCTTGCATCTCATCCAGTAGATCATCTTGAGCTCCTGATGATTCTTCTTGATGTGAAGCAGCCAATGCAGTGGTCTTTGGCTCTTTCTTTTCAGTCTCAGGTACAAGTTTCTTACTGAATTCATAAGCCTTGAGATCTGAAAATAACTTGAAGGTGTGCTCTTCATGTAGACTTCTCATTTCTTCTATGGCAGTAACCTTCATTTCCCAAACTTCTTTTGCTGGTAGGGCTTCTAAGATTTTTGTATTGATTTCTTCTTTTGAGTAGACTACATTTAGCAGAGTGAGTTCATTCATGATGGCATTGAGTCTTGACTCCATTTATTCAATAGTTTCATTTGGTTTGATTTTGAAATCCTTATTTTTGGCTACACTGATCTTGTTTTTCTTGATAGCATTAGTACCTTCACAGATTAGTTGTAACTTATCCCAAAGTTGTAACTTGCAATCCCAAAGTTACATATTGCGAGTTCTCGTATATGATATCAATCCTTCACCTTCATGTACATTCCACTTTCTCTTT
Organism: Gentiana macrophylla; assembly: GCA_026214975.1. Taxonomy (NCBI): domain Eukaryota; kingdom Viridiplantae; phylum Streptophyta; class Magnoliopsida; order Gentianales; family Gentianaceae; genus Gentiana; species Gentiana macrophylla. The sequence goes on from CM047811.1 coordinate 99,587,387, forward strand.
GGTATTGGAATATCCAGGAGTTACGTATAGTGATATCAATAGAAATATCGTTGAGGTTTGCTCATTTTTCTATCTTAAAGAACATTCCACTTTCTTTTGGTTGTTTGGAATGAAAATCGAGAGACTGAAAAAGTTTCATTTTCACAAGCACAAGTAGGATTACTTGAACAAAAGCACTACTCCGATACCAATTGTTGATCTCTTGAAAAGGCTTTTGTTAAGTTTGGTCCATAAAACTTTTCGAGTTAACATCCATCATCTCATCATGTGTTTGTCTGGCTTGAAAAGCTTGGATTTATTCTGTTAGAATATATTCAAATTAAGCCTTATACTTGTTGTTTAAAAGATGATACTAAGTATTGGATACTCAGTGAGTGTAAGTGTGTGTAGTTCGGTTGCTAGTTTCAGTAGGTTGATGTAATCAGTATACTAAATGCAGAAAGTAAGTAGGCAAATTTTATAGTGGTTCCAGGTGGTGTAAACGTGTAAGTCCACTCTTCTCCTATGATGTTGGAGGAAATTCACTAGAGATCTTTGAGGTTTCAGTTACAAAAATCCCTAAGTTGTCTGTCCTTCACCAATAACTATGGCTTCACAAACTGAACACTTGAAACAGGTAGGATTGCTGCTCAAAAGTATTCCACTGGTCCTTGAAGGGTAGGATGCCTCTTCACCAGCTCCACCAAAAACAACAGTGCTTCTCTGTCTTCAGCAGGTTTCTTGTAAAAGAAGGGTTGAATCAAGTAAGTGATTCAGCTTTCAACAGCTTGATCAGGATGAAATGATCAGCAGCTTGATGTCTTCAAGTGTGTAAACTTGATGTAACTTGATAGCATGTTACACTTGAAGAATAAACTTGATCAGCAGCTTTAAGCTCAGTAATGTCAGCAGGGTGAAATTCTTGATAATAAACTTGATAGCTTAAGTTTGATTGTTGTTTTTCATCATCACTTGTATCTGAATCAGGAGTCCTCTATATATAGTAGAGAATCCTGTGACTTATGTTTGAAATTCAATCATAGCCGTTTCAGATTTGTCCCCATCTTGACTTGCTTTCTGTCCCTGTACATAGTCTCGACACAATCGATCTTCTTTTGTCGATTTTGATTGTCTCCATTTGACTTATATCCATTGGATAAAGCTCTGAATCTTTCTAACGTCCCTTTAATCTTGACCATTGATTTTTTTACAAAATAATGACTTGTGATATGTCCTTATCCTTGTAATCTTCCAATGTAACCCATGATTAAATCGAAATATACATTCAGCAGATTCCTGTGTATGTAAGTCTGCTGAAATGCTTGTCAGTCAGCTGTCTGAAGTTTGCTATGTTTATAAAACACTCCAGCTGACTGTCTTTTATCTAACTTTTAATTGTGAAGTTAGATTACACCAATTTGAACATAACTAAGTTCCAATCACCACTTAGACCTTGTACACAAGGTTTATGTAATCAGTTTGGGTTATCACAGACTTCCCTAAATTCTGATTCCATATCCTTGACTTTAAATACTAAGTTTGATCCCTTAGCCTTCAATAACTGTGTTTGGCCCCACAACCTTCAGTCTTCAAAAGGTCCCTAACTAGTCTACTGACCTAGTTACCTTACTGACCTAGACAGGTCCGCTGATGAAAGTCAGCTGACCTTTTACAATGCTTGTTAGATCAAACCTATACAAAGATCAAACTCTAATAAGCCTATACATTTAATCTAGACATTTTTTTTCCTTTGCTCTATAACAGCTAGTCTGGCACTCATCACTAAAACTTAAAATATGTCCAACCCCATAAGCTTCTCGAGTCCTCAGGTCAGGACACATTTTTAACTGAGTCCTGCAGGTCAGACTCTGAAAGTTGAATACCACAAACTTCATGAATCTACAGCTCAGGCTAAATTTTTAACTGAGTACTACAGTTCAGACTAAGAAAGTTTGAATACCATAAACTTCCCAAGTCTGCAGGTCAGGCTAAATTTTTAACTGAGTACTGCAGGTCAGACACATAAATTTTGCAATGGACAAACTTCCCGAGTCTGCTGGTCAGGCTAAATTTCTAACTGAGTACTGCAAGTCAGACTCAGAATGTTTGTAGAGGACAAACTTTCCCGAGTCTGCAGGTCAGGCTAAAACCAAAACGTAAAGAGTATACAGAGCTCAAAATCAAAAACAAAGTATGCCATCCACTACAATAAGTAATGCATGCCATACTAAGGAGGTGCATAGGGTACCAGGTAAGTATTCAAACCTAAAAATAAATTTCAAAGGTAAGTACTTAAACCTCAAAATAAATTTCAAATTAAAAGTACAGAGGGCAGAGCACCACAAACATCCAGCAAACATACATGTTTTTTAGAAATTTCATAAAACAAATATGTCTTGGCAATAGGAGAAACGGCAATCAATTCTGGGCACCAGGATTTTGCTCCGCTGAGGAAGGAGCCTGCTCAGTGCTCTGAGAAACAGGGCTGCATTTATTATGCTTAGCCCCAATGTCATCTACTTCCTTAAACTCTCCCAATTGGTCGTCGTAGACCTGGCCCACACCTACCTTGTACATGGTTCGATAGCGAGGAAGGTCGGGAAGAACCAGCCCGGCATGTTATTCTTTAGCCTCATCAACTCCGGTAGAGTATCCATGCTGCATAACGGTGTTTAACAAACCTTCAGGGCCTTGGAAAAGTGGTCGGAAGACTTGTACTCATGAATGGCTTGTTCATTCCGAGCAGGGGTAGAAGCTTCCAGGGCATCCCTCTCCGTATGAATCTTGGCCAAGGCCTAACCTAGTTCAAAGTTCACCGCCGTATACTTGTCAAATGCGGCTTGAAGCTCAGCGGTATGCCGAACCTTGGTCTGCTCGAGCTCAGCCTCCCGAGCTCCGAGCCATTCCTTTAGAGCTCTAATTTCTTCATCTTTTGAATTAAAAGCACGCACGTCAGGAGGAAAACACAGCAATACAAGAGGGCAAAGTCAAGTAAAAGGAATAATAGATATCACTATTGCCAGGTCGTGATCAGACAGGCGCCTCTGACCCGAGGAAGGTCTATCCTCAGTCAGGTCCTTGATATCGTCAGCCGGACGAGCCTCATGCCTCCTCTTTTAGGATCTACCTCTTTGTGGAGAAGCAGCAATTATGACCTGCCTCTTCCTCTGAAGGCCGACTTCCTCCACTTCATCATCTCTCTTATCTGCATCCGTATCCACTTCTAAAAAATCACCCCTTCGTGCATAGAGGGTAACCCAGGTACGTCGTCAGGAAGCTCAGATAAATGCCGAGCTGAAGAGGAATTCATGACGGTACCCATAGATCGGGTCGCCTGCAGATCAACGCTCTCGGTCCTTTCCGGTCCCTGATTAGTCTCAATATGGTCCTCTTTAGGGACCTCCTCCTTGTTCACATCAGCAAGCAGCTCAACAAAACTTGACACTGCTAGCAGCGAAGCAAGAAGATCAGTACGACTATTCTATAAAAACAAAGATGGAAAATACAACGAATCATAAACGAAATGCAAGTTCAAAAACCTAATAAGCATTAAGGGCTGAGTTCAGCCCAGACTCTGTAGCAGGAGTAAGATTCTCTATGGAAGCATTGACCCGGGGCAGCTCGGCAGGAGCCGTTGAAGCAGAAGCAACAGCCGCAGAAGGAACTAAATAAGGAGCTGCAACAACATCCTCAAAAACCGTTCCACTTCAGAAGACGTGGGCACGAATGACAACATCATAATAGTAGTTCAGTCAGATCTGGGGGGCTTATGACGAGGGTCGGACTAGACCTAACCACGTGTCATCTTTGTATTGGCTAACCATTAATTGAACACAGACAATTAATAGCTAATAAAGGCCAAGAGCCCTAGAGTTTAACTGAGAAAGCGGACATGAACCCCAGGTGGGAGGTCAGCTCGGCCCTTCTTAACTTACCACCGCATGTCGGCTCGGTAAGAGTGGAGGTCGGGTAATGCGGTACAGCTCGGGATGGCCCATGGGGCTCGACGCCGGTCGGCCAGAGCCTTATTTGTTCGTATTTGGCACATATGCTTAATAATACCAGATAAACACCGAAAGAATCCGATGATATAAAGACATTGATCTTGTCATTTAAATATGTCCATAATTATCCCTAAATTATAGGGATTTACGTGTATTAAACCTTAGGGAAATAATAATAATAATAATAATATAATTCCTTGCAGGACAAGGAAAGGGATAAATCATCCCCTATATAAACAACCCTAAGGAACTACGGAGACTTGATTCCTAAATGATTAACAAGATACGTAGGCAACTTGAGAGAGACTCTCAAACTCAGTCTAAAAATCACCCAAAAAACCATCCCTCGTTCATATTACCCTAGATTAAACGGCCAGGATTATTACTAGACGAGATCCAAAATCGTCAAGCTCCCTCCTTTGTATGTCCATTGTTGTTGCAATTCTCATTGCCATCTTTTGTGTTCTGCTTGTGTTTTGCAATTGGTCCCAATACAACATTCAGCTCCTAATGTTTCTTTCATCCCTGTATTCATTGTGGTGTGGTAAAACTCATTTGAAATAATGCGCATATACTTCTTACTCCTTCTGTTGTTGTAAAGTTGCGATGGCCGTTTCATCAAACAGGTGTCGGACATGAAATCGGAGCCTAATGTGTTTCTTTTCTCCACCTTCTTCTTGTTGGGTAATTTCGTTGAACACCTAGTGTGTATAAATTGTTTGGCCATTAAATGCTTCATCCGCCACCATGAGAATTTATGGTGTTCCAATTGAATCCCCCAACAATCCGCTTCACCTTAAAGTGTATAGGATGCAATTCAACATTTGAGTCTTTCTGGTGTTCGTGTCTCTTCAAAATACTCTTCAATTTCGTCAATCCAATCCCACTAATCTTCTATAAACATGGAGCCACTATAAATGGGTAAAATCGATCTTTTAGGCGTTTGTTTGACTCCTTTTCACTATAACTCTAATGATTATTCCTTCTGCTGGGAAACGAGGGAAGTCTCGCCCAACATGATGAACATTAAGCATGGTGGTGTCTCTTCTAACACTACAAAAATTTGGAGAAATAGTGACCAAAAAATGGTGAGAGAATGAAATTCGGTCACCAAAAACCTTTTACAATTTTAGTGAGGCGAATTTTACATCATTAAAAGTGAAACTTAGTGACGGGTTTTTAATTTGGTAACCACCGATAAACAATTTGGTCACTACTCACTATGACACCTTTAATACAAAAATAAAATATGTCGTCCCTAAAATTCTAATACGAAAGAATCGCATCCGGTTATCTTTTCTTAGCGGAGAGGTTTTTGGCAACATCCTTAGCGGGAAGTATATTCATAAATGTCTAAGAAAATTTAAGCTCTCCGCAAATATCATCGATCTTGAGATTGAGTAGGAACCGAGGAATTGCAGAAATCATTCAACCCTAAGGTAGGTTTTATTTGATGGTTAGCTATACAATTAATTAGAAGTATATACACCTAATCTACTAAATCACTTTATTATACCCTAAATTTTCATACTTTTTTTCTTCGTTTTTGTTTGGGCGAGAAAAGTCGAACATTCAATTCGGATTCGGCTCGTGTCATCGGTTTTCTTTGGGTTGATATCGGATTGTAATCGAGGTATGAATGTAGATTCATGGATTTTTACGTTTATCAATATACGATTTATGTTGATTGATGCCATTCACGCGTTTTATATTCATTAGTGAATGTCACTTTGGATTGAATTGATTTGGAGCGGCTTCATGTTGTCCATCTTTTGGCTTGGAATTTTATTCTTGTGTATATGAATATATTTGTGATGATCTTTTTATCCTCAAATGGATGCTTTATATTTGCACCGATTTCTATTTAGTATATTCAATTTGTTGATTTAGTTTTTGTCATCCTTTTGAGGTCTTTGTTAAGAAATCACAAATGTTCTATGTTTGGGCACTGGGATTAGCATTTCGATTTTAGTACATTCTCTCTTCATAACAATGTCTGGTGTATACTTTTTTTCTTGAAAGCTAATGTATGATGTATACTTGATCTGTTTTACCTTTTTTTTTCTGTTGTGGGTGTATATTTTCAATACTGACGATTCAGCCTTTTGACAACATCATTATAAGCTAAAAGCTAAATCCTTTAATAATAATGTCTCCTTTGTTGAGCCCATATCAACTAGCATATCAAACGCCTCTAATTTTTTTTATTGAGTATTGTACACGGTTGTTCCTCAATGATGCCATTCGTTTCCTTTCTCTAGCTCCTAACGCAATACTTTTATATATAAACGAGTTCACCGACACTCAATAACCAATAAGCTCGGATTAAAAGCATGGCCTCAATGTTCATCCTTCATTTCTTTGCCATTGTCCTCCGGATTGGTTTTGGATTCAGAATCTTTTTATGTATCTGATGAGGCTGGATTTAAAGTTTAAATGGGATTGTAGCATGATTTTTAAGAATTTGTAGAAAGCCAACATTGTGCGGTCTGTATGAACTGTAATCAGATACAAACTCTTGTTTCCAGCTGGGAAGAAGAGAAGTGTTGGGAACCCATCTTGCTTTGCTCGGGGGCGCTCATATGTTGTGCCATCCTTTTTGGGAACTCTACCATGACATTCTTATTCTTACCTATAAACTTACTAAAATAGATTCTTTCAACACGAACACATCCTTCTCGTCCACCTCCGGAGGAATAGGATTCGTTGCCAAACAAATCATCAGCAATAGCATCGTCTTCAATATCCTTGTGATCTGGGACTATACTTATTTTGCATTGACAGTTACGTCCATGAATTTCCATTGTTTCTTGTTGAAAGCATAGCGCATTTTTCTATAGTTTTTATCCATTTGTCATTTGCACTTCCGACCTCTTTAAATCGGCTTCCATTTCCAAGTTTGTAGCTTGAGTTGCCTCTATCTACTCGAGACACCCGTGCTATCCTCCTATTATTCTTGTCCCTTCGCAGTTGACATATCCGAGCTTCATTAAAATTTGCCGCTTTTGCGACTTCAAGCTCATACATGATTTCAGCACCATCTTCATTCCTTTTTCTTTATTGCCAAAATCAGTGTCTTGTTTTCAACCAGAATGTTATGTTGCTCCGTTTCCTTAATTAGAAAGTATTCTTTCAGGTTGTCTACATCTACCTTTGCTTTTTTGAATCTCTTTTTCATAGTCGGAATTGAAATTCGATTGGTGTGCTCAATAGCAAATAGTCCGGTTGATGATGCAGCTTGTTCTCATAAGTAGAAGCTCAGCTGCTCAATTCCACTAGCTGGTACACAATCAAAATCTGAGCACGTTTGCTTTGGTAGTGTTTTTCATTTCAAGTGTGCCATTCAATGAAGCCTATGCACAAGAGCTTATGCTAGTGTTGTTGTTGGTTCAGTGTTTGTACTTCTTCATCTTAGAATACTCTGGTTCAGAAAATAAAAGAATTCATAAGTGAACAAATAGAACTAACAGACAAAACTAAACAAATATATCAATATGTAAACCGAGCGTGGAAGTAATTCAATTAAGCAGATTAAACACTTAAATGATCAAAAAATATTCCAAACTTAGTTTACAAAATGAATATATCAAATAGCTTGTCTGCAATATTACAAATATGATTTCAATATATATCAAGTATGACAAAAATAAGGTTGCACAATTTTACTTACAGATGTAATCTTATCAACTCAATATAGTGTAAAAGGTTCACAAAGTTTAAGTCACACAAGTTAACTACTATGAGATATTATATTGATATGCAAACCCAACAAACGCTCAACTTAGATTTAAACTGAAAATGGCTCAAATCCAATGTGTGACAACTTTTAAAAACCATACTTAGTAGTGCAAGCATACTTTTAAAGCTTATGTTATAACCAATTTTTTTTTTACAAATTAGACATTTAGATGAGTCGAGTATTAAGTCACAATTGACATTTCAAATTTTGTTCACATATCACAAGTGTCATGATTCATGCTTATAACACACTGTCAAACAAGTTGCATACTCTAGGCATCATGGCAACATCAAGCTGAACATATAGTTAAAGTATTACTCAACACTTCAAGTCAACAAAACAGAGCATACATATTGGTTCAAGCTTAACAGGTTCATGTTTGCGATCTAAGCATGCCGTAAACTACTAAATTCAGAACATAGTTTGAGAAGCAAAAACTCAAGAAATTAGAGCTCAAACTGGTACAAGTAAAGTATGCTCCTAAAATAAATTAATCACATAGTAGGTCAACTAAAGCATATAAGACATGAACTCCTAATATTTATGCAAAGCAAGTTGATGTTTGATGCATCTGAAGCGAGATACACGAAGGTATTCAACAAATTAGACTAAGACTGATGAAAAAATGACCAAGACTAAGACATGAGCCTATACTAAGCAGTTATCTGAGATAAGGGCGAGTCACAGAACTAAACTTGCGGTCAATGCAAGACTAAGACAACAACAAGACAAAAACCATGATAAAGTCTATATAAGACCGAGATATTAACTCGATTAACTGATTCCAAGCGAGTGAGACTAAAAGCTCAAAGCAGTTGATCACATATTCAAGAAAATTCTAATAAATCATATATGAGCAAGACAACAAGCATATTGCATTTCAAGCGGAGTAGATTACTAAAGCAAAAATTCAACTAGAGTTCTTGAGCAGTGATCGACTGACTTAAAGAAATTAATTATGCAGACAAACCATGCTATCAAAATGAAGGCATAATATAGAATGTCAACCATACCTCGAAGGCTCAACTTAACCATAACTTAAGCGAATATAAAGGGCTCGTTAAAGGGTTCTCTAAGACATCATAGAAAGCATAATCAAGCATCAAACATTCATGAAAATAATGATGAATGTAAAGAGATAAATTAGAGAACACATTTGTTTGTTAGAGTTGTTCACCCAATTATGGCTACCTACGTGTTATTTATGGCCCGACTTAGTCTTATATTTAACTTGTTTATCAATCATTTTGTCGAAACTAAAGGCAGAACAAGTGACTTGCTAGTAAGTTGTTATGTTCATGTTACGAGGAAATGAGAATCACAGTTAACTCTATTTTCAGATTGATAAAAGGGTTCGATGATATGTCAATTTGCAAAGTGTACTTCAAGTCTGTTTAAGGCCTTCTATGTTTATAGTTTGTTAACATGTCTCATGTCTGTTTAGGATTGTTTGTTTAGTGTGGACTAGGTTGCAGGTCTGATCACCAGCATCATGTTTGTATATTTTTTAGGTCACTTTGCTGAGTGCTTTAAAGTCCAGTTTGACAATTTATTTGCATCAGATTCAGCCATATTTAACCTTTTTTTGGAGCAGATGTTGTCCTCAGTTTGTCTGTGTTTTTTGAACAACCTGACTGCTAAAAAAAGGAAAAAATGATTGATGCCTTATCAAACTGGAATCGAGCCACACAGACAACTCATGTATGAGATGGTAGTAAATATTTACTGTTTTTAGGATCTTTTTAGAATCGATGTGCGGTGTGATCCAAATGGGGTTGAATGGATACTTGAGGATCTTAAGCTATTTGCAAAACATATGTCAATCAAAACAGTTTAATATGAGTTAAACAAAATAATGGTTTTGGAACACACAATAAGTCAAACACTTGTTAAACCCGGAAGCTTATTTTAACAATGTTTTAAGTGATAAAATGTGATTATGTGTGACAAACCAAGTGATCAACTAATTTCTTTTCTGTTGTTGATTCAACTTAGTGACAAAGCGGATTTGTGATATATTTCTCGATCAAATCTTAAGTGAAGATTGTAGATAGATTAAACATGTTATAGATGTCTTTTGTCATAGGGCGTGCTCTTTCTTTTGCTCTTGCGAGTGTTTTGTTTTAAATTTTATCTTACACATTTGGAAACAATTTTGCGAGGGTCTTTGGATTTATTACATACCATTTGAAAATCGGCTCATTCACAACTATCCAAAATACAACATTGAGGATCTTGATAAGGTTGATTGTTGTATAAGCCTGAAGAACTTGCTTCATTCTAGTTTTCCTCGTAGTTTCAAATTAGTTAAATGGGATAATATGAGGCGTTTGGGTGTGTGATTGGTGTAGGTGTTTTCTTATACTCTTTGTCATTAAGTATTACATTTGATTTTTCTTGTTCTATTGAGGTTGAAATTGTTGCTTTGCTTATTGAGTTTTTGAAAATATCATCAACATAACGTTAATGTTTGTTTCAATAAAATCTATGATTGCTTTAATGTTCATGTATCTATATTTACGGTTTTCAAATATATGTAATTCAATCATGGTAATTAAAGTTTTCAAGCAAAATCATTATAACGAGAGATTAATAAGTAATAGTGACCATAATGTAAATCATTAAGACTAAATTTTAATGACGGTATAGTTAATAATGACATGTAAATATTGGCGGTAAAATGACTTATAGTGATGTAAAAGATTGATTATATAATGAGGGTTTTATGGTTAGTATATTTATTTTTAATGAGGAGAATGAAGCAATAGTGATGAAAACTATCTTCATTAATATGACTTTTAGTGAGAGTATAATATAATCATTAATTATATAAGCACCAATAGTGACAGGACACTTTCTTGTCATTATTTACTTTTAGCTAGGAGAAGCGCGGTGGTGACGGGCCATGACGGGAAATTTCCCATCATTAATCATCTTCAATGATGGGAAAATGACATTTAATGACCAATTTTCCAGTCATTACAAACCAATTTTCTTGTAGTGTAAGTTGAGGCTTGAATCGATCTTGGCAGGAGCGAAACAAACCATTGATTAAGCTTTTACGATATGTCCTTTCGGATCGTCGAATCCCGAACACCGTCACGAATCCGACTTTAGCATCCATGCTAGTCATCTTGCTTGTGAAGGAAATCTTCAACCTTGCTCTGATAACCAGATGATGTAAAGCTATTGAATATGATTGAAAAGAAATACTGAAGCTCTCAGCCAACCAATTAGAATTTTGGAAATATCAGAAGGTGCCTCTTGGGGAAAAGTGTTTAGGGTTTAAATACTATAATGTCTAATATGACATAAAGACAAAAATACCCTTCATTATATAAATAAAACAAATAGACAAAAATAACCCTCATTAAAACTTCTTGCAATCTCACTGCATCAAGAAGCCTAACCGGATGTTTGGTCTTTTTACAGCCAGAGGCTTGACCAATTATCTAGAAGGACATCAGCTTGCTATTGAGTTTCTCCGGTTGTGGAAGAGCGGAATCCTGTTTGGAAGGATTTTATAATTATGAAAAAAAACTGCATTCGGTCTTTAATGGCAGTCAAAATATTCTGGAGCCAATCTTGATATCCTTTAGAACCAATTTCATCAACTTATAAATCAATTTCTTCCTTTCAAAAGAAAAAAAAATTTCAAATTCTTCCGCAAACACCGTATTTTTTGTTGACCTAGAATAAGAATTGGGTGGCTTCAAAAAAAAAAAAAAAAATAATAAGAATTGGGGAGAAATTGATTTATAAGTCGATGAAATTGGAGGAAAATAATTTGAAGGGAGAAATTCCCTTTTTTTTTTTAATCAATTGGTGAAAATGAGCCCACAAAACACATAGGAGCCAATATGGCAGCCCCATGGCTGCCAATAAGCATTTTTCTGGTAACTCTTGTGTCCAGTTAGCAAAATCGAGCAAGGAGGACGGCTTTTGCAAAAAAATAAGTTACAAGACTATTTTTTCCATCGGAACGAAATTGTTACTAAAATGCAAAATAGGTCAAGTTACAAGACTATTTTTGTAATTTTCCGCTACCAAAGTTTATAAGTGGGGTTGACCATTGCAAGTTCTTTTTTGAATAATATAATGTCAAAGAAAAATTCAGTAGAAAGAAACGTACGACAACCTTTCTTTCCATAAATAAATTGAAAGAAGACATTGGCGCTTCTATAAATTGATATGAAATTAGATGTTACAGCCACAAGCATTTCATTGCATACATTATTCAGAAATAATGGCTTCAATGATTGTTTACTTTGTACTCATTATTTTCTTCGCAGGTCCATTCAAAACTCTTTCTTTTATTCCTTACAATTTTCAATTTGATTTTTCATTTCATAGATCTAAGTTACGAGGTCCCGTATCCAATTTTCTAAATTCTGATTTCATGGTTAAATTTTATTTTAAATTTTTTTTTTTCAGGATGCATAATGCTGTCTCATGAAGGGGATAACGAAGTTGATGGTGGTCTACAAGCAAATGCCAGAAGAATGCAAAGAAAACAGCTGTTTCAAAGCAATTTCAGTTTTTCTCTACGGAAGCTACTATCGGTTCCGTTGCGACGCGTCTGTGAAAGCACTTATGCAGAGGACGGAAGGTGCACAGACGATGCTCATTGCCCAGAGGCTGGATGCCATTGCACTCTGTTCAATGGGATACTTCAATGCATGGAGTTTGGTGATTTGTGATTGCAAAAAAAAAAAAAAAAAAAAAAAACTCCCGCGGTGCAATCACAAAACTGTCATTGAAAGGATGGCCAACCCTGACATTGAAGGATGAGCAGTCAATTGGCTCGGTTCTTTAGCTTTGTTTTCCTTTTAAGACGTTGTTCGTGTTGCTGTAAGCTCGTTTGATTTTGCTATACTCTTTTGTGCGTCTCTCTCTTCTTCTTCTTTTTTTTTTTTTTTTTTTTTTTTTTTTTTTGTGTGTGTGTGTTGTCTGTGTGGGGATAGAGTGGTTTCTCTTTTCTTTCTTCTCCTTTTTTTCTTTTGTAATAATACTTGTTAAAAAAAATTACATGTTAAACACAAGACAAGTTGGGGAAAAGTTCAAAATTTTGTATTACATACATACGAGTATTTATAGTACAATAACTACCAAACCCTAAGTACATCAAATACACACAATGTTACAATTATACCCTTACTAGTTACTAATTAACACTCCCCCTCAAATTGGAAAATTGCTCCACGTTTAAGCCCACAAGTTTACTCTTGAGAAGATTCACCCATAGACCAATACAATATCTAAGATTCATTTTGCTCCATATACAAAAAAAAGGTGTCGTCGGCATATTGAAGATGCGAAATGCACAAGTTTCTAGATCCAATGTGAATGGCAGTAAAGCGTTCCAAATGAAGAGCTTCCTTCATCATCACATTGAGTGCTTCCACAGCCATCAAAAAGAGGAAGGGGGCCAATGGATCACCTCGTTTTGTACCTTTAGGAGGACTAAATTCAGAAGTAGGGGCCTGAACCATTGACCAAAACTGATATACGCGCAGATTCAAGGCACATTATAATCCACGATCTCCACTTGCAACCAAAGTTCATGGAAGTCACGTAGAGTCCAGGAAAAACCAATTAATTAATTGTGTCCTGTCTTACCGTATCATTGGGAAACCATCATGTGTCCTTAATTAGTTTTACCACCTCCTCTTCCTCTTGAACGACCATCTCCTCTAAATCCTTCAAACCTACTCCAACATCCATGTTTTTACAGTGGCTGTTAAATAAAGCTTCTAGGGTTTTCCACACTTCCTGTGCAGTTGAACAACCTAATACTTCAACAATTTCCTGCTCAGTCATAGATGTCAACATCCACCCCATTAATAGTTGATCAACTAACTGCCATTCCTCCCATGCAGGATTGATCTTAGAAGAATATGGCAGAAACTCAAGAAGTTTTGGTTTTGTACCAAAAAGATGATCATCTAGATTATGGCCTCTAACACTAGGAAGAATGGTGTATCTCCGTAACATATAATCACTACAAAAAACATGCTTTTTAGAGGCAGATTTTAGCGGTGGATTTTACATGTCGGTGCAAATGATGTGTTTTACCGGTGGATATATTATGTGCTTCCGCCGGCAAAACAAGTAGAACTGATCGCCATGGCAAGCAGCAGCAATGAGATTCACTTGAAATCACCGGCGAAGATGAATGTACTGATGGTAGTATCACGATTCATCAATTGACTCGGTATGTGCCGTATTACATAAGTTTGAAATCTGATTAACAGACTTTAATAGATTTGCTAGATGAAATTGAAATTGTGATTGATTATTAGTCGTCTGAGTCAATTAGGGTTCAGGCTGTGGAGAAATTCCGGTGAACGTCTGCTAATGCTTTTATACCTATCTGTTTGCTTGATTTTTTTTTGTATGTAACATTACATCGTAGTGTCCTTTCTCTCTTAATGTGTTCATATTTATTTTTATCGAGTTACTTATTACGAACAATGTTGTTTTAGGAAATTCAAAGCTGAAAAGTGAAGAGTTGGAGTGGTATTCTTTCTGTGCGTGTGATAAGAAGTATGAGAATGGATCACAAAGTAATAGGGCTGGAGGAAAAGGCTACCGGAGGCTGCATTAAGTTGTTAACAAAGCTTGAAGGACATCAAAATGTATGTAGTAATCAAGGTTATGATTTTCTGACTATTAATATATAGCATTGTAACGCCCCGTTCCCGGACACCGAGTCCTAATCTTGAAAAGGAACGTTCGGCATGTATAAAATAAAAGTAAATTCATTTCATACGTAAGCCTCTAATACGTCGTATCAAGAACAAGCGAACGGAAGCAAAAGACTCGGGTATAAAATTTCCAAACATCCAAGAATAGAAACAACATCTAAAGGTGGAAATATAACTTATTACATTCAAGGAAAAATACGAAATCCAAACGAAACGTACGATAATCTCAAAAGAAACGTAACGATGCTACAAGTCTCGGAAGACCAAAAGTCTAAACAGTCTAATAAATGAATTACAAAATGAATAATGTAAATTCTTCAATGAGGCATCATCAAGCGTCATCATCGAACTCCTCCTCGTAAACAATATCAACCTGTTCGTCTTCTCACCCCCAAATACATAGAAAACATGCATTTGAGGTAAGTACAACGTATTTAATAAGAAAGAGAAGTTGTGACAACAATTATAATTTATAAAGTAAAGATATTTAAAGGTTTAGTTCACTACTATAAAAAGCATAAATTTCAATCACACCTAAAAAGTGTGATCATTCTTTTTTCAAAACGAAATAAACGCACACATATCTTTTGTTGCCACTGGGACTCGAACCCGGATACTCCGGATTAAGGAACCACACTAATTACCACTTTACCGATGCCCACTATATTATCATTTTCAACCACACTAATCTAAGATATGATTATAAAATATCATATTTTTTAATCACGATTAAAAACCGTGATTGATTGATTTTCTTGTCTCGCTTTTCTTAAAACCCGTGATAATAAAAACTATGATCTATTTTAGTTGTTATCACACTTAAAAACCGAGATCTATTATAATTCAACACATTTAAAAACTGTGATTTATTTTAGTTGTTATCACACTTAAAACTCGTGATTTATTATAGTTGTTATCACACTTAAAAACTGAGATCGATTATAATTTCAACACATTTAAAAACTGTGATCTATTTTAGTAGTTGTTATCACACTTAAAAGCCGAGATCTATTATTATTTCAATCACACCTAAAAAGTGTGATCATTCTTTTTTTTCACACCTAATAACCGTGATAAAAAAATTTAAGTGTGATATATATACATTTTACTTGTCTCTCTTTTAAAAGTGTGATCCTTATCTTTAGATAAGTGTGATCTATATCTTTTTTTTTATTAGTGGAAATAATTTATCTCACATTTTCTATAATTGTGACAAAAATATCATGAATTCAGTCACAGTTTAAAAATGAGAGTAATTGATATAATTTATCTCGCTTTCTCAATAACCGTGATAAAAATATCATACCAATTTAGTCACTGATTAAAAGTGTGATAGTTTGGTATAATTTATCTCGCTTTTTTCAATAATCGTGATAAAAATATCATATCAATCTCTCACGATTTTAGATGTGAGATTGATATATATAATTTATCTCGTAAATTTTTTAGAAACCGTGATGAAATATCTTATGAATTCGAATAAGCGGTTTAATAATTAAGATTAATTGATATAATTTATCTCGGTTTTTGTTGTTTATCTTTGAAAAACTCAATCTGAGGTTCATCTCGATTTGTCCATCAACATGAATTGACTAAACGTGATATATAACTTATCGTTGTCTCGCTTTTTACAAAGCGTGCACTTTCATATCTTAAGTGTGACTATGTCCATTTTGTAGTAGTGGGATGTTCTTGGCAACATATTATGTGGATCAACATGAATTATCCACTACTTAACTTATCTATGTTACAAAAGGTAGACTCGCATATCCAAGTCGGGATGTTCTTGGCAACATATTAGTGGTCACACCTCACGAAGTTTAGAAAAGGGACTTTTGTTGAGTCCTCCTACGGAGTTTTGTTGACTCCCGGAGTTCTTCCACCTTCAGAGGTAGGCATACATCGCGATATAGACTGGTGCCTATCCAAGAGAGACATGTTGTTTAATCTTTTACTAGTCAAGTACGTAATTATTAGGATGGTTAACTAGCCACCTAAGTGTTTTCAATTAATCTCCCTCACATTAACTACTCTCTTCCTAGACCACTAGACATTAACAAGACCTAGAAATTACACAGACAGTGATGAATGCTAATTCATCAAAGTACAAGCCTATCATGCCCTTCCGACGGATCCGAACTTCAACTCCCTTTAAGAGTACATTCGGTGTTTTAGCTGAACGAATCTGAAGCTCAATTCAGGCTTGTTTATGTTAACCAATGATATCATATCATAAATAAGGGTTGAAAACAATAATAATGTGATTATAAAACCCGAAAGCAAACTAGAATGATAAAACCGTAACAACAAGGCAAAACAGGCCAGACGCCCGTTTGACCTCCTACGGACGCCCGTCCACTAAACCCCAAACGCCCGTCTGCCAAAAACAGCTACATCCTGAATCAAAATCTAACCTCAGACGCCTGTCTGCCTATTGCAAACGCCCGTCTGGGCAACTAGGGTCTCGGACGCCCGTCCGCCTATTGCAGACGCCTGTCCGCCAGGGTTTTTCCCAAAATGCTAAAATCGTCAAAACTCAATTTCTGAACCAATTCTAACCTAATTAACATCGAATTAATCCCAGTAAAACACAGAAAAACATATCTAATCAACCATAGCATCTATGATCCTTTGATCAACAATAAAACGCATCTTTCCAACGTTGAAACATCTTAAATTATGATCTAAACCCTATAAATGATAATTGAGATCATAGGAAGAGCCTCTTACCTAATTGCTGCCCAAAATAGATCCTAACAGCCTCAGAAAATATGCTGCAACTCCCAAAACCTGATGACCAAACGATGTCCTTCACACGACGATTCCAAAGCTCTCGTCTGATCTGAAAACGATTAAGCTATCTCTTAGAATTTGTGAAAACTCTCTTGGCCTCTTTCTTCCTCCAAATTGCACAGAGAAAGATGGCACACACGCGGAATTTCTGAATTGTGTTTAGGTTATGGGATTAATGTGTATTTATTTTCATTAAATACCAGTTTCCCATAAATCCATTTTCCCATAAACACCCTTAATTACCAAAAATCAGAAATTCCCTATAATTAAATACACATAACTCGAAAATTACACATATTTAATTAATACAACACTTAACTCCAATAGAAGAAAAGAAATAATAATATTTCATTTTCGCAAAATGACACGTCTGCCATTTCTCGAAAATCGGAATATTACATTCCTCCCCCCTTAAAAGGAGTTTCGTCCTCGAAACTAGAACATACCTGGTAGATCCACGAACTCTTAGAATTCACTGATTATATCATCCTCAACTTCCCAAGTTGCCTCCTCGGGTGAATGATTGCTCCATTGAACCAAAACCAAAGGGATCATCCGTCTCTTAATCATCTTTTCCTTCCTGTCCAAAATCCTGATCGGTCTCTCGTCATAAGCAAGATTGTCTCGTAGAATTTCCGGATCAATTGTAGTTTCGACATCATTCCTCGTCAGACACTTCTTCAACATCGAGACGTGAAATACACTATGGACCCTTGACATCGATTCCGGTAACTTAAGCTTGTAAGCCAACGGTCCAATCCTTTCCAGAATTTCAAAAGGTCCAACATACCTTGGACTTAGCTTTCCCTTTTGTCCAAAGCATTTCACTCCCTTCATCGGTGAAGCTCGTAGATACACTCTATCACCAGCTTCAAACTCAAGCGGTCTTCTTCTAACGTCTGCCCAACTTTTATGCCTGTCTTGTGCTGCCTTCAGATTCTTCTTAACCAACTGAACCCTTTCCTTAGCTTGTTCAACCATTTCCGGCCCTGTGATCTGTCTTTCCCCAACTTCATCCCAAAACAGCGGCGTTCTACATCTTCTTCCATACAATGCTTCAAACGGTGGCATGCCTATACTTGATTGATAACTATTATTGTAGGCAAACTCTGCTACCGGTAGATAATCATCCCATGATCCACCTACTTCCAAAACACAAGCTCTTAGCATGTCCTCGAGTGTTTGGATGATCCTCTCAGATTGTCCATTTGTCTGAGGATGAAACGCCGTACTCAAATCTAACTTGGTTCCAAAAGCTTCTTGTAAACTCTTCCAAAACCGATTGACGAACCGACTATCTCGATCCGTGACTATAGAGATAGGAACTCCGTGTAACTTCACTATATTATCCAAGTATAGTGTCGTCATCTTCTTCAAAGGCATATCAACCTTATACGGTAAGAAATGGGCAGATTTGGTCAATCTATCCACAATTACCCAAATCACATCATGTCCTCCTTTTGTCCTTGGTAAACCGGTGATGAAGTCCATCGTAATCTTATCCCATCTCCATTCAGGGATATCCAAGGGCTTAAGCATTCCTCCTGGTCTTCTATGCTCTGCCTTCACTTTCTGACAAATGTCACACTCTGCTACGAACATGGCTATTTCCAATTTCATCGAAGGCCACCAAAACTTCTCCTTCAAGTCTCGGTACATCTTAGTAGCACCTGGATGAACTGCAAAAGCAATCCTATGTGCCTCTTCCATAACCCTCTGTCTTAAGTCACCAACATTAGGCACACACAAACGATCCTGGTACCAAAGGTTTCCATTCTTATCCAAGACATAACCCACTGTAGGCTTCTCTCTAGCAACTCGCTTCAAATCAACCAAAGCTGGGTCTTCATCTTGCGTTTCCCGAATTCATCCATCAACTTAGATCTTTCTAGCAACGGCGCCACAAACTGTCGATCCTCAATCTAATCAAACCTGTTGATTTCCAGCCCATCTATCCTTTCTGCCACAACTTCGACGCTTGAAACGGCAAATACTGGTTTCCTGCTTAAAGCATCTGCCACTACATTGGCTTTTCCTGGATGATACTGAATATCCAGATCATAGTCCTTCACGAACTCTAACCATCTTCTCTGTCTCATATTCAGATTCTCTTGAGTGAAGAAATACTTTAAACTTTTGTGGTCGGTGAAGATCCTTGCCTTAACTCCGTACAAGTAGTGCCTCCAAGTCTTTAATGCAAACACTACTGCTGCCAACTCTAAGTCATGAGTCAGGTAGTTCTTCTCATGCACCTTCAACTGCCTAGATGCATAAGCAATCACTTTCCCCCTTGCATCAATACACAACCTAGACCCTGTCCCGAAGCATCCGTGTAGACATCGTAGTTATCAAAAATCTCCGGAACTGCCAGAACTGGGGCTGTAGTCAACTTTTTTTTCAACGTCTGAAAAGCCATTTCTCACTCTCTAGTCCATTCAAACTTCACATTCTTCTGTGTAAGCATAGTGAGTTGAGTAGCTATCTTCGAGAAGTCCTGCACAAACTTCCTATAGTAGCCAGCCAATCCAAGAAAACTCCTTACTTCTGAAACTGTAGTAGGTTTGGGCCAATTCTCAATTGCCTCAATCTTTGCTGGATCAACTTGTATACCATCTCCAGAAATGATATGACCCAAGAAACTGACTTGTTTCAACCAAAAATCACACTTAGAGAACTTAGCAAACAACTGATTCTTCTTCAAAGTTTCTAACACTATCCTTAAGTGTTCCTCATGTTCTTCCTCATCCTTAGAGTATACTAGGATGTCGTCTATGAACACTATCACAAACTTATCCAACTATGGCATAAAAACTCGCTGCATCAAATCCATAAATGCAGATGGAGCATTAGTGAGTCCAAAAGGCATAACCAAGAACTCATAATGTCCATACCTCGTACTAAAATCCGTCTTCGGTATATCTGCCACCTTGATCTTCAACTGATGATATCCGGACCTAAGATCAATCTTAGAGAACACTTTCTTGCCTTGCAACTGATAAACATATCATCTATTGTTCGGTAAAAACTAGTTTTAAATTTATAATTACCGGAACACCCCAAGTATAAGGCTTGTAGTAAAGGTGTTACCGGGTCGTCCTAAGGGAGTCGAATGTTTATCGGATTAAGGTGCAATTATTATATCGATTATGTCACAATTTATTACCTAAAACTAAGGTCTATACTAACTATAATATAAAAAACGATGAGTAAGACTAAACTAAAACAGGAAACAGGAAAATTTGACTATGGACGGGCGTTCACTTATGTGGACGGGCGTCCGATTATGATCTAAAAACAGAAAATATGCAGGGACAGTAGGTAAAAGCTAGGGTTTTAAAGAATAACTAAACGAAGCAAAAAGTACGAACTTTCTTATGAATATAAAGGAACAGTAGGGCAACAAGGATCCACCAAACAACCACCACCCAACCAAGTTATGAGTTGAATTAAATTCCTTGGTATGATCTAACCTAAATTCGATCTAATTTCTTTCACCAAATTTATTTAGGGTTCGTTTTCTTTCTCGAGTAAAACAAACATAACAATGAAGAACATGATCATGAGTTCGTCTCTGAATCTCCTACCCAATCAATAATAAACAATCTCTTGAATTATTATTAATCGTATCAAAAGAACGGTTCTATATATGAATCTAATTCTCATTAAAATTCAAGACAGATAAACGTTTCATTGATTTGGGAGGCTAGAGAGGAGCCCTAGGCGCCCCAGCCCCCTTTTGGGAGGCAGGGGTGGCGGTTAGATTAGGTTTTATTTTCGTTTTTTTTCTGTTCTTGTTCATCCATGCTGATGGCCTTCAAGCTGTGAACTGGAGCATCCATGGTTACTTTTCAGCAGCGTTTTTGATTTCTCTCTTGGATAATCTTGTGAGTGATTTTATTTAGAGTTTGTATATTTCCTTTGTTTATTTGTTTTTGCAATCGATATCGGAAGATGAATTGCTATTTGATGTTTACAGTATGATGAAAATCGGTGTAAACCTTAGATCACCATAGGAAAGATTAGAATTTTAACCTTGACATAACGGAAGTTGATAGGTTAGATCTCTAGGTTGTTAGATCTAATAAATGTTGCACCTTGTTTTGAGAGCGTTAATCTCTATAGATCGGAAGATGATGAGATTGATAGACGGATTACTTACGGAAGTAGGAATTCATATGTTTGATTGGGTGAACCACAACTTTGATTGAATCATCATAAGATAATATAGGGAGGAATTAAGGGTTGCGGGATGGTGGATCATGTTTGTTCTATGTTGATTCGCTTCAGTCATTATCATGATAGTTAGTTTTATTGTTTTCTTAGTTGTAGTTTTATTTTATTTGCTTTTGTTCGCAACGATATTTTCCTGGCTTTGGGTGACAATCCTCATGTCGATTTATTTTCCGTTTTAGTTTAGGTTTAGGAATAATTGTATCAACCTTAGGAGAATTAATTGAACTAGATACCCCGATTCCCTGTGATCGACTCCGGTATTAATCGCTATACTACGATCCCTACACTTGGGGAATACTGGATTTATAAATTTTATTACTTGTTGTTTTGTTAGATAAAATCCGTGATGGTGTGATGGTGTTGTGTTGGCTTCATCCCGTTGTCCTACTGCGAACTGTTTAGCCCTCAATCATCCTTGATCTCCAAGAAAGAATTGAAAGAAGAAGGCTCATCTTTTTATTTGTTTAGTGCGGCTGCTGCAAGGGTTTGTTATGAGTGAATAATGCGTATGAGATGTGTCATTAGGGTTCAATACACGCTGGTATTTATAGGATTTTGAGGCGGCTAGGGTTAGGTCGGCCGACGGACGCCCATCCAGGCTGATGGACGCCCGTCCAAGGATCTTGACTTTGCTCCAGACGTCCATCCAAGCTGCGTCCAAACTCTCTGTATGTGATTTCCTCTCCTGGTCGCTCGTCCGATGCTTTAAACGCCCGTCCACTGGACGGATGCAATGGACGCCAGTTCAGCCTTGTAAACCTTCATGCCAATCTCAAACTTACATCTTTCTCCTTCCTTTAATCTTCAATCAAGCACTATTCTAACTCCTTGCACAACATGCAAGCATACCTACAAGGCGATAGAAACGAGCAAAGTGTAAAATCGTACATAAATAAATAAAAACCACATAAATAGCTCGATTTTCACACTCTAACAAATTCTAAACCCATTCTTCCAATTTATCCTTTTAGCAAGTGATTTTCTATAAAAATCACTAAAACACGGAAGATATTGTTACGGAATAACTCGATATAAACCACAAAATTAGTCGTAAACAACTCCCCCACACTTAGACTTTTGTTCGTCCTGAACAAAACAATCAAAACTAGCTCACTTTCATGCAATCCACATAGATCCCTAACTCACGTAACAAAAGATACAACAACTATAGCAAGTAATACCAACATAGAGATAGATTCGGTGTGTGTGTCAAGCCCTTTTCAACCTTCACAATCCACTCAAACAAATATCCTCTCAAATAATTTTAATGACTATCCTAGGTATAGGCAGTAATCGTTCCACACAAAGTCTTCCCGCGCACTCAGTAGGATAATCCCTACAACATATCATTTGGTTTATACTGGGTATAAGTTCACCGTTAACAAAGTATTTAGGTTTTTCACTTTCTTTTTTTCTTTTTTGACGCACATCAAGATGAGCTCTTATCCGTCATAGTAGAATAGGATGTTTCGGGATAACACCCTACCTTACTCAAATCATAGGGTAGCTTTTCCTGACTGTCGTGAGCTTTTGGTCATCATAGTGGTGTAGGACATTTCGAGATAATGCCCTACCGCACTCCAATCATCAACCAGCTTCCGACACACCCATTTATTTATTACTAACTCAACTTTTTCAAAAACAGTAGTTACGCTTAACTTATCACATTCAAACCTTCAGATATTCACAGTGCACGTTCTGAACTTAGGTGTTACTTCACTGTTACTATTAAGAACAAATCTCTCTAAGATAAATCACTAAAATAGTGAAAGGATACAGTTCGAAATTGTTGCTTCAATATCAAAGGCTTGCGTGAGTGTGAAATGAATGCTATCTCAAATCAGTAAAGGCATGCTATAATCATCTCTCAAAGTCACATAAAATCATTGTCAGGAAACTACAACTAGCAAGCCATTTGTTTCAATTACATGCTCAAGATTTACAATTATCCAAGTTTACTTTGAAATTTTTTAAAATTTTCGAGATAATCACATTTACTCATTTTCGGAAGATATAGCATGATAACATACCCAATTTAGACACCCCCCACACTTAAATCACATTATGTCCTCAGAATGTGCAAATAAAATAAAAGAATACTTAGCTGGTTTTCAAAGTGGCAGAGGTCAGGCCGTAGCATGAACGTACCGCTGCAACTTGTAGCATAAACAGACAACACTAAAAGTGATAACTGGCAAAAACCGCTCAACAGTATCTGCAACACTCGACATAGCATATAATCTCGGGGTATACGGGGTATATGAGTAAACATGTATACACATAAATCAACCAAAAATAGGACAAGGATAACCAACACACAACTCACCAAGGTTTTATTCCTAATGCCCTAAAAACTTAACTAAAAAGAAATAATTAAAAGACTAGGTTGCCTCCTAGTAGTGCTTCTTTATTGTCATTAGCTTGACAGAGTAAAACAAGTCAACCTGGATCAGGCCACTTGGGTTTGAGGCTAACCACTTCTCTGTCAGAATCAGAATGACTAGGACGGAAATGGTTTTCGCCACAACAACAAGTCAAGTGCGCGATAAGATCATGAAACATTTCTCTCCATACTGCACTGACTCTTTTCTTCTTGTTCTTGTTTCTCAGATTCGGCGGAGGTATGCTAACAGGCTCAGGAACATTGACAGAAGGATCCGCAAGGATAGGGGTAATAAGGTCATCATCCACTCCAAAGAAGTCGGATGGAATCTCTTCATAAATAAACGACTCAACCGTTTCATTTCTTTTTTGAAAGTATAGTACTTCAGGCTTTGCTTTAGGTTGCCCAAAGTACTTCTTAATCCTGTGACCATTGACTTTGAACGGTTGATCGCCGTACCCTTTCAACGTAATGGCTCCACCAGGATGAACATCAAGAATCTCAAAGGGGCCAGACCATCTAGATTTATGCTTACCAGCAAAAAGATGGAGCCTGGTGTTATACAGCAAAGCCATGTCTCCCACTTTGAATTCCCGATCTTTAATCTTAGCATCATGGAGTGCCTTCGTTCTTTCCTTACTGATTCTCGAATTCTCGTAGGCACGGAGTCGGAACTCATCGAGCTCGTTCAATTGCAATAATCTCTTTTCCCCACAAAGCTGGCTGCCGAAATTCAAGAATTTAATAGCCTAGTAAGCTCTGTGCTCAAGCTCGACTGGTAAATTGCAAGCTTTGCCATAAACCATTTGAAAGGGTGACGTACCCATATGGGTCTTAAATGCAGTGCGATAAGCCCAAAGTGCGTCATCCAACTTCAAACTCCAGTTGGATCTATTGGAATTCACAATTTTCTCCAAAATCCGCTTTAGACTTTTGTTGCTCACCTCGACTTGGCCACTGGTTTGGGGGTGGTACGGTGTACCAATTCTATGCTTGACACCATATCTCTCAAGAATTTTATCTAGTTGTGCATTACAGAAATGCGAACCGTCATCACTGATAAGGGCTCTAGGACAGCCAAATCTAGTAAAGATATTCTTTTGCAAGAATTTCTTTACAACTTTGTGATCATTGGTTTGGGTGGCTATGGCCTCTACCCACTTGGAAACATAGGCCACACAGACCAGAATATATTTGTTAGAGCATGATGATGGGAACGGTCCCATAAAATCAATGCCCCAGACGTCAAAAACTTCGCATTCCAAGATAGGCCTCAAAGGCATCTCCATCCTATTACTGAGTCTCCCTACTCTTTGGCATCTGTTAAGGGTCAATTTGTAGTGTTTTATAAGGATATATTTTATATCAATATTCCCCATATATGGATGTTTTTCGTAGAATTCGAGCTTATAATCGATTAATTGAGCAAATGACGTTTTGAATAGTTAAAATGCAAAATCGAGTAAATATCGTGGTTTTATTATCTATTTTGTATGGTTTTACGTTTTGCTCGGTTTTGTCATCTTTTAGGTGCACAAATGTGGAATGGAAGAGGTCTAAATGATGTTTGATTGAAGATTAAAGTGGAAAGAAAGAGATACAAGAGGATGAAGATGAAATAAAGCTTGGGAAAATCCGAAAGCGACTCGTAATCTGACGGGCTAATCAAAAGGCGTTTTCTGAAGAAGAGTCCTTAATGAAAGTTGTAGAGTTTTCCGAGAGCTTTTTTATGACATTCGGATCATAATTTTTGGAGGTCTACAACTCAAGATATGAATTTTAGAAGTTTTATTCCAATAAATATCTAATCGAAGGATTATTCCATGCACATCCGACATACATAAAAATCCTAATTGGAAAAGGATAATTGCCAGCCGCCTCTCTTTTCCTATATATATGCGCATGTATTGAAAACCTATATGGAATAATTCATACATTATTCCAGCCGCAAAAAGCAAAGGAGCAGCGGCAGTTTTGAGGAGTCCCAAGGCCGGTCACCCGAGCCTTGTGCTCGGGTGATCCGAGGTTAGATTAGGAGTAGTTTTTCGTTTCGTTTCCGTTTGTTGATCAATCCTTGTACCAAAACTATGTGAGTTTATTTTTAATTTATTCAATCTCTAGTTTATTTTCATGATCTTTAATTTATTTTGTATCGTTCTATGATTTTGATGCTATGATGTGAATTAGATCGAGAGATCAGTTTGCTATTGATACGTTTACAACATACGGAAGTTGCGTAGACTAGATCACCATAGAAAGATAGGATTTTTAATCATTAATGATGACAAGTTAATTGGTTAATTATCTAGGTTGTTAGGTTCTAAAATACGAGAGTTAACATGAATCTACACCTTCGTTTTGTATGGAATATTGATCTCAACATTCGGAAAAGGAGAGATCGATAATTGAATTCACTAAGGAATTAGGGATTCATAGCTTGAGAAATAGATTCACTAAGGAATTAGGGATTTGTATCTTGTCTAAAGGTGAAACCACAATTTGAATTGAAATCATGAGATGAAATAGGATTGAAATCACTTGGTTTGTGCACTGTTTGATCCCATGTATCCTTAGTTTAGGTTTTTATTATTTGTTCTAGTTTAGATTTAGTTTACTTGTTCTATGAGTTTATTTGTTAGTTCTTCGTTTATTTGTTTTCGTTAGTAACAATCGAAAGGAATTAGTGAAATTAGATTCAACATCCCAATTCCCTGTGGATCGACCCTGTACTTACCCTACATCAACTACCCGATATTCGGTCGGTTAGGAGTTAGTTTGCATGTTAGGTATAGGTTTATAAATTTTCTTTTGTTTTTAATGATGCAAAATCCTCCGAACAGCATCTATCACAGCCTTTGCAAAAGGCTTCAGCATCTTTAAACAAAGTAGGCCAGTAAAAACCAGCTTGAAGGATTTTTGTGACTGTCTTAGGTGCTCCGTAGTGCCCACCAGCGGGACCACTATGACATTGCTCCAAGATATCCAATTGTTCATGCTCCGGAACGCACCTTCTAAGCAACCCGTCTTTGCGGACTTTAAGCAGAGATAAGGATCCTCCCATACGAGATATTTTAAGTCGCTGAAAAATTTCTTCTTTTCCTAATACGTCATTTCTTCTAAATGCCCACCTGCTAAGTAGTTGACGTAATCAGCATACCACGGCCTAACTGTATCAAGCTTCATCAATTGCTCAGTAGGGAAATCGATGCCTATTTCCTTGTGATTTTCGCCACCCTCATTTACTAGGCGAGACAGATGATCAGCCACAATATTTTCACTACCCTTCTTATCTTTGATCTCCAGGTCAAACTCTTGCAAAATTAGAATCCATCTGAGTAACCTTGGTTTTGCATCTGCTTTGTCCATAAGGTAGCGTAGGGCTGCATGGTCTGTCCAAACCACAACTTGAGACCCTAGAAGGTAACTTCTAAACTTGTCAATAGCAAAAACGACGGCTAAGAATTCCTTCTCAGTCGTGGTGTAATTGCATTGAGCCGGGTTCAAGGTGCGGCTCGCATAGTAAATGGGCCTGAACTTTTTATCAATTCTCTGGCCTAAAACTGCACCCACTGCGTAGTTAGAGGCATCGCACATTAATTCAAAAGGCTTAGTCCAGTCAGGTGCGATTAAGATAGGGGCACTTATGAGCTTATCCTTTAGGCAATTGAAAGCTTCCTTGCATTTCTCATCGAACAAGAACTCAACATCATCCTTCAGAAGGTTAGATAAGGGCTTGGCGATGGTAGAAAAGTCCAGAATAAACCGCCTGTAGAAGCCAACATGACCTAGAAAACCTCGTACCTCTTTCCTTTGTTTTGGCACGTCATCTTTTCGATGGCCTCTACTTTAGCCTTATCAACCTGAATACCAGTACTGGACACCTTGTGTCCCAGAACAATCCCTTCATCTACTAGAAAATGGCATTTCTCCCAGTTAAGCACTAAATTCTTTTCAACACAGCGTTGAAGTACCATATCAAGATTTTCCAAGATCTCATCAAAGCAATCGCCATAGACTGAGAAATCATCCATGAAGACTTCCATACATTTCTCCACAAGTCCATCGAAAATGGCCAACATGCACCGTTGAAATGTTCTTTGGTGCATTGCATAACCCGAAAGGCATCTGCGAAAAGCAAAAGTGCCCGATGGACACGTAAACGTAGTCTTCTCCCTGGTCATTAGGGTCGATGGCTATCTGGAAGTAACCATAATATCCATCGAGGAAACAATAATACTTATGACCACTCAGTCTTTCAAGAAGCTGGTCAATGAAAGGTAAGGGGAAATGGTCTTTGGCGGTGACTTCATTCAACCTGCGATAGTCAATCAGAGACCGTGAGCTTGATCACAAGGCGTAAAGCTACTTCTTCCCCCTTTTCATTCTTTTCCACGGTAATACCTCCCTTCTTTGGCACAACTTGGGTGGGGCTAACCCACTCACTGTCGGCGATTGCATAGATGATTCCCATGCCTAACCACTTTATAACTTCTTTCTTGACAACCTCCTGCATATGCGGATTCAGCCTTCGCTGAGGTTGTCTTACTTTCTTAGCTCCTTCCTCCATTCAGATTTTATGCATGCACACATCGGGGCCGATTCATCGGATATCACCCACTTGCCAACCGAACGCGAGGATGTTCTTTTCAAGCACTTTTATCAGCAGTGCTTCTTGCTTGGGCTCGAGTTTTGAAGAGATGATCAAGGGTAACTTATCACCATCCTTATGAAAAATGTACTTAAGGTGTTGCGGAAGCGGTTTAAGCTCCAAGTCAGTAGGTGGTTGATCAATACTGGATTTTAAGGGGCCACCTTTTTCCTTATGGGCTTGAAGTGGTTGACTGAAGAATACCTCATCTTCCCGAGGTACAACCCCAGAAAGGTATTGAATCACATCATCCATAGGGATCCTACTGTCAGCACCCGCTTTCTCCTTCTCATGCTTGATCATCTTTCTCAACTCTTCTTCTTCTAGCTCCTCTGCTAGCTGTTCCCAATCATCAACCTCCCAATGAGTAGTCTCTCTCCAGAAATCCACTTCATCCCAACTACCCACTAGGGCTTCCTATTCTATAGGGTTAAAGTCTTCCTGATGCAGCTCCTTGAAATCATCGTTCATTGCTGGGAATCTCCATGTTTCTTGCTCATTGATAGGCTCAGTGTGAGCAAGTTGTGAAGATGATCCACATTCAGCTTGATCTCTAATGTTTATAGCTTCGAAAACACCTATCTCTGTTAGCTCTATCGCTTCTTCAGAGTTGGCATCTTCTTCGTCCTCATAAATTGCTTCAACGAACGAGATTTCTTCAATCAAGGTTTCCTCAGGATTTTTCCCTCGTGTGAAGGTAACAGATGTATCATCGACTCTAAGCGTAATCTGACCCTTACAGAAATCGATGAGGGCGGCAGAGGTATCCAAAAAGGTCCGGCCGAGAATTAGGGGCATCTCTTTGTCAGGTGGATAGTCTAAGATAACCCAGTCGGTAGGGAAAACCAAGCCTTCAACATGGAGAAGGACATTGGCAACACAACCGGCTTCTTTGGCGGCTTGATCGGTCTACCATCCAAGAAGAGAAATAGGCGTTCCGCATTCTTTTATCTAAACCGAGCTTTTTGCAGAAGTTCAATGGCATCACATTTATGGAGGCCCCTGAGTCGCATAAGACGTTTTGGAACATGTGGCCTTCAATCTCACAAGAGATCGAAGGTCTCCCGGGGTCACCTCGCTTAGTAGCAACTTTTTGTGAAACTATAGAGCAATCTTCTCTTAAAACTTCTTCTGCCATCCCTTGAAACTTCTTCATGCTTCCACAAACTTCCTTAAGATACTTAGAGCACTTGGGCATTTCAGTCAATACCTCAGCTAGGGGTATACTCACTTTGGTATCTCTAAGCATCCTCCTCACACCGTCATACTGTCTGTCATGACTGAGGGTATTCTCTTTTCTCTTTGGTGGATAAGGAAGGGCTTTATCATTGTTCATGTCTTGATTTTTTATGGCTTCGTCTTCCTTATCCTTCCATCTAACAAACTTCTCCTCCCTCTTCTTTGTCAGGGGTACAACCACCTGACCTTTCCTCATTTCTCTATCAGAATCATTTTCATCACCCAAAGAATCATCATTAAGCTCCTCCTCACTGTTGCTTCCTTCGGTATTTAACTTCTGATTTCCCCCTCCTGAACTTATGGCGTCAGGAGGGGCTACTCGTTTCCCGACATCTTTCTGGGTCCTACCTGCTTACCACTCCTTAAAGTAACCTCATTCAGCTCTTCGGTCCCATAATCCCATTGAGGTGTGATGACAGTGCAAACATTGATATCTACTTTAGGATTTCTTTCGGTATAACTTGGAAGTTTACCGTGGGGTCTGTTTGCTTGCTGGTCTGCCATCTGACCAACCTGTCTCTCTATTGTCTTGACACTAGTAGCCAAGGTCTTCACCATGTCTACTAGCTCATCAAACTTATGTTGAGGGACACAAGAAGTGGTTTGGTTATGAGGTTGGTTTTGATTCCAACCACTTTGAGGTCTCTGGGAGTTAGGATTGTGAGATTGATTAACCACCCCGGGAGGTGGTCTTTGATAACTTGAGCTGACAGAAGGTTTGGAATTTGATGGGCCAGGTGGTGCATTGGATTGATTAAGATTGGGACGTTGAAATCCGGAATAATTCTGATTCTAATTGAAGTTTCTGAAGGGTTGGTTATGATTCTCCATTAAATTTACTTCCTCAGCCATCTCATTTCCCCCTGCATTCCCAGGTAATTCACATCTGGCTGCCCTTGTTGCTGTTTGTTCGGTAAAAACGAGTTTTACAATTTATAACCGAAACACCCCAAGTATAAGGATCGTAGTATAGGATGTTAACGGGTCGTCCTAAGGGAGTGGAATGTTTATCGGATCAAGGAACAATTATTCTATCGATTATGTCAGGACTATTAACTAAAACTAAGATTTATACTAATTATGAATTAATGAAGCAGTAACTACGATGAGCAATAAATACGATGAAGCATTAACTAAGGCGATGAGCGATGGCGGGAACCTAAATTATGCTTAAAAGCGTTGAAAAACAACTATAATCTTAAAACAACTAAACTTAGCAATCAACGATTGATACGAACTATTTGGTTTATCAAATAATTAAAACAACGGCAAGGCAACGGAATCCACCGATCAATCAACCCAACCCCAACTAGGCGGCAAGTTAAAGATATAATTTTTAGTAATGATCTATCATGAATTCGATTAAATTTCTCTAAACGAATTCTAGGGTTTCGTTTTCTTTTTCAAGTAAAACAAAAGCGACATGCAAAACACGATCACGAGATTATTTCTAATACTCCTACTCAACTAACTATGATCAATCTCTTGAAACATAATCAATCGCATCAATTGAAAAGGTCACAACTTGAACAATATTTTCATATAAATTCAAAGCATAAAAGATGGTTTCATCGATCTCTCGATTCGAATAAAGCGTAAGCGATAAAAAACAATATCCAATTGATGAAAAATTATAACTTTACTCACTAAACATGTAGCAAAATCTCTCTAGTTGGTGTTGATGTTGATCGGTTTCATCTGTTGTCCCACCGCGATGTGCTTAGCCAACAACCATGATGTTGATCATAATCATTGGATTGGAAGAAATCATCTTCTAATTGGTATTGATGCGGCTGCTTCTCTGTATCAAAAGTGCGGCTAGAATTGTGTATCCGTGAATGATGAATTAGGGTTGGAACAAGGGCTGCTTTTATAGAAAAGAGAGGCGGTTAATGCTCAAGTCGGCGCCGGATGCTAGTTTAAGAATCCGGACGCCCGTTTGACTGCTTCTGGACGCTACATGGACGTTCGTTTGAGGTCAAGCTGAACTCTCTGTATCAAATTGCTGCTGTGAACGCTAGTTCAGCTCTGGACTCAAACTTCTAAAATTCATATCTTGAGTTGTAGACCTCCAAAAATTATGAGTCGAATGTCATAAAAAAGCTCTCGGAAAACTCTACAACTTTCATTAAGGACTCTTCTTCAGAAAACGCCTTTTTGACTAGCCCGTCGTATTACGAGTCGTTTTCGGGATTTTCCCAAGCTTTATTTCATCTTCATCCTCTTGTATCTCTTTCTTTCCACTTTAATCTTCAATCAAACATCATTTAGACCTCTTCCATTCCACATTTGTGCACCTAAAAGATGACAAAATTGAGCAAAACGTAAAACCATACAAAATAGATAATAAAACCACGATATTTACTCGATTTTGCATTTTAACTATTCAAAACGTCATTCTCTCAATTTATCCTTTTAGCCATGTGATTTTCTATAAAAATCACTAAAACACGGAAGATAATGTTATGAAATAACTCGATAAAAACCATAAAATTAGTCGTAAACAACTCACCCACACTTAGACTTTTGTTCGTCCCGAACAAAACAATCAAAACTAGCTCACTTTATATGCAATCCAAATAGATCCCCAACTCATGTAACAAAAGATACAACAACTATAGCAAATAATACCAACATAGAGATAGATTCGGTGTATGTGTGACAAGCCCTTTTCAATCTCCACAATCCTTTCAGACAAATATATTTTCAAATAATTCAATGACTATCCTAGGTATAGACAGTAATCGTCCCACACAAAGTCTTCCCGCGCACTCAGTAGGATAATCCCTACAGCATATCATTCGGTTTATACTAGGTATAAGATTAACGATAACTTAGTCTTTAACTTTCTTTTCACGTTCTTTCTTTTTTTCTTCTTCTTTTCTTTGACGCACATCAGAATGAGCTCTTACCCGTCATAGTAGAATAGGATGTTTCGTGATAACACCCTACCTTACTCAAATCATAAGGTAGCTTCTTCCAACTATCGTGAGCTCTTAGTCATCATAGTGGTATAGGACATTTCGAGATAATGCCCTACCTCACTCCAATCATCGACTAGCTTCCGACACACACAACTATAAAAACAACTTCACTTATTCACTTCATTTTAAAAGCACAATAGTTACGTTTCACTTATCACATTCAAACCGTCAGATATTCACGATTACGTTCGAACTTAGGTGTTACTTCACTTTGTTACTATTAAGAACAAATCTCTCTAAGATAAATCACTAAAATAATGAAAGGATCTGATTCAAAAGTTTTTGCTTCAATATCAAAGGCTTTCGTGAGTGTGAAATGAATACTATCTCAAATCAGTAAAAACATGCTATAATTATCTCTCAAAGTCACATAAAATCATCGTCAGGAAACTACAACTAGCAAGCATTTGTTTCAATCATATGCTCAAGATTTACAATTATCCAAGTGTAAAAATTTTAAAATTTCACCATTTATCAAAGATCACAAATATTTACTCATCACATCGAAAATAAAGCATGAATTGCACCCCACACTTAATTCACATTATGTCCTCGGAATGTGCAAATAAAAGAAAAGAGCACTTATTTGGTTCCAATGATGGTTGTCGGGTCTGTAGGTTGGCAGTGGTCAGGCCGGAGCATGAATAAACCGCTGCACTCGTATGAAGAACAGACGACACTAAAAGTAAAAGCTTGCAAACACGCTCAAAAGTATACGCAACACTCGACATAACAGAATAATCTCGGGGTAGACGGGGTATATGAGTAAACAGGTATGCACACAAAAATAAGCAAATGAAGCAACCAACAAATAGGACAAGGATAACCAACACAAAACACCCAGGTTTTATTCCTAATAAAATAAAAGCTTAACTAAAATGAAATAACTTAAGAGACTAGGCTGCCTCCTATTAGCGCTTCTTTTATGTCATTAGCTTGACACAGATTTCAAAGTTAACCCGGATAGGGCCACTTTGGCTTATCAGCTTGGCCACTTCCTCATCGGAATCGAGAATGAAGGGCAGGGTGTGACCACAACAATGACAAGTCAAGTGCTCTACTAAGTGTTTGAACTTAACTCTCCGGATAGCATCGACTCTTTTCTTCTTCTCGTTCTTGCGCGCATAGTAAGCTTCGTACACCGACATGTTCGAAGGCTCGGAAGAAAGGTCCTCACGGGTAGATATAAAAATGTCATC
Organism: Gentiana macrophylla; assembly: GCA_026214975.1. Taxonomy (NCBI): domain Eukaryota; kingdom Viridiplantae; phylum Streptophyta; class Magnoliopsida; order Gentianales; family Gentianaceae; genus Gentiana; species Gentiana macrophylla. Next base: position 99,621,295 of record CM047811.1, read on the forward strand.
ATCCGAACTAAAGAAGTTGGATGGGATCTCATCGCAAATCGAATATCGAGGCACCTCAACTCTCTTTTGAAAGTACAAGGTCTCAGGCTTTTCTCTTGGTTGCCCAAAATACTTTTTGAGTCTTTGACCATTGACCTTAAAGGGTTGATCACCATACCCGTTAACGTGATCGCTCCACTTGGATGAACATCGAGAATCTCAAAGGGGCGGACCATCTAGATTTGAGCTTACCGGCAAACAAATGGAGCCGGGTATTATAAAGTAAAGCCATATCACCCACTTTGAATTCTCGATCCTTGATCTTAGCGTCGTGGAGTATCTTAGTTCTTTCTCACTCGATCTTCGCATTCTCATATGCTCGAGTCTAAATTCATCGAGCTCGTTTAATTGCAATAGTAGTCTTCTCCCCACGAGAGTGGCTATCGAAATTCAAGAATTTAATAGCCCGATAAGCTCGTGCTCAAGCTCGGCCCGGGAGATGGCAAGCTTTGCCATAGACCATTTGGAAGGGTGACGTGCCCATCGGGGTCTTAAACGCGGTGCGATAGGCCCAAAGCGCGTCATCCAACTTTAGACTCCAGTTGGATATATTTGAGTTCACGGTCTTTTCTAAAATCCTTTTAAGGCTCTTGTTGCTTATCTCGACTTGGCCACTTGTTTGGGGATGATACGGTGTACCGATTTTATGTCTCACACCATATTTTTCAAGAACTTTATCAAGCGGCGCGTTGCAAAAATGAGTACCTTCGTCACTAATGAGGGCTCTGGGATGATTAAATCTGGTGAAGATATTCTTTTGCAAGAATTTCTTCACAACTTTGTGATCATTAGTTTGGGTGACTATTGCCTCCACCCACTTGGAAACGTAGTCTACACAGACGAGAATGTATTTATTACCACAGGACGATGGAAAGGGTCCCATGAAATCAATTCCCCACACGTCGAAGACTTCGCATTCCAAAATGGGTCGAAGTGGCATTTCCATCCTATTACTCTGCCTCCCGATTCTCTGGCACCTATCGCAACCTTTACAAAAGGCTTTTGCGTCCTTAAAAAGAGTCGGCCAGTAGAATCCGGCTTGGAGGATTTTTGCAACTGTCTTGGGTGCTCCGTAGTGTCCTCCTGTGGGACCACTATGACATTGCTCCAGAATATCCCATTGCTCATGTTCCGGAACACACCTTCTATGCAACCCATCTTTACAAACCCTGAACAAATAAGGATCCTCCCACACGAGATATTTTAGTTCGAGAAAGAACTTCTTCCTCGACGATCGTCATTTCCTCTAAATGTCCACTTGCTAAATAGTTGGCGTAATCGGTATCATACCATCGCCTAACAAGTATCAAGCTTCATCAATTGCTCGGCCGGGAAGTCGATGCCTATTTCCTTGTGATTTACGCCACCCTCATTTGCTAGGCGAGAAAGATGATCACCACAACATTATCACTACCCTTCTTATCTTTGATCTCAAGGTCAAACTCTTGCAAAATTAGAATCCATCCGAGTAACCTTGGTTTTGCATCCGCTTTGTCCATAAGGTAGCGTAGAGGGTGCATGGTCGGTCCAAACGACAACTTGAGACCCTAGAAGGTAACTTCTAAACTTGTCAATAGCAAAAGCGACGGCTAAGAATTCCTTCTCGATCGTAGTGTAATTGCATTGAGCCGGGTTCAAAGTGCGGCTTGCATAGTAAATGGGCACGAACTTTTATCAATTCTTTGACCTAAAAGCTGCGCTCACTGCGTAGTTAGAGGCATCGCATAATAATTCAAAAGGCTTAGTCGGTCAAAGCGATTAAGATAGGGGCACTTATGAGCTTTTCCTTCAAGCAATTGAAAGCTTTCTTGCATTTCTCATCAAACAAGAACACAACATCATATTTCAGAAGGTTGGACAGGGGCTTGGCGATGGTGGAAAATTCCTTAATAAATCGTCTGTAGAAGCCAACATGACCAAGAAAGCCGCGTAACTCTTTGACAGTTTTCGGGTACGACATTTTCTAAATGGCTTCTACTTTGGCCTTATCAAATTGAATACCAGTGCCGGACACATTGTGTCCCAGAACGATCCCCTCATCAATTAGAAAATGGCATTTCTCCCAGTTAAGCACTAAATTCTTTTCAACACAGCATTGAAGTACCATATCTAGATTCACTAAGATCTCATCGAAGCTATCGCCATAGACTGAGAAGTCATCCATGAAGACTTCCATACATTTCTCCACAAGTCCATAAAAAATGGCAAGCATACACCTTTGAAAAGTCGTAGGTGCATTGCATAAGCCAAAGGGCATTCTGCGGAACGCAAAAGTGCCTGATGGACACGTAAACGTAGTCTTCTCTTGGTCATTAGGGTCGATGGCTATCTGGAAGTAACGAGAATATCCATCGAGGAAACAATAATACTTGTGACCACTCGGTCTTTCAATAAATTTGGTCAATGAAGGGGTAAGGGAAATGGTCTTTGGCGGTGACTTCATTCAATCTGCGATAGTCAATGCAGACTCTATAGCCAGTCACAAGGCGTAAAGCTATCTCTTCCCCCTTTTCATTCTTTTCAACGGTGATACCTCCCTTCTTTGGCACAACTTGGGTGGGGCTAACCCACTCACTATCGGCAATTGCATAGATGATTCCCATGTCTAACCACTTTATAACTTCCTTCTTGACAACCTCTTGCATATGCGGATTCAGCCTTCGCTGAGGTTGTCTTACTTTCTTAGCTCCTTCCTCCGTTCGGATTTTATGCATGCACACATCGGGGCTAATTCCTCTGATATCACCCACTTGCCATCCGAATGCGAGGATATTCTTTTCAAGCACTTTTATCAGCAGTGCTTCTTGCTCGGGCTCGAGTTTTGAAGAGATGATCAAGGGTAACTTATCACCATCCTTAAGAAAAATTACTTAAGGTGTTGAGGAAGCGGTTTAAGCTCCAAGTCAGTAGGTGGTTGCTCAATACTAGATTTTAAAGGGCCACCTTTTTCCTTTTGGGCTTGAAGTGGTTGACAGTAGAACACCTCATCCTCCTGATGCATAACTTGAGAAAGATCTTTGGATAACATCATCTATAGGGATTCTTACGCCGACTCGCTTTCTCCTTCTGATGCTTGATCATATTTCTCAACTCTTCATCTTCTAGCTCCTCTGCTAGCTGTTCCCAATCATCAACCTCCCAATGAGTAGCTTCTCTCCAGAAATCCACTTCATCCCAACTACCCATCAGGCTTCCTCTTCTCAGGGGTTAAAGTCATTCGATGCGACTCTTTTAAATCATCGTTCATTCTTTGGGAAATTCCATGTTTCTTTCTCATTGACAAGCTCAGTGTGAGCAAGTCGTGAAGACGACTCGTCAGAGACTACGGCCTGTAATGAACTAGAAGATGGTCCAGAGTCAGCTTGATCTTCAAATGTTTATAACTTCGAAAACACCTATCTCTGTTAGCTCTTCTGCTCCTTTAGAGTTGGCATCTTCTTCGTCCTCATAAATTGCTTCAACGAACGAGAATTCCTCAATCAATGGTGTCTCAGGACTTTGGCCTCATGTGAAGGTGACAGATGTAGCATCAACTCTAAGTGTAATCTGACCCTTACAGAAATCAATGAGGGCGGCAGAGGTGTCTAAAAAGGTCCGGCCTAGAATTAGAGGCATCTCTTTGTCGTGGGTAGTCTAAGATAACCCGATCGGTAGGGAAAACCAAATGTTCAACATAGAGAAGAACATTAGGAACACAACCAATTTCTTTGAGCAGCTAGATCGGTCTACCATCCTGCAAAGAAATATAGGCGTTCCCGCATTCTTTTATCTAAACCGAGCTTTTTGCAGACGTTCAACGGCATCACATTTATAAAGGCCCCTGAGTCACATAGGACGTTTTGGAACTTGTGGCCTTCAATCTCACAGGAGATTGAAGGTCTTCCAGGGTCACCTCGCTTAATAGCAACTTTTTGTGAGACCATGGAACATTCTTATCTTAAAACTTCTTCTGCCATCCCTTGAAGCTTCTTCTTGTTTCCACAAACTTCTTTAAGATACTTAGAGCACTTGGGCATTTCAGTCAATACCTCAGCTAGGGGTATACTCACTTTGGTGTCTCTAAGCATCCTCCTCACTCTGTCATATTGTCTGTCAAGACTGAGGGTATTCTCTTTCCTCTTTGGTGGATAAGGAAGGGCTTTATCATTGTCAGGGGAACAGCCACTTGACTTTTTTATGGCCTCGTCTTCCTTATCCTTCCATCTCACAAACTTTTCCTCTCTCCTCTTTGTCGTGGGGGAATGACCACTGACTTTTCCTCGAATCGAATCATCCTCATCCCCGAAGAACCGTCGTCATTAAGCTCCTCCTCCTTTGTTGGTTTCTTTGATTATAAGATTTCTGATTGCCCCCTTATGAACTTATTGCGTCAGGAGGGGCTGCTCGTTTCCCGACACCTTTCCGGGTCCCGCCTGCTTACCACTTCTCAAGGTAACTTCATTCAACTCTTGGTCTCCATACTCCCATTGAGGTGTGATGGCAGTGCAAACATTGATATCTGCTTTTGGATTTCTCTCGGTATAACTTGGAAGTTTACCATGGGGTCAGCTTGCTGCTGGTCAGTGCGCCATCTGCCCGACCTGTCTCTCTATTGCCTTGACACTAGTGGACAAGGTCTTCACCATATCTACTAGCTCATCAAACTTATGTTGAGGGACACATGAGGTGGTATGATTTTGATGTTGGCTTTGATTCCAACCACCTTGAGGTCTTTGGGAGTTGGGATTATGAGCTTGATTAACCACCCCAGGAGGTGGTCTTTGGTAACCAGGTTGAAAGAAGGGTTAGAATTGGATGGGCCAGGTGGTGCATTGGGACGTTGAAATCGAGAATAATTCCGGTTACGATTGGAGTTTCGAAGGTCCGGTTGAAATTCACTTCCTCGATAATTTCATCTCCCGCTGCATTCCCAGGTAGTTCACATCCTGGTCGCCCTTGTTCTTTCTTTGCATTTGTAAAGTGGCTAGTCGCTTGCTAATTGCTTCCATTTGAGCAACTAACACCTTAGTCTCGAATTGCTTGCAAAGCAGATTCTTTCTTATTAACATTGGTCTTCCTTGGAGTTGACCACATGTTATTCTTGGCTATGGTTTGGCTACCTGTAAGCGACATCATCACCTCCCCCAGGAAGGATCCATGGGCGATTGAATCAAGGAAATCTCTATTGGGTTGAGTAACACCCTGATAGAATAATTCTAGTAGCTCATGTCTACTGTATCCATGGTTGGGGCACTTCCTCATCAACATATTTAATCTCTCCCATGCTTTCCCCACACTCTCACCATCAAGTTGTTCAAATGTGGCTATCTCCCTTTTCATGTCCATGATTGTCCCTGGTGAGACAAACTTCAGAGAAAAGGCTCTTTTGACATCATTCCAGGAGCGGAGAGAATGATGGGCTAGAGATTTAAACCAACGGTTCGCTTCACCTTTGAGAGCAAACGGGAAGAGTTTTAACTTGACAATCTTAGAATCAACACCAGGATAGTGGCATGCTTCGCAGATTTGAACGAAAATGGACAAGAAGTCATGAGGATCTTCGTCAGCAGTGCCATGAAAGGATGATTGAGGTCAAGTTAAATTATTAACTCGATGCCTACTAACAAACTAGCAGGAGAACTAGGTTCAATTGTAGTATATCTAGATAGAGTCGAGGTCGATCCCACAGAGACTCGGCACAAATAAAACACAAATTTATCCTATTAGAACTAAATTGAAAGGGCGGTCTACGACCAACTAAATGCAGAAAATAAAGTAGTGACAACCACAAGACACAAAAGACCACAAAGACAAACTAAAGACTACTAAAACACGGATAATACGGTAGATATTATCTAAACAAATAGTATTGATTACGCTAGTAGATTGTAACTCCCCCATGTGAATTAGGATGATAACGAGACAAAACAAACGTTAAAGATTAATTATTATGACTACGGGAGTCATCCCCTAAGGTAGATTTAGCTCCAGTTAGGCCCTCTAAATCATCGTGCCTCCATTACGTGACTTCGCTTTTTAATGCCTCCATCTCATATAACCGACACAATTATGAGACTAGGGATGCCGGTATAAACCGTAACCTCATCTAAGCAACATTCCTAGGGTAAGGCGTACATCTTAGATGCCGATTCAATCTATATCCTAAGTAACAATCACTTTTTGGGTTTCATGTTAAATTATGATGACAAATAATTAAGTTGATCGAGTTTAATTACTCGTTTTAATTCCAAATCGAGAGAATCGGCGTAGTCGAAGCCGATCATAATATTGCCCTACACATTACCACACTCGGTCGATCGAGCGACGACACTTTCGGGCGACCGAGTGACACGCGTCTAGTCGACCGAACACGATTACGTGTCGGAACAAATCATGATTACTTCTTAACGTTTCTAACCTAAACACATGGGTTCGTAAATTAATCTACATCACGCAATCAATACAAATAAAATTACTCCATAATAAAATACATCATATCTACGAATAAAGATTGCATAATTGAATAGTCATACCCTCGAAGACGAGAGTGACTCCCACTCTTTAATGCGCTCCCTAATTGGAGAATCCGATGAATCCACAATGAATGAACATAAAGAAAATAAAACTAAAGACTTAAAAGCTAAAATTTGTATAAATTGTTTTGTGTTGTAGTGGTGTGTCTTTCTCAGCATCGTGGCTGCTGTTTATATAGGAGTTGTAGCCGACATAGGGAGAATCCAAAAGATTGATATGCATTTATCACATTAGGCTCGGGTGACCGAACCTACACGCTCGGTCGACCGAATGGCATGGCTCGGATCGACCGAGCCTCCCTCTTACTGGCGTTTTCAAATTCGGTTCGTCGACTTGTTCCCCACTCCATGCTTTTGAATTGATCTCGATTAATCTTTTCTTCAATGCTCCGATTTTCTTCTCTTTTATCTTGAGATCTCTCGATTGCGTGATAATTATCTTCCCGATTTATCATGATACGCAAAATCAGCATTTATCACACAATTAATTGCTCTTTTATAATAAAAGCATTTAAATACCAATTATCATATTAATAATCACTTATCATTAAATAATAAATATAAACACGTGATTAAATATGAAATATATATAATTAACTCCGATTTAAGGTTATAATTGATGACATAAATAGGTATATTTTAACTGTCATCAAAATGCCCCCCACTTAAACTTTGCTTCGTCCCGAACAAAGCATCAATAAGTCATTCCCCAAGACAACATTTTCTGTGGTCAACTCATACTTACACAAGAAACCCGAGTCAACTCATATCAGTCATGCTCATAAGATAAGCATTATTCACTACTCGCTATGAATCGAAGTGATTGTGTGCATGTGCATTGGTTTTATATAAATGTAGCAAGATTAGAGCTTATGCAGACTTCATATCAAAATTCACCAACATCAGCATTCATACTTCTTATGCCTCGCAATGGTTAAAGCACTAGAACAATAATCAAGAGCGTATCTATAGGGTTTTTGGACTTGGAGACCGAGTACTACTCAAAGCCTCTAAAAATTCGAATTTTTTTTTCAATTTTGCATATTTTTCGAATACTACTAATCTCAAGGAAGAAAACTTTTCATAGAGTATCCCTATCTTAGATTAAGCATAGCATCGAATATTACCACAAGCGGGGCTACTTTGGTAATGTTACTACAAACCAGTGTTTTAATGCATTGTCAAAACACAGTACGTCCCAAGCTTATTACTCCACTTTTGTTGGCTAGAAGATCAGAATACATCAGTCGACCAATATCGACACTAGGTCCTCATAACCAATTATCTACGCAATGTACACATACTTCTTTCAATTATTATAACTCATGCGGTACTAAACGATTCACATGTTGAGTAATTGAACAATACCTAACTACTTGCAATTGTTGGCATGAATATCCTTAAGTTTACTAACAATTTATCGCAAAAGTATAATATGACCACGTACTCACGCAACTTGGTTCATTTCCTATTAATTCTAAGTATAAGAACTTCACAAGTTTAAGGGTACGAGTTAAACAACTTGGCATTTATCCATAAAAATTTTAAATTTTAAATTTGGTTCAATATTGTCTTAGTATTCCGTTCCCCTTGACTTTTTCAACATATAGCACAATATATAGCTAAGTCCCCTGCCCCCTACTTAAACATGGCATTGTCCTCAATGACAAAAATAAATGAGAGTTCAAGATGAAAGACTTAGCTCTGGAAACGGCTCCCAAGTAAAGGAACAATATCGGAGTGATCATCGGCACAGCGTGGAGAGACAGACACATCCTGCATAAACAAACAAGCTCCACGAAATCGTCAAATACCATGTCTATGGAAGTTATAAAATAATGTGGCGGTAATTAGATATAGATATCTAAAAACAGTTTAAGCCACTTTACTTTATACTGCCATGGACAAGACCAAAAGGGATTTAAACCTAAATAAAAACTCACATGAAGGCTATCAAGGAAAAAACCTCGTTTATTCCGAACTTAGACTCGAACATGGCGAGATGAAAAAAACCGTGATAGGCGCATGCTACTTTATTAAAAAAAAACGAAAAAGATAGTTATAGGTAGTAGTTCTAAGTTTATAGTCGCTAGCTCGACTCGGCTCAAGATGGTTTATTCATAGGCAGGGTCATCGAGGTAAAAACCTCCTCTCTCAGAAGAAAGCGGAAGCCCGTGATAATGCTTAATACGATGTCCATTGACCACAATCTGGACTCGTCTTTGAAATTGAATAGCTCCACCGCTCGGAAGGAAAGACTTGTTGTACTTGAAATGGGCCATACCATCTTGATTTCAACTTACCCGGGAAGAGTCTTAAGCTTAATTGTACAAGAGAACCGGATCACCCTCTTGAAAGGTCCTCTCCGAATCTTTTGTCATGAAACTTCTTCGTGCGCTCCTTGAAAATCTTGGCATTCTCGTATGCCTCTAAACGAAACTCCTCCAGGCGAGTTAATTCTAACATCCTTTTCTCACCGGCCAACGTCTCATCAAAATTTAGCATCCTTGTTGCCCAAATGGCCCGGTGCTCCAATTCTACAGGTAGATGACATGCCTTTCCAAAAACAATCCTATATGGTGACATTCCAATCGAGGTTTTATATGCAGTCCTATAAGCCCATAAAGCGTCGTCTAAACGTAACGACCAATCCTTCATAGTCGTATTAAGAGTTTTTTCCAGGATACGCTTTATCTCTCGATTGGTGAATTCTACCTGTCCACTAGTCTGGGGGTGATATGTTGTTGCTAGCTTATGTCGAACCCCATACTTAATCATCAGCCTTTCAAAAGGTTTATTACAAAAATGACTACCATTGTCGCTTATAATTGCCCTAGGCGTCCCAAACCTTGTAAAAATATTCGTCTTCAAGAATCTAACCACAACCCTAGCATCGTTAGTAGGGGAAGCAATAGCCTCAACCCATTTGGATACATAATCAACAGCAACTAAGATATATCGGTTAGATAATGATGAAGTGAAAGGTCCAACGAAATCTATTCCCCAAACGTCAAAAAGCTCCACTTCTAAGATGCTCTTGAGTGGCATCTCATTCCTCCTTGAAATATTACCTGTCATTTGACATGCATGACATGCCTTTGCATATCGGTGTGCATCCTTAAACAATGTCGGCCAATAAAAACCGCATTGGAGGACCTTAGCCGCGGTTTTTTCTCCCCCGTAGTGTCCTCCAACTTCATAGGAATGACAATGCTTCAGGATATTATTATACTCTTCCTCTGGCACACACATTCGAAAAACATTATCAGATCCTAGCTTAAACAAGTGCGGTTCATCCCAATAATAATGTCTAAGATCTTTAAAAAACTTTTTCCTTTCTTGGACAGTGAGATTTGGTGGCAGGTACTTTGCGGATAGATAATTGACAAACACACTAAACCATGGTTGCTTCTTCTCCTTCACAACCTCTATTCGCGAAGAAACTGCAGCACAATCATCATGTCCCCCGATGGTGGTGATGGAGAAAAGTTGTTCATCAGGAAAAGATTCTCCTATCTCAGGTAATTCCTCACCATCCTCTAATTGTAAGCGCGATAGATGATCGGCCACCACGTTCTCACTTCCTTTCTTATCTCGGATTTCTACGTCAAATTCTTGCAGCAGTAGAATCCATCTCAACAGTCTCGGCTTTGAATCTTGCTTTGCTAGGAGATACTTAAGAGCCGCATGGTCAGTCCACACAGTGACTTTAGATCCCACTAAGTAAGATCTAAACTTGTCAAAAGCAAAGATAACGGCCAAAAGTTCCTTCTCCGTTGTGGCGTAATTTCTTTGGGCAGCATTCAAAGTCCGGCTTGCATAATAGATAGGTCTGAAGATTTTATCTTTTCTTTGACCCAAAGCGGCGCCTACAGCAGTATCACTTGCATCACACATCAGTTCAAACGGAAGATCCCAATGCAGTGCGACTAAGCGGGTGCGATGAATCGATCTACTTTTTATTTCGTTGAAAGCTTTTATGCACTTATTAGAAAACACGAATGGCACATCCTTGGCCAATAATTCGGTAAGAGGTCTAGAGATTAGGGAAAAGTCCTTGATAAACCTACGATAAAATCCGGCGTGGCCTAAAAAACCTCGCAAAGTTTTAAGATTAGTAGGTGGAGGTAATTTCTCGATCACCTCAACTTTGGCTCTATCCACCTCTATACCGTTCTTTGATATGCGGTGGCCCAGTACTATACCTTCCGTAACTATCAAATGACATTTCTCCCAGTTAAGCACAAGATTCGTCTCTTCACATCTTTTCAACACTCATGCTAGATGTGTGAGACATGAATCGAAATCGTCTCCAAACACGGAGAAATCATCCATAAAGATTTCCAAGAAGTCTTCCACCATATCCGCAAATAATGACATCATACACCGTTGAAATGTTGCGGGGGCGTTGCACAATCCAAATGGCATTCGATTATACGCAAATGTCCCATATGGGCATGTAAATGTTGTTTTCTCACGATCTTCAGGTGAGATGTGGATTTGATAGTATCCCGAATATCCGTCGAGAAAACAATAGAAAGCATGCCCGCTCAGTCTCTCGAGCATTTGATCGATGAAGGGAAGAGGAAAATGGTCCTTACGAGTTGCATCATTGCATACTCGATGACCGGTGATTAGCCTCACAGGAATTAACTCATTCAACTCATTGGCTTGCACCGTCAATCCTCCCTTTTTGGGAACTATGTGGATAGGGCTTACCCATTCGCTATCAGCAATTGGAAATATAATTCCCATTTCTAGCATTTTTATAACCTCATCCCTAACCACGTCCTTTAATTGTGGGGTTAGACGCCTTTGAGGTTGTGCAACCGCTTTCTTTTCAGGGTCCACGGAGATCTTGTGCATACATACGCTAGGACTAATGCCCTTAACGTCAGCTATGGTCCATCCAAATGCTCCACGGTACTCTCTCAGAACTCTCATAAGTTTCTCTTCTTGTAAGTCCGTCAAGGAAGAAGATATGATCAGTGGCAAGGTCTCATCTTGAAGAAATACGTACTTCAAATTTGCAGGAAGAGGTTTTAAAGTCAAATTTGTGGGAGGTTCTTCCAAAGATGTCTTCAACTTTTGACCAGTGAGTTTGAGTTCGAAGTACTTATGCCACGTTGGTCTATGATAGAATCTTTCAATCTCCGCAGCACTTACTTCCTCTACAGGCCTTGGGGTCCCTCTACTACATCCTGGCCATATCATCTTCTCCTCCTCACTACTCACGTACTTGACTTCATCTTCTTCTTCTAAGACAACATCCAAAAAATCCTTGATACTTTCATGTTTTTGAAATTCTTGAACGATCCTATCAATGGAATCCAACATGAAACATACATCCTCTCCATCATCAGGTTGCTTCATAGTGTCGAAGACATTGAATGCAACTCTCTCTTCGTTCACTCTTAACACCAACTCGCCTTTGTAGACATCAATTAGTGTTCTACTAGTGGCCATGAAAGGTCTCCCTAATATCAAGGGCACTTCGTAGTTAGCTTCCATATCTAATACCACAAAGTCGACAGGAAATACAAACTTTTCAACCCTTACTAGCACATCCTCAACCACTCCACACGGTTCATTGACAGAACGGTCAGCTAATTGCAATGTGATTGAGGTCTTCTTAAGATCTTTCATGCCTAGCTTCGAAAAATAGATAGTGGCATCATCAGTTCACGCTTGCTCTAGATCACACAAAGCTTTGTTTAAACATACGTTACCTATGGTGCGAGGAATGAGAAAGCTTTCGGATCTTTGCATTTTGGGGGGTAAATTATGTTGGAGAATGGTGAGCACTCCTCATTAAGGCATATGGTCTCTAAATCTAGAAGTTTTCTTTTAGTTGAGATGGCGTCTTTTAAAAACTTGGTGTACTCGGGCATTTTTACTAGTGCTTCAACTAGGGGTATATTGATTTGTAACTTACTAAACATATCCACGAACTTCTTATACCTCTTATTATCAAACTTAGGCTTCGGCTTTGGTGGAGGATAAGGTAGAGTTGAAGGATCGACATCAGTGAAAATTGGATACTTGTTGTTGTAAAGTTCAACTCTAGGGCCAGCTGGTTCTTTATACGTTCTTTGCTCAGGCAAAGTCTCGGAAGTATTAGTCTCATTGCTTGGCTCACCATCCTTATCCTTTGCGGCTTTCTCTTGCAGGGATGGTGGAGTTACCTCTTTTCCACTTCTTGTCATGATCGCATTCAGATCCTTAGGGTTTTTCTCAGTGTTGCTTGGCAACCCTCCAGGAGGTCTAGTTGAGACTTGCTCACCTAGTTGTCCTACAGTGCGTGAGATTTTGGACTAGAGCTTCTTGATTGGTTACCTTGGCATCAGTCTTCTGACAATATTGGCTAAAGTTAGTGGCTAAATCAGCCATAGATTTTGAAAGTTGTCCCATATTGTCAGTGACGACATTACTCGCTTTTTTCTATCGCAGACTTCCCAACCAAAAGTTTTAGTCTCTTTGTGGTACATAAGGGGTAGGCGGTTTAGGCCTCTCTCTGCATTAATGTCACTATATCGGAATCCAGGATGGTTATGATTAGGCATGTACCCTCCCCGACATAATTGGCTTCTTGATGCAGCGTTCTCACTTTGAGGTGCTACCTCGATTCCATCCCCTTCTCTACTCTTGTCATCCTCTCTTGCATCCCATCTACCTTATCTTTGATAATGAGAAAGTTGTTCTAAGATTTTGGTAGATGCACTATCATCAAATATGTCGTGCCATCTTCACAAAGAGCTATGTCATTGCCTCCCCATTGGCTATTCATCGCTATTTGCTCCATCTTCCCTTGTGCCTCCTCGGGAGATAAAGAACAAATGCTCCATTCTTTGGAGGCGTCTACTCTAATTTTCTCCGTCTCTCTCAACCCATGGTAAAAAGTTTGCATTAAAAGCCAAAGAGAGATGTCATGATGAGGACACTTCCTCATAGCTTCCTTGAAACGCTCCCAAGCTTGATCAAAACTCTCCCCAGGTTGTTGCTTAAATCCTAGGATGTCTTGGCGTAACTTAAAGGTTTTTCCCAAGGGAAAATACTTATTCATGAATTTTTGCAACAACTGTTCCCAAGTAGTGATAGATCCAAACTTTCTAAAGAGAGAAGCCATTGCTTAGCTTTATCTTTCAAAGTGAAAGGGAAAAGCTTAAGACGAATGTTCCCCTCCGGGATTAATTCTGGTTTCACTGTGCTAACGATTTCCAAGAAATTCGTCACGTGAACACCAGGATCCTCGTTTTGGATTCCATGAAAAGTAGAATAGTTGGTCACCATTTGAATTACATTAGGCCTAGGGTGATAGACTTCCGCAGCATCTTGCGGTGCTACGATAGCGGGAATGAATTGCTCAATAGTGGGCGTTGCATAACTTTGCAAAGTGCGCCTCGCTCCTTGAACTAGGGCTTGGTTCTCATTATTTGCATTCACATTATTGGCATGATTAATAACAGGATTAATAACAGGATTAGGTACCTGGTTTGGATTGACTAGATTTCCTTCCATTTCTGCTTCAGATTCAGAATGTTCAGAATGATCGGTTGTATGCCCTTCTTCCACTCCTTGCTCGCTTTCCTCAAGATTTGGATCCTCTTCTCCTTGTTTAGCTTGAGCCTCTACTAGCTAACTTCCTATTCCTTCTTGCAAATTTCTCTATTTCAGATTATAAGGCTCAAGCGGTTCCTTCGATTTCCGAGTAGCGTACTATAAAATAATAAACAACAATAAAACAATTAATCACTAGTAAAGGTTAGGCCTTTAACTAACTAAATAAAACTAAAACAGACTCGAAATAAGTTTGAGAAAAGAAAATGTAAATAAAACAGAAACTGAATATCATAAAACTAACACAGAACAAAAACAGAAAAGAAAATAAAGTCTCGGTCGACCGAGAGCTGTGGTTCGGTCGACCGAACGGTTTTTTTTTTTTTTTTTTTTTTTTTTTTTTTTACCTAATCATTTAATACACGGACTCTTATTCACGAATATTCACGAATCCAGTTCTAACAAAATAAGCTATATCTTAATTTAATGACTCGAGTCCCCGGCAACGGCGCCAAAAAACATGATTGAGGTCAAGTTAAATTATTAACTCGATGCCTACTAACACACTAGCAAGAGAACTAGGTTCAATTATAGTATAGCTAGATAGAGTCTAGGTCGATCCCACAGAGACTCGGCACAAATAAAACACAACTTTATCCCATTAGAACTAAATTGAAAGGGCGGTCTACGACCAACTAAATGCAGAAAATAAAGTAGTGACAACCTCAAGACACAAAAGACCACAAAGACAAACTAAAGACTACTAAAACACGGATAATACGGTAGATATTATCTAAACAAATAGTATTGATTACGCTAGTACATTATAACTCCCCCATGTGAATTAGGATGATAACGAGACAAAACAAACGTTAAATATTAATTATTATGACTACGGAGTCATCCCCAAGGTAGATTTAGCTCCAGGTTAGGCCTCTAAATCATCGTGCCTCCATTACGTGACTTCGCTTTTAATGCCTCCATCTCATATAACCGACACAATTACGAGACTAGGGATGCCGGTATAAACCGTAACCTCATCTAAGCAACATTCCTAGGGTAAGACGTACTTCTTAGATGCCGATTCAATCTATATCCTAAGTAACAATCACTTTTTGGGATTCATGTTAAATTATGATGACAAATAATTAAGTTGATCGAGTTTAATTACTCGTTTTAATTCCAAATCAGAGAATCGCGTAGTCGAAGCCGATCATAATATTGCCCCACACATTACCACACTCGGTCGATCGAACGACAAAGACTGGCGACCGAGTGACACGTCTAGTCGACCGAACACGATTACGTGTCGGAACAAATCATGATTACTTCTTAACGTTTCTAACCTAAACACATGGGTTCGTAAATTAATCTACATCACACAATCAATACAAATAAAATTACTCCATAATAAAATACATCAGATCTACGAATAAAGATTGCATAATTGAATAGTCATACCCTCGAAGACGAGAGTGACTCCCACTCTTTAATGCGCTCCCTAATTGGAGAATCCGATGAATCCACAATGAACGAACATAAAGAAAATAAAACTAAAGACTTAAAAGCTAAAATTTGTATAAATTGTTTTGTGTTGTAGTGGTGTGTCTTTCTCAGCATCGTGGCAGCTGTTTATATAGGAGTTGTAGCCGACATAGGGAGAATCCAAAAGATTGATATGCATTTATCACATTAGGCTTGGGTGACCGAACCTACACGCTCGGTCGACCGAATGGCATGGCTCGGTCGACCGAGCCTCCCTCTTTACGCGTTTTCAAATTCGGTTCGTCTGACTTGTTCCCCACTCCATGCTTTTGAATTGATCTGATTAATCTTTTCTTCAATGCTCCGATTTTCTTCTCTTTTATCTTGAGATCTCCTGATTGCGTGATAATTATCTTCCCGATTTATCATGATCTGCAAAATCAGCATTTATCACACAATTAATTGCTCTTTTATAATAAAACAACTAAATACCAATTATCATATTAATAATCACTTATCATTAAATAATAAATATAAACACGTGATTAAATATGAAATATATATAATTAACTCCGATTTAAGGTTATAATTGATGACATAAATAGGTATATTTTAAGCTGTCATCAAAGCAACTATTCTCGGACCGATCCTACCACTCCATTTTGAGATCGAAATTAACTTGCCCCATTTTCGAGAGGCGAATAGGTCTATGCCCTTCCGGGAAGTCTTGGTCAAGATAGGAGCATAGGGTCTTGGTTTAAGCTGGTTTATTTGGTTTTGACGGAATTGTTGAAACCGATTATTTATGCCCGACTTGTTGATTCGTTGTTCTTTGTATTGCTTGCATCTGTTGAAGGATCGATTCATCCGGGCTTGAGGGTCTGCATTCGGGACTTCGTTAGCCATGATGTCCGGATTGGGAAAGAGCTTTCTTCGATAATAGATCGCTCAGGCTCGGGATTAAAGATAAGAGGTCCTTCTTGCTCTGGTTTGCATAAACCAGAAGAGCAAAATGGAAAGAAATCAACCTTAGGGTTGATGAGAACGAAATGTAGAGGAAATTAGAGGGTTTAGAAAGAGAGAAGAGAAAAGAAGTGTCAATTGAAGAGAGTGAACTAGCGTTCGATGATGAGTGAACGCTGCTCGTTGGAAATTCGGAAGTGGGCGCTCGTTCGGATCACGAAGCTGGCGCTCGTAAGAAGACAGATTGGGGATAAACGGGCGTTTAGAGGCTGGACGAGCGTTTGGTAGTTCAGACGCTCGTCTGATCAGCTTAAACGATGCAGAGAAGAAGATTTTTAGAACAGACGGGCGTCTGAAAGTATGGACGCCCGTTTGGAAGCTGAAAATCGAAACAGATAAAGAAAAGAATAGCAGGAGGAAAGAAAGAAAATTTTTAAAAGATCTAGTAATCTACGCTAAATCTAAACAACAAAGAATAAAATAAAAATATAAGGCTAGAATAAAAATCTAAAGCTACGTATAAGGTTGCTAAAATAATAAAAATTTAACGTGAACAATAATATAAAATAAATATAAACTATGATAATTAAAATCAAATTTATAAAATCTAAAATCTAAAATTTAAAGTAAATCTAAAATATGACAATTAGAATTACTTGGTAAAACAAAAAAAATAAAAATAAAAATAAAAAGACAGAAAAACTTATGAAAAATCTAAAATCTAAAATCTAAACTATGATAAAATGAAATAAAATAATAAAAAAACGTAACAATTAGATTATTACCTAGAAAAAATAGTATCGAAATAAAAATTGCACTAGAAGAATCCGACAACCGTTATCGACTCGGCAACGGCGCCAAAAACTTGTTCGGTAAAAACGAGTTTTACAATTTATAACCGAAACACCCCATGTATAAGGATCGTAGTATAGGATGTTAACGGGTCGTCCTAAGAGGAGTGGAATGTTTATCGGATCAAGGAATAATTATTCTATCGATTATGTCACGACTATTAACTAAAACTAAGATTTATACTAATTATGAATTAATGAACAAGTAACTATGATGAGCAATAAATACGATGAACGATAACTAAGGCGATGAGCGATGAATCGGGAACCTAAATTATGCTTAAAACGTTGAAAAACAACTATAATCTTAAAACAACTAAACTTAGCAATCAACGATTGATACGAACTATTTGGTTTATCAAATAATTAAAACAACGGCAAGGCAACGGAATCCACCGATCAATCAACCCAACCCCAACTAGACGGCAAGTTAAAGATATAATTTTTAGTAATGATCTATCACGAATTCGATTAAATTTCTCTAAACGAATTTCTAGGTTTCGTTTTCTTTTTCAAGTAAAACAAAACGACATGCAAAACACGATCACGAGATTATTTCTAATACTCCTACTCAACTAACTATGATCAATCTCTTGAAACATAATCAATCGCATCAATTGAAAAGGTCATAAATTGAACAATATTTTCATATAAATTCAAAGCATAAAAGATGGTTTCATCGATCTCTCGATTCGAATAAAATGTAAACGATAAAAAACAATATCGAATTGATGAAAAATTATAACTTTACTCACTAAACATGTAGCAAAAATCTCTCTAGTTGGTGTTGATGTTGATCGGTTTCATCCGTTGTCCCACCGCGATGTGCTTAGCCAACAACCATGATGTTGATCATAATCATTGGATTGGAAGAAATCATCTTCTAATTGGTATTGATGCGGCTGCTTCTCTGTATCAAAAGTGCGGCTAGAATTGTGTATGCGTGAATGATGAATTAGGGTTGGAACAAGGGCTGCTTTTATAGAAAAGAGAGGCGGTTAATGCTCAAGTCGGCGCCGGACGCTAGTTTAAGAATCCGGACGCCCGTTTGACTGCTTCTGGACGCTACATGGACGTTCGTTTGAGGTCAAGCTGAACTCTCTGTATCAAATTGCTGCTGTGAACGCTAGTTCGACTCACGACTCAAACTCTAAAATTCATATCTTGAGTTGTAGACCTCCAAAAATTATGAGCCGAATGTCATAAAAATCTCTCGGAAAACTCTACAACTTTCATTAAGGACTCTTCTTCGTAAAACGCCTTTTGACTAGCCCGTCGATTACGCAGTCGTTTTGGGATTTTCCCAAGCTTTATTTCATCTTCATCCTCTTGTATCTCTTTCTTTCAACTTTAATCTTCAATCAAACATCATTTAGACCTCTTCCATTCCACATTTGTGCACCTAAAAGATGACAAAACCGAGCAAAACGTAAAACCATACAAAATAGATAATAAAACCACGATATTTACTCGATTTTGCATTTTAACTATTCAAAACGTCATTCTCTCAATTTATCCTTTTAGCCATGTGATTTTCTATAAAAATCACTAAAACACGGAAGATAATGTTACGAAATAACTCGATAAAAACCATAAAATTAGTCGTAAACACTGCTGCATTTGTAAATCGGCTAGCTGCTTGCTAATTACTTCCATTTGAGCAACTAACACCTTAGTCTCAGAATTGCTCGCAGTAGATTCCTTCTTATTCCCACTAACATTGGTTTTCCTAGGACTTGACCACATGTTATTCTTAGCTATAGTTTCAGCTACCCTGTAAGCAGCGTCATCACCCCCTAGGAATGATCCATGAGCAGTTGAATCTAGGAAGTCTCTATTTGGTTGAGAAACACCTCTGTAGAACAACTCAGTGAGCTCATGCTCATCTGTATCCATGGTTGGGGCACTTCCTCATCAATGATTTAATCTCTCCCATGCTTTCCCCACACTCTCACAATCAAGTTGTTCAAATGTGGCTATCTCCCTTTTCATGTCCATGATTGTCCCAGGTGAGACAAACTTCAGAGCAAAGGCTCTTTTGACATCATTCCAGGTACGAAGAGAATGATGGGCTAAAGATTTGAACCAACGGTTTGCTTCACCCTTTAGAGCAAACAGGAAGAGTTTTAACTTGACAATCTCAGAATCAACACCAGGATAGTGGCCTGCTTCGCAGATTTGAACGAAGGTGGACAAGAAGTGATGAGGATCTTCGTCAGCAGTGCCATGAAAAGAACTATTCTGGACCAGTCCTACCACTCCATTTTTCATATCGAAGTTTGCTTGCCCCATGTCTGGAGGGCGAATAGGTCTATGCCCTTCCAGAAAGTCTTGGTCAAGATAGGGAGCATAGGGGTCTTGATTTAACTGGTTTAGCTGGTTTTGACGGAATTGTTGAAACTGATTATTTATGCCAGCTTGTTGATTTATTTGTTCTTTGTATTGCTCTGATCTGTTGAAGGATCAGATTCATTTGGGCTTGAGGATCTGGATTTTGAACTTCATTGGCCATAATGTCTGGATCAGGGAAGAGCTTTCTCCTGAGAATAGATCGCTCAGGCTCGGGATTAAAGATAAGAGGTCCCTTCTTACTCCTGGTTTGCATAAACCAGAAGAGCAGATTGGAAAGAAATCAACCTTAGGGTTGATGAGAACGAATGTAGAGA
This sequence comes from Gentiana macrophylla, assembly GCA_026214975.1. NCBI lineage: Eukaryota > Viridiplantae > Streptophyta > Magnoliopsida > Gentianales > Gentianaceae > Gentiana > Gentiana macrophylla. Next base: position 99,641,368 of record CM047811.1, read on the forward strand.
AAATTAGAGGGTTTAGAAAGAGAGAAGAGAAAAGAAGTGACAATTGAAAAGAGTGAACTGGCGTTCAGTTGGTGAACGCTGGTTCAGGGGAAATTCTGGAAGTGGACGCTCGTTCAGGTTACTAAACTGGCGTCCAGAAGACAAACTGAGGGCAGACGGGCGTTCAGAGTTTGGACGCCCGTTCGGAAAGTTTCTTAAATTTTCTTTTTATTATTTTTTTTATTCTTTTTATGTAGAAAAGATATAGAAACAGAAACAGGAAAAGAACCCCTACCTACGAAAAACTTAAAACAAAAAAAAAAAACACTAAGACGGTGAAAAAAAATGTGTTGAAATCTTCTAGGGCTAAAATGGAAGGGAAAACAGTGGATTTTGACCTCGAAAACGGTGTCGAACGGCCATAGGCGTTCGCCACATCGTCGGCGTCGGAACGAGCTTTCCGAATTGGGGTCCTGCGCGCCAATCCGACGCTCGAGCCGAAAGTTATGGCCAAAATACTGTCAACTCAGAAAACTACACTATGAAGAATCCGACAACCGTTACCGACAATCGCTACTTGAAAATCTCTTGGTTGTGATGGTGTTATGTTGGCTTCATCCCGTTGTCCTACTGCGAACTGTTTAGCCCTCAATCATCCTTGATCTCCAAGAAAGAATTGAAAGAAGAAGACTCATCTTCTTATGTGTTTAGTGCGGCTGCTGCTAGGGTTTGTTATGAGTGAATGATGCGTATGAGATGTGTCATTAGGGTTCAATACACGCTGGTATTTATAGGATTTTGAGGCGGCTAGGGTTAGGTCGGCCGACGGACGCCCGTCCAGGCTGATGGACGCCCGTCCAAGGATCTTGACTTTGCTCCAGACGTCCGTCCAAGCTGCGTCCAAGCTCTCTGTATGTGATTTCCTCTCCTGGTCGCTCATCCAATGCTTTAAACGCCCGTCCACTGGACGGATGCAATGGACGCCAGTTCAGCCTTGTAAACCTTCATGCCAATCTCAAACTTACATCTTTCTCCTTCCTTTAATCTTCAATCAAGCACCGTTCTAACTCCTTCCACAACATGCAAGCATACCTACAAGGCGATAGAAACAAGCAAAGTGTAAAATCGTATATAAATAAATAAAAACCACATAAATAGCTCGATTTTCACACTCTAACAAATTCTAAACCCATTCTTTCAATTTATCCTTTTAGCAAGTGATTTTCTATAAAAATCACTAAAACACGGAAGATATTGTTACGGAATAACTCGATATAAACCACAAAATTAGTCGTAAACATCTATCCTCGACAAGTGATACTTATTCTTGATGGTAAGGTTATTCAATGCTACCATCTTTCTTCTTCACGAACAACACAGGGGCTCCCCAAGGCGATGTACTTGGCTGAATTATATTCCTCTCAAGCATATTCTTAAGTTGAGCTTTTAATTCCTTCAACTCAGCCGGTGCCATTCTATAGGGTTCCTTAGCAACTGGTGACGCTCCCGGTATCAACTTGATCTCAAATTCGATCTCCCTATCCGGCATGTTTCCCGGTAACTCTTCCAGAAATACTTCAGGGTACTCTCTCACTACAGGAGTTTCTTCAAGCTTGGGCTTCACTTGTTCCACATCCACTGCATACAACAAGTAGCCTTCACAACCCTTCTGACAAGCTCTGATTGCCTTAACCGCTGATATTATCGGATGTCGCTTCTTACTCGGCTTGTACACATTACCCTGATAAGTCTTATCTGATTTCCCGGGTACTTTAAAGGTCACTTTCTTCTCTCGGCAATCTAAGTGAACAAAATTCTCGGATAGCCAATCTATCCCAAGAATCACGTCAAAATCTGAAAAGTCTAAAACAGCGAAGTCGCTCTTGCATCAATAAGGTCCAACTCGAACTTCCACTTGAGGTAACATCCTAGTTACCTTTGTTACCTTCCCTAACGGTGTAGTTATTTCCAAAGTGTTTCTCAAAGGTTCTGAAGGTAAACTCAACTTCTTAGCTACCTTGGTCGACACAAAGGTGTTAGACGCTCCCGTATCAAACAAGGCTCTGACCACTAGGTTATCTAACATTATCGTACCTAGGATGCATATTCATTCATTTAAATAAAATTACAGCATGAATAACCGTGCTATAAAAATATCTTAATGAAAAAATAACAAGGAGGTAACTGAGATAACGTCATCCTCTAGGTCTGCGTCCCTAGCATCAGCTGCAAAAACTCGGATAGGTCGGCTTGGGCCGCTTCTACCGTTTCCCTAGCCCGAATTGCCCTTGTTTCCTCTGTTTGGACACGCCCTAGAAAAGTGCCCTGGCTCTCCACAAACGTAGCAACCATTAGTATTTTGCTTGCACTACCCCGAATGATTTCTGTTGCACTTAGGACACAGGGGTGCACTGTTTTGGGCCTTAGCTGCCGTGGGAGCTGTTGTCTTCTTGACGTTCTGTTGTGGTGCTCCTCGGTAATTTCCCTGACTAGTCCCAAAGTTCCGCTTGTTTCCAATGACAACTGTGGCCTTCTTCCTGAAGGTCTCAACCTCCAAGGCTTTGTTCAGTAATTCCGCCATGTTCCTTGCTGTAAATCCCAACATGCCAGACTGAATCTTATAAGCCAATCCTTCCTTGTAAAGGGCCATCTTTCTCTCTTCCACTTTCATCAGCTCGGGATAGAACCGTCCCAACTCGTTAAACCTATTGGTATACTGAGATACCATCAAGTAGTTGCCTTGATTAAGTTTCAAAAACTGACTTGCTTTGTCCGCTTGTACTGTTGCCGGGAAGTACTCGTTGAAGAACATAGCTTTGAAAGCTTCCCAGTCTGTTACTTTGCCATTGCTACTCTGTATAGCATCTATCCAAGCTTCTGATGCACCCAAAAGAAAACTAACTGCCAGTTGTGCCATCTCGGTCTCAGGCACATGAATGTTCCTACATGCCTTCTCGAAGCTCCTTATCCATTCCTCGGCCTTTGAATGTTCAACGTTTCCATACAAATTCTCAACCCGATTCTTTCTCAATCTTGTATACCAATCCACAGCCGGTTCATGCTCAAATGCCGGTCTCACGGGTGGGTAAACCGGAGGATAGCCGAAAGGTACTTGCTGCTGGTACCGCTGTTGCTGGGTGTAAGCTGGATTCGCATGAGGTTCAAGCTGAAAAGGGGAGTACCCTTGGTGGTAATTCTGATGTTGCTGAGGAGTTGGCTGAGGTTGCTGGAGACCAAAGGGTGGGTAACCAAAACCGTGCAGATGGTCGAAACGCGGTGAAAGTGGTACGGTAGGTCGAGGGGTATGACCTGCAGGAGGTGGGTAGAAAGTCTGCTGTTGTTGGTGAAACACTAATGGTGAGGGGTGGCTCGTCGGTGGAGGGTAAACGCTAACTGGTGGAGGGTAAACACTGACAGGTGGAGGATAAACGGTTTGCTGATGTGGGTGGTAGCTTACCGTTGGCGGTACAACACTCGCTGGAACATCGCTTACCAATGAGAACTGAGCTGAACTTCCCACGTGCCATCGTGGGGGTTGCTCCAGATGAGGTCTCGGAGACAGACCATGTTGAGTTCTTGGTGTGGGTGTCGCGGTACGAGGTAATGGTGATAAACTCCGTTGGGGTGGTGGAATATTTCTCACAACACCGCCTCCTACGACCGGTGTTGGACTTTCCCGTCAAACTCTGGAAGTCTCTGCACCCGCTCCAGTTCTCGTGAACACCATCCTGATGATCAAAGAAAACCAGAACATTACTAAAAGGTCTAGAGAAAACTTATCTTAAAGAAATGAAGCCTAAAAGACGCTTCTCTCTGATACCAACTGTAACGCCCCGTTCCCGGACACCGAGTCCTTATCCAGAAAAGGAACGTTCGGCACGTATAAAATAAAAGTAAATTCATTTCATACGTAAGCCTCTACTACGTCGTATCAAGAACAAGCGGACGGAAACAAAAGACTCGGGTATAAAATTTCCAAACATCCAAGAATAGAAACAACATCTAAAGGTGGAAATGTAACTTATTACATTCAAGGAAAAATACGAAATCCAAACGAAACGTACGATAATCTCAAAAGAAACTTAACGATGCTACAAGTCTCGGAAGACCAAAAGTCTAAACAGTCTAATAAATGAATGGCAAAATGAATAATGTAAAGTCTTCAATGAGGCGTCTTCAAGCGTCATCATCGAACTCCTCCTCGTAAACAATATCAACCTGTTCGTCTTCTCACCCCCAAACGCATAGAAAACATGCATTTGAGGTAAGTACAATGTACTTAATAAGAAAGAGAAGCTATGACAACAATTGTAATTTATAAAGTAAAGATATTTAAATGTTTTGTTGTTTATGTTTGACCGACTCAATCTAAGGTTCATCTCATGTCCATCAACATGAACTGACTAAACATTTCTACTTAACTTATCTATGTTACAACTGCACTCAAGGGAACTACGCATATCCAAGCTGGGGATATTCTTGGCAACATATTAGTGGATCACACCAATATCCACGAAGTCTAGAAAAGGTAGACTCCAATAGTACGCACATCTCAGCGGAGTCCCTCCGTACTTAGGGTTTTGTTGACCTACAGAGTTCTTCAACCTTCAGAGGTAGGCATACATCGTGATATAGACTGGTGCCTATCCAAGAGTGACATGTTGTTTAATCTTTTACTAGTCAAGTACGTAATGATTAGGATGATTAACTAGCCACCTAAGTGTTTTTAATTAATCCCCCTCACATTAACTACTCTCTTCCTAGACCACTAGACATTAACAAGACCTAGAAATTACACAGACAGTGATGAATGCTAAATTCATCAAAGCACAAGCCTATCATGCCCTTCCACTAGACTTTAAGAGCACATTCGGTGTACTAACTGAACGAATCAAAAGCTCAATTTAGGCTTGCTTATGTTAACCAATGATAGAATATCATAAATAAGGGTTGAAAACAATAATAATGTGATTATAAAACCCGAAACCAATCTAGAATGATAAAACCATAACAACAAGGCAAAACAGGCCAGACGCCCGTTTGACCTCCTACGGACGCCCGTCCACCAAACCCCAAACGCCCGTCTGCCAAAAACAGCTACATCCTGAATCAAAATCTAACCTCAGACGCCCGTCTGCCTATTGCAAACGCCCGTCTGGGCTACTAGGGTCTCGGACGCCCGTCCGCCTATTGCAGACGCCCGTCCGCCTGGGTTTTTCCCAAAACGCTAAAATCGTCAAAACTCAAAAAAAAAAACATATCTAATCAACCATGGCATCTATGATCCTTTGATCAACCAAAAAACGCATCTTTCCAACGTTGAAACATCTTAAATTATGATCTAAACCCTATAAACGATAATTGAGATCATAGGAAGGGCCTCTTACCTAATTGCTGCCCAAAATAGATCCAAACAACCTCAGAAAATCTGCTGCAACTCCCAAACTCTGATGACCAAACGATGTCCTTCTCACGACGATTCCAAAGCTCTCGTCTGATCTGAAAACGATTAAGCTATCTCTTAGAATTTGTGAAAACTCTCTTGGCCTCTTTCTTCCTCCAAATTGCATAGAGAAAGAAGGAACACATGCTGAATTTCTGAATTGTGTTTAGGTTATGGGATTAATGTGTATTGATTTTCCTTAAATACCAATTTCCCATAAATCTCTTTTTCCATAAACACCCTTAATTACCAAAAATCAGAAATTCCCTTTAATTAAATACACATAACTCGAAAATTACACATATTTAATTAATACAACACTTAACTCCAATAAACGAAAAGAAATAATAATATTTCGTTTTCGCAAAATAACACGTCTGCCCTTTCCCGAAAATCGGAATATTACAAGCATGTTTTATTTGGTTATTCTCTTTGTAGCATTGATGGTGAATAATTGATGTAGTTGAATGATGCTGCTTAATGTTTGGGTGGTTTACTTGGTCTATTTTTGTGATTTCAAGGTTTCTTTTTCTCAACTTGTTACAGGGTAAGCTTTGCCATCTGGTGGTAGTCTTTTTTTGAACTTATCGTTTGGGTTGGCCTAAAAGGTGGTATTTCGTAGCGTTTCTGTTAGACATTATTCGCGTAAGCCACACCATGCATGTCGAAATATTAATAATTCACTTAAATGCTGAATTCTCTTCAGGTTCTTGGAGCTGCGATGTTTTATGTAAAAGTTGGAGATTCTGCCATGGTTTATACAGGGGACTATAATATGACACCTGATAGGCATCTTGGAGCTGTTCAAATCGACCGATTACAGTTGGACGTTGTTGTATCGGAGTAAGAAACAAAAAGGGGAGTGCTTTGTTTGCCTGAAATAGTATTTGTCCATGTTATTTACACATAGCCATATGCTATTTTAAACAAGAAGTAAACACATATTTCAAGCTTAAGTCATTAAATTGGGCAGCTATATGCAACTATTCTATCTCAGGACAAGTGGTATTTATGCCTGCTCTACAGCCAATATGAGACAAAGATATTAATGTTGAAGATGTTGCGCTTTTATGCACTCCCTTAGTACGTATGCGTTTTCCTTACTGTTAGGAACATTTTATTATGTTTTGATGATGGACCTACTAGCTGTTATAGTAAGCCTGAAATAAGTTAGAATTATCTGTATAAGTCTTTGCTTAGAGTCTGATATATTGTATAAGTTGAGTCAGACAAGTACTGTACTAGTTGGTAGGACGACAAAGTAAAGTAGACATTCGGTAGAGTAAAGCCATCCAAGCACCAGCAGAAAACAGACATTCAGCAGAGTAAAGCCAGCCAAGCACCAGCAGAAAACAGACATTCGGCAGAGTGAAGCCAGCCAAGCACCAGCAGAAAAGCAATGAAGACATTATGGTCTGACTTATAACCAAGGAAGTCTGTGATGACCTTGGATAAGCCTAAATTATATTTTGAGTGATGAAACTTAATTTTTAAATATGGTGTACACTGATCTCACCCTAATCAAGGATCAGTGAAGTACAAGAATTCTCTTTTGAATTGAAAGAATGAAGGAAACAGTAAACCGGCAGAGTAAACTGACTTTCGGCTAAGTGAAGACAAAACAGTGAAGGAAGATCTAAATGGCAAAGTTAGATGGATCACTTGACCGTTCGAAGAATGGCTAAGTAAAACTTACCAAATCAGATTTTGAGTTATGATGAAGATACAGAAGATCAAGCATTAAATGCACAATCTATAAAAGATCAATCAAGGACGGATTTTCTGATAAACGTTTGAAGAAAAATCCGATCACTGAAATCAAGGAGAATATAATTAAGAGGGAATCAAGAATAAAATCAAGGATTATTCCCTTCATTAATATAGCCAACCGACGGAAATTCAAATCAAGAATAATCAAGGCCATAAATAGAAGGCATTGACAGAAAAAGAAAAATAAAGAGTGAAAATTGATAAATCTGAGCAGAAACGCTGTCAAAGTAAAAATGCCTTCTATCTGTGAAAAAAGGAAACATCTAGTGATCAACTTAAAACTGAGAATTACAATTCAAATATCAAGCATTGAGATTGATCAACAAGTTTGTGAATCCAATTCACATCAATCAAGCAACTGAATCAGAGCCATCTGAGAAGGAGTTGTGTGTGATAGCTGCTGAAGGATTTGATCTCAAGGAGTAGTGAAAAAGACTGAATCATTGAAGCTGTTGCAGTCAAGGAGTGATAGTCTTGTAGATTGTGAAGCTTGGAAAGTCAAGGACAATCGTACAATTGTATCTATGAAAACAATAGTGAATTCCTCCAATCATCACATGAGAAGAGTGGATTAAGGGATTACACCACCCTGAACCACTATAAGCCTTGTGTCAATTTACTTTCTGCAATTTACCTTACTGTATTTATTTAATTGCATATATTATATCATATACATGTTATTGCTTAAACTACTTTGAAGTAACGTAGTAAGAAGGGCTTATCCACTGCCCAAACACCTCTAAGAAAAAGGAAAGTTTTTGAAACTCTACTATAGTCATTCACCCCCCCTCCCCCCTCTGACTATAGTTTTACCCTTCTCTGGGACCAACAATTGGTATCAGAGCAGTGTTCCTAGTATCAGAACCTGTTCAGATCTAATTTCTGGTAACAAGGAGATCACATATTTTCAAAGTAGTTTTCAAATCTGTGCTATACTTATATACTTAAATATCTCAAATCTGTATTTATGGATTCCTCAAACTTCATGTCAAAAGTACATGTTTTCAATGTTAATAATTTTGATGAATATAAAATAAGAATGTTATCTCATCTTGCAGCAACTCATGAGGAGATGCTGGATGTAATTAATCATGGCTCAATCATAATCATGACTATGGTAGCCACAGGAGCAGATCAAAGAAAAGAAGTGGACAAACCCAAAAAGGATTGGACCAAGGATGATAGGAGAAGAGCAAATCTAGACTTCGTTGCAAAAGATATGATTTTGAAAACCCTAGACAACAACATGTTCCTGAGAATCAAAGATTGCAAAATAGCAAAGGAGATGTGGAACAAGCTGGCACTGATAAATGAAGGATCTGAAGCAGTTAAAGAAAACAAATTATCTGTTGCAAAATAGAAATTTGAAAACTTCAAAATGAAGGTTGGTGAATCTATTGATCAAATGGACAATAGATTCTCAAGCATCATCAGCGAACTGCAACAGCTTGGACACACATATCCTCAGAAAGAAGTGTGTTTGAAGATCTTAAGAGGCTTACCTGAATTTTTCGGCGACCGTAAGCTTCTCCGGCATCCGATCACTCTCTGTTCACTCTTTTTCTGGCTGCTGCTCAAGCTCTTCTTCTCTCACCGACCCCTCTGGCTGCTGTTTCTAGGGTTCCCATTTAGGGCTTGTCTCCCACGATCGGCCAACTTTCTGGTTTCTCCGGCCAACCGGTGCTGTCCTACCTATTCTCGTTTCTACTAGGGTTTCTCGGAGGTATTTTTCCTGGCCTGGGGTTCGGTTGAGGCTCAGCCACTCCCCCTCAACAACCCGAGTCGACCTACTGCTCATCTTTGGCGTTTCTTGTTCAGCAAGTTGAATGGCGGACCCACCGGGCATCCTGCCTGTGGCTGTGCCCCATAACGAAGACGCGTTGAAGCCTCCAAAGTCGTATGCATTTGTGGTTTGGAAGTAACAAGGTTGATATTCCTGACTTTGGCACCTATGGTACGTGTAAGGGTGAGCCGGCCTTTTTTGTTTCGAGAGCGGAGCTTGAAGTCCTTGCCCGCCCTTTTGAAAATGCGTTGGTGGCACGTTTCCCAGATTATCGGCCTCGAATTGACGATATCTGTAAGTTTTTCATTCGGTTAGATTTAAAAGCCCATTGTAAAATTGGTCTTCTGGATGCCAAGCATGTCTTAGTCCACCCTGGCTGTCAAGAGGACTACAATCGCCTCTTTACTCGCAGAGAATGGAATATGGGTCCTAACAGGTTTGAATTTTCTAAATGGACGGTTGATTTTCACCGCAATGCGGATCGCTGCTCTTTGGTGCCTATATGGTTTGAATTTCTGGATCGCCATTGCCTTATTTTAACCCTAAATATGTGAGCAAGATTGGCGGACTTATTGGTAGACCGCCAGACGGATGCGACTATCTGGCGATATGAGACAACCATCACGCTGCGCGGGCTTTGGTTGAAGTGGATATCCAAAACCCCGCTGTACTCGAATCAGTTGGGGAAGATGTTCATAAGGGACACTGGCAGGAGGTTCATGCTTTGAATATTGGCGGATTATTGCACTTTTGCCATAGGATTGGTCACACTCGAGGACAAATGCTTGAGGAAGAATCCACCATCGAGAGAGTTCACGTAGGAAATCCAATCCTAATACATCACGAGAACTCTTCGCAGCTTCAATCTTTGGGCCGTCGACGTTAAATGGGGAGGGAAATAGTGGTCCTACTCATGAGCGGCCTCAACAAGTTTATCGGGTCAAGCAGAATGGTACATCACGGATTGATGGTCCAAATCTCAATAGTGAGGGTGATGTGCCACCCAACTCTGGCCCTATTACAGTGAGTCCTGCTCCCACTCCACCCACCAGTCCTCGGACTATACATCCTATGGGACGGTATAATTCCTTTCAAGTCTTTGCAATAAACATCGAGGAAGATCTTGTGGAAACTACGCACCACTCCTTTATGAAAGAAGACAAAACACGCCAAGTAGAGAATAGGCCGAAATCGGTGGATATGGCATCGCCACCTATTGTGCTATCGGAATTGATAGACTTTCATGCCACCTTAAACCAAAGGTTGGCTAACTCTGGTATTGATACACTTATGGGAACGATGGAAGACAACATTGGGCATGCCGAGGTAGTTGATGACTCTTTGGCTCCACAAGACCTTCCCTGTGGCCGAGGGATCACTACCCTTGAAAACCCAACGATGGGTCCCTACGGTGGCTATGGAAGACAACAATGATGAGAGGAGATGTGGCTTCCAATATTCCTGGCACTTCCAACAACTCTGGGAAGAAAAAAGGGAGGAAAAAAGGAAAGCAATCGATTATACCACCTGAGCCGGTAACTTCTCAAACTTATCACTTACGCTCTTCCGATGTTTAGTCCCATAAATATTGTTTTTTGGAATGTGCGTGGTGTTGGCAATGATAAAACTCAGAATTGCATTAAAAACATTTGCAGACAGAATAAGGTTAAGTTACTTATAATTATTGAACCTCTCTGTAGTGCAAAGTTCATTACAAGTATTCGTCTTAAACTGGGATTTGATTTTGCTCAATCTGTTTTGCGAGGGAAAATTTGGTTCATGTGGTCGGGGGTGGACTGCTCTCTGTCTACTGATTGCGATCAGATGTGTACGGCAGATGTTACTGATCAGAATGGGGATCAATTGTGTGTCTCTGGAATTTATGCAAAACACAGTCGTCACCCTAGAGCTGTGTTGTGGCAAGCGATACAGGAACGGGCCCATAATAACTCTACACCTTGGATTCTTGGAGGTGATTTTAACATTATCCGCATGGTTGATGAAAGGAAAGGGGGCCGCCCTCCTAAGCTCAACGACATGCATGACTTCAATGAATGTGTTCATATATCGAACTTAACTGAAGCTCCCTTTGAAGGCTCTCAATTTACTTGGTACAGAAGTAATACTTGGCAACGGTGGATAGAGTCTTCTTTAATGCGTGATGGATGGAACAATATGACGTCACTAAAGTGTCCCACCCGCCCGGATTCACTCGATCAACGCCTCTCTTGACTTTGTGTGGTTGAAGAGTCCGAGTAAATCCGCCTTCGTTTTATTAATGTGCGGGTGAGGATCCCACGTTCTTGGACTTTGTGAAGTCTGTTTGGGAAAGAACATGAAGAAGGTCGGGGCATGCGTCTTCTTCTTAGAAAACTCAAGAAAGCGGGTTATAAATTAAGCCGAATGGAATAAATGCGGTATTTGGGAATATTTTTGACAAAACCAAGAAGGCTCTGTCTGCAGTGCATGAAAGGACCATTCGTCATGACCAGGAAGGATCGACTATGGCTAAGGAAGATCTTGAGCAGGCCATCTTAGATTATGAGCATTGCAATGAGGTCGAGACTCGTTTTCTTAAGCAGAAGTCGTCTGTGAAATGGATCGAAGCTGGGGATGCTAACAGTAGTTACTTTCACGCGGTTTGCAAGCAGAAGAGGAATCAGAATTATATTCATAGAATCAAGGCCGATGACGGTAGTTGGATTGACAACCAGGAAGATATCCGTGCTTCCTCCGCTATTTTTATGAGCAACTCTTCTCTCGAGGATAGAAACGGTATGGGCACACCTCTTATTAATTTCTCTCTCCCTCAGATATCCCCTGCGCAGAGTGCGTCCATGATAGCCACCCCGACTGCTGAGGAGATTTATAATACGGTAATGTCTATGTATTCTGATAGTGCTGCAGGCCCAGATGGTTACACTTCGCATTTCTTTAAAATTTCTTTGGAAGATCATTGAGCGAGGATTTGGTTAATGCTATTGCGGACTTCTTCTTGGGTGGTCATTTCCCCGCTACTTTTCCACGTCCACGATTATTCTGTTGCCTAAGAAGGTAGGGGCTGACAAATGGAAGGACTTTCGGCCTATTAGCCTATGCACTGTTTTCTCGAAAATTATAACCAAAATTATAACACAGCGTATGAATTCCTTCCTTCCTATGTTGGTTGCGGATCAGCAAACTGGCTTTGTTCCTGGACGTTGCATTACAGACAATATTCTTCTGGCCCAGGAGCTTTGCAAACACGTTAATAAACCTCTCCGAAACCCTAACATCATGCTTAAGTTAGATATGGAGAAAGCTTATGATCGGATGAACTGGGGTTTCATAATGAAGATGTTGCGAGATGTTTGGTTTTCAAGAGCCTCTTTGTTGATCTCATTTTCGGACCCTAGCAGATAACTGGTTTTGCGTCTTGCTCAATGGAGTACCCTCCTCTCCCTTTCATGCGACTCGTGGGGTTAAACAGGGCGACCCCCTCTCCCCTGCACTCTTTGTTCTAGCGGCGGAATATTTTGGCAGGTTAATTACTGATTATATGACTCATAATCCTGGCATGCAATTTCAATCAAAAGTTAAGGGCATCCACTATCTGGCCTTTGCTGATGACACGATCCTTTTCACTCGGTGTAATAAGAAGGGTCTTCGGGGTCTTAAAGAGCTCTTCCATCACTATCAGCTTGTGTCTGGGCAACGTATTAACTCTATCAAAAGTACTTTCATTGGTATTAAGTTGACGCCTACTCAGCAAAGTTGGGTCCGGGGTGTTTTGGGTTTCAGCGTGAGAACATGCCTTTCCGGTACTTAGGGCGCGCCACTTTTCCAGGGCGGAATTGCTCCCTGTTCTACCAGGACATAATTGATAAGGTTCAAAAGAAGCTCCATCACTGGGGACATAGGCTTTTGTCTTTTGGTGGGAAACTCATTCTCCTCAGGCATGTCTTGACGTCTATCCCCATTTTTATTCTTCAAGTGCTGGCCCCACCGAAAGAAGTTATTCACCGTCTTCATCGTATCTTTAATAAATTCCTATAGGATAGTGGGCCGAATGGAAATCGCATTCACCGGGCGGTCATGGGACAAGTTTGTGCACTCCGGTTGAGGAAGGTGGTTTTGGGTGCACATAACCTTTTCGATGTTATTGACACTTTTGCTATCAAATTGTGGATCCGTGCGTCGTAAGCATCAGATATCACAGGCTAAAGCCATTTATAACACCTACATAGTTGATCTTTCTCCTGGGATGTCGGCCGAGCCTGGGGTGCACGCCGATGTTAAGGAGGGTTTGGAGTATGCGTGACAAAGCGTAAGAGTTCATTTCATGGAAGCTAAATGCGGGGAACATAGATTTACGGAGAGACAGTGGACGACGGCTAATTTGGGAGACCCTCCGAAGACCGGTTTGGAGAGTCAATGGTGCGGGTTGATGACCAGTGGAATACGCCGCTTCTCCGTCTCTACCTTCCTAGTCATATCGTGGACGAGATCACTCTTATCCCTTTCATGCGTGAGAAGGATGATGAGCTTATTTGGACGCTCAGCCCGGATGGGCGTTTCACTACTCGGGCTACTTGGAACATGATTCGTAATCATCACCCTCCTAGTGATATTTACAAGATTATCCGGAATCATCTTATCCCTCTTAAGATCTCGTTCTTCTGCTGGAGGTTGATGCATAACATTCTTCCCACGGATCCGAACATTCAGCGACGGGGTATAACTCTTGTTTCCAAGTGCTTTGCGTGCCCTCATGGGGAGGACCTGCGGCATATTTTTATTGATTGCCATTTTGCCGCCTCTGTCTGGAAGTACTTCATGAATCACTTTGGCTTGCGTTTTACCCCTACTTCAGGGATTGTGCCTATGCTTCAATATTGGTATAATTCGGTTCCTGGCATCTACAGCCTTCGGCTTATTGTTCCGGTCATTGTTTGCTGGGGTATCTGGGCTGAGCGGAATATGTGCCGGCATGACGAAATTCAGCCATCAATGCAGCGCACAATTATACGCATTGAGCGGGCTATTAGACAACTTGCCTTTCGAAAGAATTTGGATGCTAAAGCTTTTGGAGCTGACCGGGGAACTCCTTTCTTCAAACCTTTCAAGGTCAAACCGAACCCGCCGAGGAGAGTGACTTATCTGAGATGGATGCCCCCGTCTATGGGCTTTGACAAATTAAATGTTGATGGCAGTGTCAGGAATGGCATTGCTTACGGTGGTGGTATTCTCAGGGACTTTGCTGGAAGATTTATTATGGCTTTCCATGCCTGTTTTGGACAGGGGACAGTGATGGACGCGGAGATTAAAGCCCTGTTGTTCGGTCTTCGCATGCACATCCACACACAGCCAATGGATATCGAAACTGATTCTCTCTATGTTTACCGCATGATCTCTGGAGCCAGTGGTGGGGGTTGGCCCCGGTGTCTCTTTGTCACTCAGATATGTACTATCCTACGCTCCACTCGCTATACCATTTCGCATGCCTATAGGGAATGCAACAGGGTCGCGGACGCTTTTGCCGCCCTTGAAGGGAATGATATGGTTTTCATCAATCACAGCGACGTCCCACCGCATATTCAGACTCTTATTCAGGATGATATACATGGCCCAGCTCATATACGTTGTGTCACTACTCACTCGGGGAGCCACCATCACTCATTTTCGGCAGTGTCTGACTGACTGGACGCACCCCTTCATCTTTTGTTGGGGTGCAATTCAGGTGTCTTTATTCCTTTTCTCTACTTATGTCTGGAGCCTGTATATTTTTTACCTTATTCTTGGCATACTTGTGTTGCGGACAGATCACCACCACGCAGCTCGCATGGCTTTTCCATATGGCAGCGGCTTAGGGGATGTGAACCACTGGACGCACCCCTACCACATTGCTAGGGGTGCAATCCAGGTGTTTTTGTTGCACTTACATTTTCATGTTCCTGCTCATACTTATTCTCGGTGCTTCATTCTGTACCTTATGTGTTTGATACGGCTTATGGTATGAGGTTCATTGACCGCGTTACGGATGGGACATGTCGGATTTTCAAGAGGCCGGGTTATACGCTTTGGATCAAGCTAAACCACAGGAGGCTGCTAAAGGATCATGGGCAGACCACACTCTGCAGCATCTTTCACTTTATTATGAATTCCACTGATGTAACTACTGATAGGATAGGGATTTTTGGGGGTGCATAGAGCGAGTACTCTTCCCTATGTGGTGGATTTTCCTACACTGGGTTTGCCACACATAGGGTTTAAGGAGGCCATGCTATGCACTCTATCACGCAAACTGGGGCGGGCCGGGATATGGCACTGAACTTTGTAGCTCTTTATTTCGTCTTTTTCTAATAAAATTAAGTTGCTTTAAAAAAAAAACAAATCTTGCAAATACTGACACCCTAACTCTGATGTCTCAACTAAAAGCTCATGAATTCAAATTGAACGGTGAAGATGGAGCTCCGGCAGAGACACAAAGAGCCAGTGCACTGATAGCACCACAGCAAAGTAACTTTGCCGATTGCATCAGCAAAGAGACACTAGAACTCAAAGAACATGTAGCTTTATTAGTTAAACGTTTTGACAGGTTTAGCAAAAAGAAGCCATTCAAAGGAAACTCGTCATCAAACAAGAGGTCAAGCTCAAACAAAGATATGAAGAAAAAAGATGATGAATACTGATGCTTCAACTGCAACAAGAAAGGTCACTTCAAGGCTGAGTGCCCTGAAGAAAAAAATAAAGATGAGGAAAAGAAAAAGTACAAAGCATCTGAAAAGAGGAAAGGTAAGAAAGCACTCAAGGCTGAATCCAGCAGTGAAAAGAGTGAAGAATTATCTGATAATGACTCAGATAATAGTGATGAAGAAGACAACTCAGACAATGAAAAAGCATGTCTATGTCTCATGACCAAAGAATTAGATGAAGATGAAGGTGACAGCTCAGACATTAAGAAAGCAAGTCTATGTCTAATGGCCAAAGAATCTGATGAAACTGAGGTAACATCTAGCTCTTACTCTTCATCAAATGCATCCACATCGAACACTGCACAATCTTCTATTCTCCCATTGGATCCAGCAGCCCTAGTCCAAAATCTTATGACCAAATTTGATGAAATTGAGATGAATCATGAAATTCTGGAAAAGGAATGTAAGGATCTAAGAAAAGAAAATAAAAGATTGAAGGAACAACTGGACAAAGTGAAAGCTGAACTAGCTACTAAGTAGATATACTCACCCAATCAAAAAGAAGAAGATGACACCACATCCACTGCTAACAGACCAGGTGAGGAAATCCACTTAGCAGCTAAAAACACCACTAAACCACTAAATGCACCAGCTTACAAACTTTCAAAAAGGTTTGTATCCAGATCTGGTCTTGGCTACAACAGTCAGGATGAGATTAGAAACAATAGTCAACACAATTCTGAATCCAGGACCAACAATGGACCAAAATTCAGAAAAGGAAAGACCATAGTTTCAACCACTCATCCTGCACCGGTGAAGTCAAAACCCAATGCAGTGAAACAACAGACTTTATCATCAATCCAGTCAACCAAAAGCAAGGATTATTTGGAAGGTAAAGGAAGACTTTATCCTTCAGATGATGATTGGAATTTTGTACCTCTAAAATACAAGAAGAAACCATTTCATGATATGCATCATGTGTTTAAGAAAACTCAATCAAAATATTCTCCTAGACACATGAAGCAACATAGGTTTCCCACTGCATATTGGAAAGTGAAGAAGGATGCAAATGCACCAACAAGTAGAGAAAAGTATCATGATACCTTCAATAGAAATATTAGAAGTTATTATGCCATGCCTTATACATATGAATTTGATGACTTTAATTATCCGAAAAGAAGATCATTTGGATATACACTTGGAGTAGGAGGCATGACTGCTAACAGGTATGGACCCAAACAGTGTTGGGTACCTAAACATAATTAATTTGTTTTGCAGGATGTCTGGTACATAGACAATGGATGTTCCAGACACATGGCATGGAACAAGATATGGCTCACTGACTTCATAACTTTTGATGGACCTAAAGTCACTTTTGGAGGCAAAGAAAACCCTGGCAAGATTAAGGGGGAAGTCACAATGCTCAAGAACAATTGGAGAATTCAAAATGTGGCATATGTTAAGGGACTTAATTTCAATCTGCTGAGCATCAGTCAATTCTGTGACATAGGCTACAATGTGCACTTCAACAAGGAAGGATGCAATGTGATTCACAGCCAAACCAACACAGTAGTTCTTGCAGGAAGAAGAAAAGATAATATGTATGTGGTGGATTGGAAAACAGCTAAAGCAAAAACATGTCTGTTTGTCAAAAAAACAATCGATCAGCTGGATTTAGCATAGAAGATTAAATCACTTGAATTTCAAGACCATCAACACACTATCAAAGAACAAGTTAGTTGAAGGCTCGGCAAAGATCAAATTCAAGAAAGAAAGTCTATGTGATGCATGTCAAAAAGGGAAACAAATCAAAAGTTCTTTCAAGTCAAAGCCCTATCAATCAACAACAAGAATTCTACATCTGTTACATATGGACCTGTTTGGACCAGTCACACCAGTAAGTGTAAGTGGTAAGAAGTACACTCTAGTAGTGGTTGATGATTTCTCCAAATACACCTGTACCATATTCATGAACAAAAAGAGAGAAACACTGAAGAGGCTGCCAGATTTGCTAAGAAGAATTCAAAATGAAAAAGAACTGAAGATCATCAAGATCAGATCAGATAGAAGCACAGAATTTCTAAATGAAGTTATCATGTGAAGAAAATGGAGTATTACATATATTATCTGCAGCAGGAACTCCATAACAAAATGGTGTAGCAGAAAGAAGAAACATAATTCTCAAAGAAGCAGTCAGAACAATGATTGCAGAAGCATGCTTACCAAATTGATTTTGGGCTGAAGCAGCAAACACAGCATGCCATACACAAAACAGATCAATCGTCATCAAATATCATGGAAAGGCTCCATATGAAATATGGAATGGTGGAAAACCTAATATCTCATATTTTCATATGTTTGGATCAAAATGTTTTGTGTTGAACATGAATCAGCAACATACCTTTGATGAAAAGGCTGATGAAGCAATCTTTATGGGATACTCAGACACCAGCAAAGCATTCAGAGTTCTCAACAAAAGAACATTGGTGATTGAAGAATCAATACATGTAGTATTTGATGAACCAAACACAAATGGTGAAAGTCTTCAAGATCAAGAAGAAAAAGCAACACAAAGGGAAGTATATACAAATACAACCATACCAGCTACCATTCTGAATCATCATTTTGAAAATCAAAATGAATCACATGTTAACACATCAGAAGAAGCACCAGAACTAGAAGCTCACGCAGAACCTGAAGTTGCAGAAGCACCAAGTGAAGAACAACTTCAACCTGACCTAAATTAGCTAAGAGATCATCCTGAAGAACAAGTCATTGGAAATATTCACAGAGGAGTTAGAACCAAAAGACAACTGGAGCACATGCTCACATGTTTTCTATCACAAGTGGAACCTAAGACAATAGATGATGCAATTCAAGATGCAGATTGGATAACAGCCATGCAAGAAGAACTAAATGAATTTGAATGAAATGAAGTCTAGGAACTTGTTGACAGACTAGACACAGCCAACATCATTGGAACAAAATGGGTATTCAGAAACAAGATGGATGAGCAAGGAACAGTTGTAAGAAACAAAGCAAGGCTAGTTGCAAAAGGCTATTCTCAAGCAGAAGGAATAGATTATGATGAAACATTTGCACCAGTGGCAAGACTGGAGGCAATCAGAGTCTTTCTAGCTTTTGCTGCACACATTGACTTCAAAGTCTATCAAATGGATGTCAAGAGTGCATTCCTGAATGGACTTTTGGAAGAAAAAGTACATATGGAACAACCTCCTAGTTTCCAACTCAAAGGAAAAGAAGACAAAGTATACAAACTCAAAAAGGCTCTTTATGGACTCAAACAAGAACCCAGAGCTTGGTATGAAACACTATCACAATTTTTGGTCAAGAATGGATTAAACAAGGGAACTATAGATAAAACTCTATTCAAATTAGAGGAAGGAACAAGAACATTACTAGTACAAATCTATGTTGATGACATCATCTTTAGATCAGAGGATGAAAAGCTGTGTGAAAAATTTGTAAACCTAATGAAGAGCAAATTTCAGATGAGCATGATGGGAGAATTAAATTATTTTCTTGGTCTTCAAGTAAAGCAAATGAAGGATGGTATTTTCAGTAGTCAAGCACAAAAGACTTAATACACAAGTATGGTATGGATGCAAGTGGCACAACAGATACACCAATGTGTGCAAGAGTTATTCTTGGAAAATATGAAGCTGGAAAAGATGTTGATCAGAAAGTGTATAGAGGAATCATTGGATCCCTACTTTATCTAACTACAAGCAGACCTGATATAGCATTTGTAGTAGGAGTACGTGCAAAATTTCAAGCTCAACCAAAAGAATCACATCTTCTAGCAGCCAAAAGAATAATCAAATACCTGAAAAACACTATTAATGTAGGAATTTAGTATCCAAGAGATGGAGGATTCAAGTTGACATCATATTCAGACTCTAACTATGTTGGATGCAAGATAGATAGACTAAGCACCTCTGGACGTGCTAGATGCTAGGCACCAGGCTAGTCTCTTGGTTCAGTAAAAAGCAAAACTCCATATCTACATCAACAGCTGAAGCAGAATATATAGCAGCAGACAGTTGTTGTGCACAAGTACTTTGGATTAGACAAAAACTAAGGGATTATAGAGTGGAGTAAAAGACTATCCCAATCATGTGTGACAACACAAGTGCCATATCTATCAATGAAAATCCAGTGTTGCCCTCAAGAACAAAGCATATTGATGTGAGACATCATTTTATCAGAGATCATGTTGAAAAAGGAGATGTCATCCTAAAATACTTACCCACTGAAGATAAATTGGTTGACATCTTCACTAAGCCACTCAGTCATGAAATATTTAGCATACTAAGAACTGAGTTGGGAATGATTGAAATTGACTAAGTACCAAAGAGCGGCTAACTGGAGTAATCAGCTAAGTGACTTCATCAGTTGTTTAAACCTTTGCCAATACATGAGATGTAGCAGGCAAGGTACTGGTACTCGGTGAAGTTAACTTCACTGATTGTTAGGAATGGTAGAATAAAGCAGCTCAGTGAAAAATTCACTACATCGGCTAAGTGACCAGCCAATGTACTCAACCGAAATGAAGATTGGAGTCATGGGCAACCTAAAGTGCGAACAAAATCAACTTTTACACACGTGGAGCATAAGGAAGTTTTGGAGGATTATACTGTGGAAGATTCCACACGTGGAGATTAATTTGCAATTTTGGAGGTAACCATATTATTTTCTCTAATTACAAATGCCTCGATTCCCGGGATTTATCATTACTTACCTCAATCCACTACCTCACTACAGTCGAATATCGGGATTCATATACACAAAATCACGTCATTATGTCATAAAATCCTTCCACATTCAAACCACGTTCACACTTCCCAAATCATCCTATATAAACGACACTTAGAGGTTTCTCATAAATCTTTACGCTCATTTATAAATTATAAACCTCATTTCTTCCCCTGAAAGATTGAAACTTTTCAATTTATCAATCACATTCAACAATGGCTTCATCCCCTACAATATCTCCCACAGAAAGATTCTATGAAAAATCGATCATCACTGGATCGTTTTTCAAACCTGAACCCTATCTTTCCTTCTGTGATAATGATGCACAAGCTCAGCACTTGGTTGATTGTTGCTCAAATCTAGGGTTAATGACCTTCCTTAACCCCCCTAATCAACGGAATTTGGTATGAAAATCTAATTGCATTATGGAAAAATGCCAAGTTTGTGCCCAGCACAAAGAAAACCGATATCGATTGCATAAAGAGTTCAATCTTTGTGAAAGAAGTAGTCATTACGCCTGGTCTTCTCAATAGATTCCTACACCTACCCATGATAGGTCCGGCAAATGTAAAGTTTGTGACGATTGACATCAAGAAATTCTGGGCCGAGATAGCCAAGAATGCCAAGAAAAACAGCAAAACATACAACCTCCCTATATCAGAACTAAAACTTCCGTTTGCTGAATTTGCACCGGTCATCACCAAGAACATCGAAGGCAGAAAAGGGTCAATGGAAAACCTAACTGAGTTACAGGTCAAACTGATGGCCATAATCTACGAAGGTACCAAATTTGACTGGGCAACATTTGTATTCAATAGGTTGAAAATCAAATTCAAAAGGAAATTGACCTGTCAATTACGGCACCAAGAAAGGGTTTGCAGAAGAAAGGTGATTTCTGGGAGAGGAAATCATATGGGTTCCCTCTTCAACACATGTTTGACACACTGAAAGTAAAGCCCACAAATCTGCAGGCTCCACACAGGTCTAAGGTAATGTTTACCTATATCATGGCATCTATGAAACCCAAATCAACTGGCGGAAGAAATAGTAAGCAACCTGAAAGCAGCAGATCAGGAGTGGGTTGAAGAACCAGATCCCAGAAGGCACAAGAGAACAGCACCGTGGCTGGTACTAGCAACTTGACCGAACCTGTGACAATCAGTGATGATACAGCAACAGAGGAAGAAAATCAACAAGAGGACATTAACTATCTGGAAGAAGGTGAGGAATGCTATGTTCTCACTCCATATGAAGGAGAAGAGATGGATAAAGAAGAAGCTGAGAAAGAGGATGAACAGTCAGAAGATGAACATCTTGAAGCTAATCCAGAAAACATAGAGATATCTGATGATGATCGAACTCTTCAAGACGTACTTTTCAAAAGCATCAGCAAAGTTGACAAACAGGCAATTGAGCCAGCTGATCAAACTCACTCTGTTGAACTTGTCAACACCCCCACTATTGATCAAGGGGGAATACCAGGAGGAGAAATCAAGTCTCCAGCTCATGAAGAAGAATACTTGCCATCTTCTATAGATGGAGAAGCAAGCATCCTCCATCAACTTCTTAATGATCCTGAAGTTAAAGAGGAAGAGGATGAGATGGATCAAGAGCAAGAGGAAGGTGAAGAAGAAGAAGATGATGATGAAGTGGCACTAGAGGAAGTTAATCCAGAAAGAATCTTCAATCTGTACATTCAACCACTGATTGTAGACATGGAGAAGCAATATCATAACAAGCAAAACCTGAAAGCTGCTTTAAGGAGTGAAGCAACCTCCTTAAACCATAAGATTGAAGCCCTCACCAGTCACATCAAGGTACAAGATGAGGTCATGGAAAAACAGGGAAACTTGCTCTGCAACTTACAGCATCTTATTCCCTACCATGTCCAAACCAATCTTGAGTTTCATGCTAAGAAGGTTGACAACAAGCTCACTCCTCTGGTGGACACTCTAAATGCTCACACTCATCATATTCAGCATTTGGATGAGGTCATGGAGTACTCTGGCAAGCAACTCAACATCCATCTCAAAGTTGGTTAGGCAACCAACAAGATACTGGAGAAAAGATATGGCCCCCTCCCTGAATCTGAAGATGCAATCAGGACTCTTGAAGAACGGTTTGGTGATACCAAAAAGGGGGAAGGATGCTCAAAGCCTGAAAGCTCCAGTGGAAAGAAGGAAAGCCCAACAGGCAAGGGCAAGGGCACCAAAGGAAAAGGCATCAAGTTTGAAGAGGAGAAAAAATAGCCCTTCTGTTTAATTGAATTGTTTCTATATGCCTGCCTTTGCCTTTGTTTTTGAATAAAAAGATGCAATATCTTTTTGCCTTTAAATGGATGAATAAAATTGTTGAGTTTTATTCTGTTAATTATTATAAAAAAAATTTGGCTTACTTATGTTCAGGCTTATGAGGGTTTTTGGCATCATCAAAAAGGGGGAAATTGTTAGGAACATTTTATTATGTTTTGATGATGGTCATACTAGCTGTTATAGCAAGCCTGAAATAAGTTAGAATTATCTATATAAGTCTTTGCTTAGAGTCTGATATGTTGTATAAGTTGAGTCAGACAAGTACTGTACTAGTTGGTAGGACGGCAAAGTAAAATAGACATTCGGCAGAGTAAAGCCAGCCAAGAACCAGCAGAAAACAGACATTCGGCAGAGTAAAGCCAGCCAAGCACCAGCAGAAAACAGACATTTGGCAGAGTGATGCCAGCCAAGCACCAGCAGAAAAGCAATGAAGACATTATGGTCTGACTTATAACCAAGGAAGTCTGTGATGACCTTGGATAAGTCTAAATTATATTTTGAGTGATGAAACTTAATGTTTAAATATGGTGTACACTGATCTCACCCTAATCAAGGATCAGTGAAGTACAAGAATTCTCCTTTGAACTGAAAGAATGAAGGAAACAGTAAATCGGCAGAGTAAACTGACTTTCGGCTAAGTGAAGACAAAACAGTGAAGGAAGATCTAAACGGAAAAGTCTGATAGATCACTTGACCGTTTGAAGAACGGCTAAGTAAACCTTACCAAATTAGATTTTGAGATATGATGAAGTTACAGAAGATCAAGCATTAAATGCACAATCTATAAAAGATCAATCAAGGACAGATCTTCTGATAAACGTTTGAAGAAAAATCCGATCACTGAAATCAAGGAGAATATAATTAAGGGGGAATCAAGAATAAAATCAAGGATTATTCCCCTCATTAATATAGCCAATGGACGGAAATTCAAATCAAGAATATTCAAGGCTATAAATAGAAGGCATTGACAGAAAAAGAAAAAAAAAGAGTGAAAAAACGATAAATCTGAGCAGAAACACTGTCAAAGTAAAAAGCCTTCTATCTGTGCAAAAAGGAAACATCTAGTGATCAACTCAAAACTGAGAATTAAAATTCAAACATCAAGCATTGAGATTGATCAACAAGTTTGTGAATCCAATTCACATCAATCAAGCAACTAAATCAGAGGCATCTGAGAAGGAGTTGTGTGTGATAGCTGCTGAAGGATTTGATCTCAAGGAGCAGTGAAAAAGACTGAATCACTGAAGCTGTTGCAGTCCAGGAGTGATTGTCTTGTAGATTGTGAAGCTTGGGAAGTCAAGGACAATCGTACTATTGTATCTGTGAAAACAATAGTGAATTCCTCCAATCATCACAGAAGAAGAGTGGATTAAGGGATTACACCACCCTGAACCACTATAAGCCTTGTGTCAATTTACTTTCTACAATTTACCTTACTGCATTTATTTAATTGCATATATTATATCATGTACTTGTGATTGCTTAAACTACTTTGAAGTAACGTAGTAAGAAGGGGCTTTTCCGCTGCCCAAAAACCTCTAAGAAAAAGGAATGTTTTTGAAACTCCTCTATAGTCATTCACCCCCCTCTGACTATAGTTTTACCCTTCTCTGGGACCAACACTTACAGTTCTTTTTTTTAAGTTTCATGCTTCATAATGTGGTTTATTATCACGGTGGCCCATCGGTAGTATATTGAATGGATATCTGGCTTATTTGATGTGTTTGATGTGTTTTAAGGCCGGTGGTGCTCGACAGTGGTATGGAGGAGTATATAAATGCTTGAGAGTAGATAATTTTACAGAGTTTAGTCATCTTTTTCAAATAGCATATCTTTTTCTTAATTATACAAGCCCTCCTTTTATAGGAAGGAGGGAGGCTTAGAGCTTAAGTAAAGACATGTGGATAAAATATCCTACAAACAAGTAGACAAATGATCTAGATGACAGGTGGACTAAATATCTTAGCGGCGTCTTATGTGGTCGCTCACATCGCTATCCGCAAGGTTGCTTACTTCTCGTCCCGTCTCAAATTTCCTTTCTGTTGCCCCTTTCTAAGGCTTGTGCGGTCTCTTATGGACCCATTGTTGAGGTCGCAGGTCGGCCCCCTGAGCTACTAGTGACCTTATAGGTTTGAAGGCTCATGGCGGGACATGACTGCGGTGACCTTGACTTGATTGACGTCGCGGACGCTATAGCCGCGTACCTTATCTAACTTAGTGGCTAGATAGGCTTTTTCTGGGGACTCATAGGTGTCGATACTATTTAGACATATCAATGGCCACTTACTCTTTGGCTTTGGCATTTTCATGAAATGTCAAGCATAGAGAAGAGTGTACGCCCGGGTCGTCCACTGTTTTTTGGTCATTGATGATCTCGCCATTTAAAATGGCCTTACTTAGGACCGCGCTATCAAGCGGATGGCCTCAAAGCAATTTTGGGTCTTTGCGACCTCGCCGTTTGAAACGGCCTTACTTAGGACCGCGTTATCAAGCAGACGGCCTCGAAGCGATTTTTGGGTCTTTGCGACCTCGCCGTTTGAAACGGCCTTACTTAGGACCGTAATATCAAGCGGACTGCCTCGAAGCAATTTTGGGTCTTTGTGACCTCACTGTTTGAAACGGCCTTACTTAGGACCGCACTATAAAGCGGACAGCCTCGAAGCGATTTTGGGTCTTTGCGACCTCACCATTTGAAACGGCCTTACTTAGGACTGCGCTATAAAGCGGACGGTCTCGATGCGATTGGCTTGTAGCCTGTTTGTGCCATGCTATTAAGAAGACGGACTTTTGCTAGAGAAAATCCATGTTCATGGCAAGCTTGTTCTTGGAGAGGTGAGTAGTCAAACGTGGGTAGTGGAGCAGCTAAAACGTCGGATCGTTGCATGTCGTCATCCTTCTCGATAACTGCCCGAGTAATTACGTGGGCACTGATGCTTTCTCGATAACCGCCCGAGTAACTATGTGGGCATTGATTGGCGCATCGTAATGATGACAGTTTTCGAATTTCAAAATCCGAAATGACCGCGCTAATCTGGAACGTTAGTTGAACAAATCCCTGGCCGCACGATCAATCTTTCCCTGCCTATATAAGGTTCCACCCCTCAAACCATCTAACACTTTTCGCATTCTCTATTTCCTTAGCTTTTTCTCCCTCTAAACCTCGTGTGCTTTCTGCGTGTGTTGAGTTTTCCGTTGACGATTTCGGTGGAGGTTCTGGGATTCTAGCTGCTTGCTCTAGGTTTTTGGTGAAGACATGAGGTTTTCGGTGAAGATTTAAGGGTTCCGGCTGCAAATTCAAGGCTTCGGGCTCACTTTTCCAGTTTCCGGCCACCTATTATCACAAAGAACAAGTAGACTCCCCACTCTCTGCCCTAATTTTCTTCACTTATCCGCTTGTATTTCGATCCTTTCTTCATACTTGTTCCGTTTTAGCAAAGTTGGCCTAACTTATGATGTTTAGGGGTTAAAGTTAGGACCTTTGAGTACTTGCTCTTGTTTTGTTTGGTTTTTCTTCAAAGTGGTATAAAATAAAGCATTTTTGTTTGCTAGAGATGGATTTTTTGGGGGTAGATTTACCTGGGCATTTTAGTGTTCCTTGACTTTTCTTGCATTTCCCTTTCCTTTTGCCATTGCGTCTCTCTTGTAAAAACGGAGGGGAAGATGTCGAGAAGGGTGACATCACCCCTATGGTTCATTATCCCAGGTGACTAGAAGCTCTATCTTTTCCTCTAGTTTTTCAGGATGTCCGACGACGAGTTTAGCCTCGGGGGAGGTTCTGACGAGGATCGGGAGGTTTTTGACTATGCACAAGATGAAAGGGAGGATTGCCCTTCTAGACCTGAGGTGATCAACAGGGATGACTTGCCGATGAGATGGCTGAGAGGAAGGCGGCTCTCCAATTCGAAGATGATAGATTTGATATCGGCAGTTTTTTTCCCGATCCAGCTTCGCGACGTAAGAAGAGTAGCAACCAAGCCGCCCAGAGTCGGGGTGAAGGAACCAGTACGAGCGCCGCTGTGGGCGACGAGGATACCACTGTTGGAGATCAGACCGTAGAGTTTAGTACCAGTGGCGCCACTGTGGGCGATGAGGATATAACCCTTGTTGAGAATGCCGCATTTCTTGAACTGATGGGGTACAGTGAGGACGAAAACGTGCATTTACCTCGCAAGCTCGCTTGGGAAGTCCCTAAGAATCCAAAGAGGAAAAGGGATCCCAAGCCTACAACCGTTGGTGAAACGGCGTCGAAATCAAAGGCTCCTAAGCCCAACAATCTGGAGGCGCTGAAGGAGTTCGCTCTTATAAACGAGTATGAAAAAGCCCTTGAAGAAGAGTGGGATCAACTCCGAAGCAGTGACGACCTTGCTAAGTACCTCAGACGTCGATACAAAATCGACACGAACATCTACGGATTCTCATTGTTTGATTATTCAAAGGCTGAAGATAAGCTCAAACCTGGTGCTCGCAAGGATCATCTTGGTGATCGTCGCTCTGATGACTCTTTAGTCCTTCATTTTGATCACTTTCATACGGGGTTCAGCCTCCTTTCGATCCTTTTTTGGTAAAGATCTTTCAACTTATGGAAGCGTTGCCAAGTGATTTTGCGGTGGGATCTGTGATCCAAATCATGGCCTTCATCGTGATGTGTCAGACGATGAAGATGGAACCCACCCTCTCTCTCTCTTGAATCTATTTCATCTTTTTTGCAGGACCGGCATTCCGGGGCAGATATTTCTGAGAACCAAGACTCCTTGCCTATTCTTATTGCTGCCCAAAAAAATTCATCATTTGGGGATCGTGTGCTTAAGATTGAGTCAAAGGTTGGCTGGACCTTTCCTAACGCCGCCCAACGCAAAGGGAAGAACTCAACCCTATTGTTCCATGAACTTTTTGTTACTGAGCTCCGATTTGTTAAAGGGCTTATGACCCTTTTAAACTTTAATGGGCTCGATCCCTCTTTGAGGAACGGGGATCCTTATACGAGCAGAGCAGGGATAGTCGGTCCGGGCAAAGCACAATCATTAGTCCCTATAGAACCTGAAGAATGTGATCCGGATTGGATAGAGGATTGCCATATGGGCAAATGCTTTCCCCTTGAGTGTAGAGTATGCTTTGGCGATCCCACTAGAAGACCGCACCGTAACTTTCTTTCATTGTCTTTCTTTCTTTACTTTCCGTACTATACCATTTTGCTCTGTAGTTGTTTGGACATTCTATTTTGCAATAGCCATGGTCGATGATAATGAATGTCGGGCCCAAAAGCAGAAGCTGGATGTAGACGCCGTCAAGGCTAGGAAGGAGTTGCTAAAGCAGGCTCCGGGGAGGGTGCCATGTACTGTGGATGCCTCCATTATTGATGAGACTTATGACCCACTCTACAAACTTAGCCAGCTGCCAATGTAGGCGCGGGCTCAGGTCAGGTTGGCGGGGCTCAAAAAAGATACCATGTTGATGCATTTGCAAAAGAGTCTCAGGCATCCAAGCGGTCCAAAACCTCTGAGAGATCAAAAACTGCTGGTAAAGCTGATAAGGGCTTGGGTCATTCTGAGAAGTGACCTGTTGAGAAGGCTGTAGAGCGACCTGATGTGACAGCTGAAGTGGTCGCCGATGAGGCTTGGGCGACATTCGACGAACCACTCCCTCACGGATATATGGGGAAGGAGGCTCTCTGGATGGACTCGGAATTTACTCAAAGTCCTCTTGATATGGACAAAGTGAGCCAGATCAGGGAGGCAATAGCTGATGTCATTCCCTTGGGCCGTCTTTCATGGGATTCACCACATGGAGTTCAAATGGAGATTGGAAGAGGAATCACTGCTCGCGTTGTGGTTCAAGATGATGCCCCTGCCAAAGATGAGGTTGCTAAGCTGAAAGATCTTGCCGGCCAATTTAGGATCGCATCCTCCATGGTAAGTTTCATTTCTATTGTATT
This sequence comes from Gentiana macrophylla, assembly GCA_026214975.1. Classification (NCBI taxonomy): domain Eukaryota; kingdom Viridiplantae; phylum Streptophyta; class Magnoliopsida; order Gentianales; family Gentianaceae; genus Gentiana; species Gentiana macrophylla. Next base: position 99,670,037 of record CM047811.1, read on the forward strand.
TTCCAACTCCCTACTTTTTCTGCGAGCACACCTTTTTACTTTCTTTCAGCTTGGAACTCGTAACTATAAGGCTACTGAGGCCGCTGAAAAATGGAAGGCCAAGCTTAAGAAGGTGACTACGTCCCTTGCCATTTCGGACAAGGCTAAGACCGTTGCTGAGGACAAGCATGCGAAAATCCTAGAAGAGAATGGTCGGCTAAAGGAGGCCATGAAAGCGAGCACGGCGTTAGATGCCCTACTGTAGCAGAAGGTGGCGATCTTCAAAGAGAATGCTCATAAATCTGCTGAATAGTTAAAGAGTATGCAGGAGGAGGTCGCTAGCTTGAGGGAGCCACTTGCTACTGCTAATAAAACCTCTGAGGAAGCTGGTCCTGCGGCCATTGCCGCATATAAGCACTCTGATGAGTTCCTGGACTTCCAAGAGGCAAGCTTTGACCAAGGCTTTAATCACTTCACGAGGTGCCTCTGGACGAATCATGACAGAGATATTTTCAGTCTTGAGGAGATGGCCAAGTGGGTTTCCATGTCCCAGCGTAGGCCTGAGCGGGTAGCTCTTCATCCTGACATCCCTTATTCTGAAGATCATATTATTGATATACATACTGGTGAGATTAAGGATGGCGAGCCTCTTTGGGACCCTCCACCTCTCAATACTGTTAACCTGGCCGTTTTAAAGAGCCCTCTTTTGTCGTAGATTATTAGACCGTCGATGAGTTCCTTAACTTAACCGGCGATCATACCAATACTCCTTCTGGGTCAAATTAAAGATTTATCCCTTCTATTTTTGCACCAATTTCTGCGATCTGTAATAATTTAACTTTGCTTTTTGTTAGAACAATTTTGATGCTTCCTCCTTTGGTTTTGTAATGACTTGGTCTTTGTATTCTTGCAACTTGATTTGTGGTCGCTTTTGGCCTGATGATTTATGCATTTGTTTCCTTTGATTTTCCATCTTTTGTTTCTGTATGTATGCGGTCCCTTTTATTTTGGCATGGTTGAGAGCATAAATCACGAAAATAATAGAACATCTGAATCATCCTTGTGTTTTTGAATTTAAAATTTCCAATACGCGGCCCCCTTGTTTTGAGCAAAGCCTTAACGGGTTTGATCGAAACAGATTCCCGCACGCGGTCCCTCCTCTCGTATCAAGAGAGGTAGTTGTGGACTTGTTTGAAATGATAGATCGAAAACTCCAACTGCGCCCCCCTTGATTTAAACAAGGTTGTTGGCGACCTTGTTGAGATGCGCTAAGTCTGAGTGGCAAAGTTTGAAAAATTTTCGTACGCGGACCCTTTTTTTGAGCCAATCTTTAACGGGTTTGGTCGAAAAAACTTCCCGGATGCGGCCCTCTTGTGCAGAGCTCTCTGTGTTTAATTTTTTCATCCGGGCCCCCTTGTTTCGGATAAGACTTGGATATTTTAATCCACGGGCTTGTCAGAGACAAAGTGACTGGGTATGTCATCCGAATAGCTCTCCCTTTGTTGTTGGAATGCTTTTTTGAGAACTCAACACAAGATGTGCTCATATTTATGCCCTAAGTAAAGGGATCGATCTTACATGTAATATTTCTTCAGATTGTCCGCATGCCAAGGCCTATCGTACTCGCGGCCTTGATTATCCTTGAGGACATAAGTGCCCTAGTTGACTATCCTCACGACCTAGAGTTGTCCTTCCCAATTGTCAGACAACTTGCCTTTCTTGGCCTCACGGCCAGTGGCCTGTCTCTTCCGTAAAACATAATCTCCCACAGCGAAGTGATGATAGCAGACACGTTTGTCATGGTGGCATTTTGCCTCTTGTTTGCACTTGAGGAAACAGCCATACGAGTTGATTCGTTTTTCCTCCTACAGATCGAGATCGTGCTATTTGGTCAACGAATTCTCAACCTCGCTGAAATGTGTGACCCTTAAATTTGCTAGGGCCATTTTAATCAGGGCCATAGCCTCCGACCTGTAGGTCAAAGCAAAAGGAGTTTCCCTAGTAGTTGTCTTTCTCGACATATTGAGGGCCCATAAAGCCGCTGGCAAATGATCTGGCCATTTTCCCGCTTTGTCATCCAAACTCTTTTTTAGTACACTTAGCACCAGTTTGTTTGCAGTTTCGGCCTGACCATTTCCCAGCGGATAGCACACTGACGATTGCCAATGCTTTACGTTATGCTCCCTGCAAAATGCATCGATTTCGTATGTGAATTGCGGCCTGTGATAGGACACTATCACTCTGGGGATGCCGAACCTGGTCCGGACTTAGTCGAGCAAGAAATATATGATCTCTTTAGTGTTTATTTTTACCAAGGCTTTGGCCTCGATCCATTTGGTGAAATAATCCACGGCGACCACTGTGTATTCACATCCTAAGCGACCCCTCTTGAGCGGCCCGATGTGGTCGATAGCCCACATGTAAAATGGCCAGGCTACAACGATGATGCTTTGTTCAACTGACGGCAGCCTGAGGATGTCCACAAATATTTGACATTTGTCACTCTTTCTGGTTTATATTTGGGCGTCTTCTACGAGCTTTGGCCAGTAATATCCGGCCAACAAAACTTTCTGAACGAGTGTCCGGCTAGCTAGGTGGCCACCACACATCCCCTCGTGTAGCTCTACTAGAACTCCCTCGACCTCCTCTAGCTGTACACAACGTGACAAATGTCTGGAAAAAGATCTTCGATATAAAACATTGTCCAAGATTGTGTACTTGGTGGTCCATCTGATCAGGGCTCTGGCCTCTTTGGGGTTGGGCGGGTGGGTTCCTGATTCAATGTATGCTTTTAGCCTATCGATCCAACATGGATTGGCGGGATGGAAATCCATGATTTCGACCTGGTTGATGGCGGGACCAGACAGGTGTTCCACCATGACCGCTGGATTACTCATCTCATCTTTTCTAGTAAACTTCGATAGGTAGTCCGGTCAGTGATTATCCTCTCGGGGTATGTTGGTGAATTTGCAATAATTGAAGCTTCCTTTGAGTTTTTTGATGAGATCAATATATTTTTATAGAATCTCGCAATGGATCCCGAATGACCCTATTATTTGGTTGACCACCAACTGTGAATCACAGAATACCTCCACATTTTTGACTTTGATGGCCCTGGCAAGCTCAAGTCCTGCTATGACCGCTTCGTACTCTGCTTGATTATTTGATGCTTTGAAATCAAATCTCAAAGTTTTTCGATTTCTTCTAAGGTACCTGGTTCCAACAAGATAATATCGGCACCGCAACCTTTGTGGCTGGCGGTGCCATCGACGTAAAGCTACCAACAGTGACTCGGCCTCTGGGGCTCGTTCACTGTGGTCACTGTTGTGTCGTCGCTATGCTTCGAATTGGATTGCTCCGGTTGTTCCTCATTAAAACTTGTTTCTGCTAAGAAGTCGGGTAAGGTCTGGGCTTTGATAGCTTTCCGAGGCTCGTATCAGATGTCAAATTCATTGAGCTCAATGGCCCATCGCAGCAATCGGCCAGATAGGTCCGGCGTGTGAAGGACTTGGCGTAATGGAGCGTCTGATAGCACAGTAATAGTGTGATGAAAAGTAAGCCCTTAATTTTTAGGCAGCTATGACAACACAGTAGTCCAACTTTTCAATATTAAAATAGCGATTCTCAATGGGAAAGAGAGCCTTGGAGACATAATAAATAGGCTTTTGAAGGGTACCGTCCTCATTGACAAATGCAGTGGCAACAGCCCGGTCTGAGGCCACTAGATACAGTAGCATAACGTCCCCAATCATAAGACTAATCAGCAATGGCAGGCTTGACAAATAAGCCTTGAGCTCTTTGAAAGCCTGCGAGCATTCCCCTGTCCACAAAAAAGTTTTGTTCCCTTTGAGGATTTCAAAAAAAGGTAGGCTTTTTTCCGTAGATTTGGAGATGAATCTCCCCAGAGCGATTATCCTCCCATTCAGCCTCTGCACCTCTTTGATCATGGTCAGCTCACTCATATTTATTAGAGCCTGTATCTTCTCGGGGTTTGCTTTGATCCCCCTTTGGCTCACCATAAAGCCCTAGAATTTCCCTGTCTGGACCCTAAAAGTGCATTGTGCGGGGTTAAGTTTCATAGAGTGCTTCCTTACATTGGAAAAAGTTTCGCGAAGGTCCACCAGCTGATCCTGGCGAATTGACTTCACAACCATATCATCAATATATGCTTCCATGTTTTTGCCGATTTTTGAGCTGAAAACCCTGTTTACCATCTGTTGGTCCTTTGGAAAGGATAACACAAGTTTAGTGGGGGAGGGGGGAGAATTAACTTGTCACCAAAAGCTGAAAGTATCCCGGAACTGAGTTTCTCCGAACACTCAAACTGAACTAGCAAACTGATGTACAATGTAACTCATCTTAGTTTTGTTCCTACCCTTTAACCTTGTATAGGAGTTAGTTAATTCAGCTTAGCTAGTGCTAGAACTGAACTAACTTGTAGCGGATAAAATCAAGCCTTTCGTGCAATAGATGTGTCAATAAAAATCTAAGTCTCCTATGTATCAATTCTGTGCTGACTCAGTGTCTGATGTTTGCTGAGTCTAGTGATAGAATGATAACGTAATAATTAAAGCAATCATAGTGCAAGTATAAATGCGTAAGTAAATCAACACAGAGTTTGTTTATGGAAGTTCCGGGTGGTGTAATCCCGTACGTCTCCCCTTATCCTGTGGTGTAGGAGGTATCACTAGAATCTTGAGATAACTGCTACAAAATCCTAGCCTAATGACAATCCTTCACGACACCCTAGTTTCACTGTCTACACATAATGAAGAAAGGTGAGATTGCTCTCTTCACTCTGCACACTGATCCTTCGGAGGTGGAATTACTCCTTCACCAGCTCACCACTAACACAAACACAGTCCGCAGACCGCACCAACAGCTGTGGCAACTGAGTTGCAACCGTATGAGGAAAGGTGGAGTTGCTCTCCTAAAACTATGCATAGCCAACCCTTTTTACACAAAGGTTAGGTTTAGAATTAATCAAGAGAATAATTCAGTGAGCTGTCTGATTCTTCTGGATATGGCGTTGTAGCTCCAAGAGGCCTTCTTCCCTCTTAATGGGTTACTGGATATTTCTCTGTAATCTTCAAGGCAATTCTGTTGGCTTCCCCTTTTCTAGATATGAATTCTGATTTCCTGGATCTGGATCTTTAGATATATGCTTTTTAACCTTTTTCCTGATCTCCATTATTCAAGCGCTTTCCTCTATGTATTTATAAGGGTGATGTAACGGTCAAATAAATCTTATAGCCGTTACATTTTTTGTTTAGCCAACGTTCATATGTACAACCTTTTGTCGTTTTGTTATTTCAAATTCAACAAGGCCTTAACTCAGTTTTCTACTCTTCTTCAAAACTGAGTACCTCGTATACTTGACATCTGACTTCAATTGACTAAGTCAGAGTACACCATTCAGCTTCTTTTCCTGGTAACTGATAATCTTTGTCCTTAAGATTATCAGCTTTACATGATCTATAGTTCAGTTTCAGGTCACCACAGACTTGCCTAATTCCTGACATATAGTCACGACGTAATTTGCTCGTAACTAAGTTTGCCACCTCAGTTTTTCAGTCTTCAATAACTGAGTCTATGTCCCTCAGTTCTTCACTAACCGAGTCTGTGTCCCTCAGTTCTTCAGTTCTTCAATAACTGAGTCTGTATCCTTCAGTTCTTCAGATGTACACTCAGTTTGCTTGATGTGACTCAGCTGTTTACCTAGTTCCTTTCTATTACAATGCTTGTCTAAAACAACTCTATACAAAGTTCAGACTCTAGATAGTACTTATACATTTTTCTCTAGATTATTTCTTGCTTCTTCTTTCATTATGCACTATAACAGTAAGTTATGACTTCATCATCATGGGTTATAAGTGAACTTTCTAAATATGTGACGAATAATCATCAAAACACAAATATTATTTCCAACACCATCCTCTGATATGTTGAGCCCACGTTCTTCAGACCAAACGGCATCATACATAATAGTAGAGTCCGCCAGCGGCCCTAAAGGTGGTCAACTCCTTTTCATAATCGGCCATTTTCACTTGATGATAGCCTGAATAGGCATCCAGAAAGCTCAGCACTTCGAAACCAGGGATCCCATCTACCATTTTATAGATTCGTGGCAGTGCATAAGGATCCTTTGGATAAGGCTTGTTCAGGTCAGTGAAGTCGACGCACATCCGCCACTTCCCGTTGTGCTTTTTCACCATGACAACGTTCGCTAACCAAGTCGGATACTGAAGCTCCTTGACTATGCCCCAAGACTTCCTTGCCGAACAACGGAATCTGAACTCATTCAGAACATAAGGGTTTTAGCTAAGAACAAATGACAGATTCATTACAACGCAGAAAATAGGGGTGATTCCCTAAGACCTTTTTGCGAGACTAACGGTATCTTAATTTATTCAGAAAGAACCTTTGGCAGGATGCACTAATTAATAGATTAGAAAGAAGCGTATATTTGCGAGACTAGTGGGAACCTTTTGCGAGACTAACGGTATCTTAATTTATTCAGCAAACCTTTAGGTCATTTGAAAGTCATATATTTTAATATGTGGACTTGACCAGAATGTTGATAAGTCTTTCGTAGACGGGGCATCAATATTAGTAACACTGAAACTGTTGGAAACAACATGGGTGTGTTATCTGAAATCAGAGGCCAACATGCCATTGGGCTATTTTCTAACGAATTCTCGAAAATAAGCAATTGGCAGTCCCATTCATCCATCTCAATGGTTAAGATGTTATTGCATAGAGGAATGCAACATTCAATGATGTAGTCTACCCTACCTCTCTGGAATGCTTGTTTAAACCTGCGAATGAATACTAAATGGGATGTTTAGTGAATCCTCAAGTCTCTTCGGGAGAATGAGGAATAATATGCTAGCATATTCAGGTGCAAACTAGAATATAAGTGATACCACTGATTCTGGCTTTAGTTCAGATTGAGGATGATCATTAAATCGATCTCGGTCTCAGTGTTTACTCATGTGATAAAGTATTATCCAGTAAGCCAATACCACTTCATTGTGAAAACATTGGAGAGGTAGCTCATAAGGATTTTGCAATCACTAGAGGTCATAAGCATATTGAAATCGTACCACTAGATTAGATGGAAAGGCGACGTTTTGATCCCGAAGATTGACTCAAGCCGCCAACCCACCTGATCTGTGTACCAAGTCACATGGTATTCGGATTCTAACTACGCGCCGGGTCACTGTCCCGGATTTTATCAACACAGAACAACAAGTAATAAACCGGTTAACCTCAAGTGCAAGGATCGTAGTATGGAGGCTAATGCCGGGTCGATCTTACGGGGAACTAGACGAATGTGAATCCTAGCTTTTGTTTTCAACTAAACTATTGTCACGAAACTAACCTAAACGAAGAACTAACCTAAACAAATATGCATAAAAGTAACTAGACAGAGGAAATTAATCCAATGCTAGGCAAGATTGAAAGCGATAAAAACTAAACTAAAGTGCAGAAAAGTAAACTAAAGCTAAACAATTCAAGTTTTAAAGGATTAAAATCAATTTATAACGAACGAACAAGCAATTGATCCACCTATCCTATCAACGTTTGATACTAATTCGGATTATTTCGTGATCTCTACTCAAATTGTGATTCACCTATCTAAGGCATGAACACCTACTTTCGTAGACAAGTTCGTTTTCTAATCTTCGATCTTTCGATTAAAGATTAAGTCTTTCTAACCTAGGCGTGAAATCTTTCAATTTCTAACCTAGAGATTCAACCTAATAACTTTCGTTGTGATTAGATTAAAAGTCTAAACTTTTATCATGGTGTTCTAATGTTAACGTGACTTTCATCAAGCAAACAATAAACAAAAACACGGATCTTTCGATATAGCATACAATCAACATATAAAAACATGATAAAAGTAACAACTTTAATAGATACTCACAAAATAATCGCGAACTAGAGATCAAACTGTTGAAACGGACGGCTTCACAACGCTCGTTCAAGGAGGATTTAGCCTCCTAGCATCCTTATGCAAACTCGAATTGATGGAATAAAGAACATAAATCTAACTATCTAATCTAGATGTTTTATTGCATAAAAACTGGAAAATAAAGGAGTAAAAACGCAGCCAAGCTGCTCCACAGGAGGTTTAGGGATCGAATTGTATGTTTAGGGTTTGGTGAAACGCGCCTATTTATAGATTTTTAGGTCGGTTTATTTGAGTCGGTGCCGTGGACGCCCGTCCACTATCTTGGGACTTCGTCCAGCCTCTATGAACGGAGAATGAACGCTCGTTCAGAACGCGTCTGAACTCTCTGAATGTAAAATACGATTCTGGACGCCAGTTCACTTTTATGGACGCCCGTCCACTACTCAGCTCCAGTATTTTGCTCATAACTTCACTTCTAGGGCTCCAAATGAGGTGATTCAACATGCGTTGGAAATCTATTTCAATCCTCTACAACTTTCATCAAGACAACTTTTCCTGAAAGTGCCTACAAGTGTGGACAAAATCCCCATGAAGTGCCTGGTTCGGTTTCTTGATCATTATCTCTTCCTTCTTCAATCTTTATCTTGATTTAGCTCGAATTATATCAACATTTGATCATCAATTTAGCCTCCAACATGTACCTACATGACATCAAAACACCGCAAAACGTAACACAATCCAAATACTCGTAAAACCATAATTAAAACACATACACAACCTCATTTTGCGAATAAACTAATTAAAAACTCACTTGCTTAATAAATCATTTAAACACTCGTTTTCTATGCAAATTATACAAATACGGAGGAAATCATTATCAAATATAATGTTAAAACCGTACAAAATCACCTTAATGATACTACTAACCTACCCTGCGGCGGCACACTCCGGTCGTGCTTGGAAGGATGAATTACTAAGATGCACTTGGAGGGTAAAGATTTGAGGGATACGTCTCACTTGTTTTTGAGCAAGTGGGAGAATGTTGTAGATATAGATATAAAGGGTGTGCTCTAAAACAATTAATCCAATTGCCTTTCGTGCAAGTGGGAGATTGTTAGGTGTAGTACCCGAATGACAATTATCTAATTGTTTTTATGACAGAATCAATAATTCATCTTATTATATGCATGTATGCTCACAATTAAGACACTACTGAAAACCTTAAGTACCTCGTTTATGTAATCACATAACTCAGTTATGGTTATACAAAAGAGGATTGAGTTAGTGAGATGTACTTAAAATTAACTTAGTCCGTAGTGTTTCTTAATCTGAGTACGGGTCTCAAGATTAATTTGCTAATAATGCGCCTAGAACACTTTAGGTGTGACAGGTCTTATCGGATTTATCGGTAATAGGAGTACCTAGTGGGGCATTTATATATGATGATAATCATATAGGGCTGGACCGATTTGATTTGACTTCTCGATATAATTCCATGATCGAGAAGTCTTATCGAATCACAAGATGCTCATATATGGATTAATATCAATCTTGAGGTGATCACAGACAACTACATAGACTAGGGTAGAGTTTGATGTGTTAGTAAGGATCATTTCACAGTATGTGGTCCTACACTTCTCGTTGGCTCTATTCTAGGATGAGTGAGTAGTCTGTGCTATCACAGATATGGAATCCATTCCTTCCCTCGGGATGTAGACGGACAGTTCCCTTATTTGTTAATCCTAGAAACTGATCGATGGCGACAGTTCATATTATATTATTTATGAACTAATTGATCACTAGGGGGTTGATGGTAAATAAGGATAAGATGTACGGAGATATCCCGAATCGAAACGAACAGTCTATTGGGGATTTATCCGTATGTAATGAATATATCAGTGGACCCTTTCTACTCATAGTTGAGTGTAAGTTATCTATATTCGGCAGAGTTCAGTTTCGGGTTTATGGTGGTGTAATCTAGGAATTAATAGATTGAATATAATTGTTCTGTCCGACGAATAATTTTATTTAATTTATTGTAGCTACTGAATATGGGTCCATGGTCCCCGACATTGCTCCTAATATAGCATATACGTTTTCTCGTTGTTTCACCTCAATTATAATTGAATAGTTGGATTGGACTATTTAATTGATATATGGATTAATTGTTTATTTGGACTAGATAATTAAATACATGGAAAAAAAATTTTCGTGGACTCGGCCCAAAGTGATAAAAATTTCGTGTGACCTAATATTAAATTATGGGGGCCGAAATTTTGATTTAATTATTTGTTGGGAAATTAGTTTTTTTGATAAATAATAAGACATGTGATTAAATTATTTATTTGTTAAATAATTCAAGGAAAAGAAAATCTTTTATATATCCTTATTAATTTTGGATTATTTTGGATTTATTTTTTTTAAGGAAAATGATTATTTTGATTGATTTTGTATTAATTAAATAATGCCTTGCAGACTAGGATTTCTCTCATATATAAAGATAGTTCTCCAAAGCCTAACATCACATGTTTTTCGAAAATATAAGGAGTATTTGGCTTTGATATTTTGGCCAAAATACTAGGGTTTCGAGTTGGGATAATCCTCGGGATTATTCCGGTAGCATATCGAGGAGGTCAAATGACTTGAAACACCATCCACCAGGTGTTGCTTGCAGACACATGTTGGAAGACTGTGGCTTCTCAACTAGGCTCTCAACTAGATCGGATTGGATAGACCTTGTTCTTGGCGTTTTGCACCATAAAAGGGTTGGTAATCTAAACCCCCTCGTAGGTTTAGATCTATTATTTTATCTATTTTTGTTGACTAGATCTAGATCTTGTACTTTCCGCCGCGTAATCGGGTGGATCATTGATCCATCCAGGGATATTACATCCTACAATTTTCTCCAAAGAATTGACGTGCTCTTTGTTGGATCGGCCTGAAGTTGGGGTCGACGCTTAGAGAGTGTAGCGCGACCTCCGTCTCCCCACCCCTCATATTTGTTACTTCCCTAGCTAAAGCGTCCACATTATCTTTCAAGAGCTCGATCAGCTCCTCTTTTTCCTTTTCTGTTGTTTGTGATCCGATCTTTATTTTCTGATCGGGATATTTTTCGTTTATGATAGCCTCGATCAGCTCGTCACTAGCTGTGAAATTTTGCTTTCCCGGACCTGCAGTGTCTTAACCACCACAACTTTATCTGTGACCTCATTCATCATGACAACCTGGGTTACGCCCAGACTGAACCCTTCAACTCTGGGCCTTTTGGAGTCGACCATGTTCTTGGTCATATACTCGAGATAAAACCCTGGTGCAGTGCATAAGGATCCTTTGGACAAGCCTTGTTCAGGTCAGTGAAGACGACACACATCCTGTTGGAAATAAAATTTATGTTTTGATGATAATTCATCATATTTGTTTAAAGTATTATCTTAACCCCATTGATGAAGTGATGAAGCCAGCTATTATAGTGAAAAGCTAAAAGATGTCTAGAACTGAATGTATAGGTTTTACTAGAGTCTGATATTTGTATAAGTTACATCAGACAAGCACTGTAATAATTAGTGTCGTAAAACTGAAAACTGGAAGTCATCTAGAAAACTGGAAATCACTATGACAGAAACTGACTGAGAATACACCTGCATCAAACTGAAGAGTATAAGTTCGCTGAGGGACACAGACTCAGTTGGCTTATATAGAAGACTGAAGAACTGTGGGTCACTGACTCAGTTATTGAAGATTGAAGAACTGAGGGTTCAAACTCAGTGATGAAAATTACAAGTCGAGACTGTAAAGTTAGACTTCAGGCAAGATTGTGGTGACCTGAACTGACTTTATGGATTTTGTATGAAGACCTAAGAATCATAAGGACAATGAATTCTTAGATGAGAATGAGTCATGGTGTACTCTGATTAAGTCAATTATAATCAGATGAAAACTGGAGTACTGATATTTGAAGAAGAAGTATAATCTCAGTTAATGCTCCAAGTCAGTCAAGAATCTGACAAGTAACATTCTCAGTATAAAACTGATAAGGAAACTCAGTTTTATATGTCAGTTATTCAATAAACTGATCGTACAGTCGAACGTTATAAAGGAAGCGATTTTATTAGATGAAATACTGACATATAAAACTGAGTTTCCTTATCAGTTTTAGAAAATATAGCCGTTACAAGAGAAACATTGATACAATTCGAATTAAAGTCAGATGAACGTTGGACCTCACACTATAAATAGAAGACTTTGCACCAAAGATAAAAACAACGAATTAACAAGTATCATCAAGAAATTTTGTGCATTAGTTGTTTTATTCGAATTACTATCATCTTTGCGCTATAACAAGATCATATCTAGAATTCTTCAAGTGTTCAAGCTACACAGATTTTATCAGACACTTAGAAGAACCACAAACAAGAATCAATTTATTGATTCTCAGCCCAACTTTGATTCTACATCAAAGGTTTTAGACTGTGAAGCAAACCAGGAAGGTTTCGCCAAGGACAGTTGTGACAAGCAGTCGGGTTGACTGTGTTTGTGGTGGTAGCTGGTGAAGAGGCAATTCAACCCTCCAAGGATCAGTGTTCAAGCAATTGAAGAACATCAATTCTACCTGTTCTACAACTGTTTAGATAGTGATGCTAGGGATTAGCCAAGGACTATTGTTTAGGACTTTTTGTAACAGTTCACCTCAAGAAGTTCTAGTGGAATTTTCCTCCGCACCACAGGGAAAGAGAGGACATATAGGATTACACCACCGGGATCCTCTATAATATTTGGCTTATTTACTTTACGCACTTACTTATTTATTTAAAGCATTTTGATAATTGATTGTTATACACTTCACTGTTCACAAACTGACATTCATCAGAATTCAGTTTACTACACTCAGTTTTTCATTAAAGAATAACAAGATCAAGAAAAAGGCTAGAACTATATCTGATGCCGGTTGACTTAGTTTCAAGCTTAAGTCAGCTTGACTTAAACTCAGCTCAGTCAGCTTAACTCCACACAAGTTTAACTGAACCCTAATTTGTTTAAATCCAGTTTTTAATGACAAGTTTATTCACCCCCCCTCTAAACTTGTGTTAGCCTTTCCAAGGGACCAACACATCCGCCACTTCCCGTTGGGATTTTTCACCATGACAACGTTCGCTAACCAAGTAGGATACTGAAGCTCCTTGACTATGCCCGCTGCCAAAAGTTTTTCGACCTCGCCCAGGTGACCTTATTTTCTCAAAAAAATTGACATGCTCTTTGTTGGATCGGCCTGAAGTTGGGGTCGACGCTTAGATAGTGTAGCCCGACCTCCGACTCCACACCCCTCATATTTGTTACTTCCCAGGCTAAAGCGTCCACGTTATCTTTCAATAGCTCGATCAGCTCCTCTTTTCCTTTTTCTATTGTCTATGATCCGATGTTTATTTTCTGATCGGGATATTTTTCTTTTATGATAGCCTCAATCAGGTTATCATCAGCTGTGAAATTTGGCTGATCTTGGACCTGCAGTGTCTTAACCTCTACAACTTTATATGTGTCCTCCTTCATCATGACAACCTGGCTTACGCCCAGACTGAACCCTTCAAATCTGGGTCTTTTGGAGTCGACCATGTTCTTGGTCTTATACTCGAGAGAAAACCCTGGTCGGCTCATGGCGGCCTCAATATCATCTCTCACATGAAATTTAACACATTGGTGTGGGACGGATACCACAATTTGGAACTTTTTCATGGCCGGGATTCCCAAAATCATATTATAGTAAGATAGAAGATCAATGACCAGAAAAGTTATTACCTCAGTTCGGCACGGCTTATAGCCACCTAGAGTGATGTTGAGGTTGATTGTGCCTTTGGCCCTGACCGTGTCATTGGTGAAACCCTATACCACTCCGAGGTAAGGCTTTAATTTGGCCTCCCCAAACCCAATCTGTTTGAGACAGTCAAAATAAATGACGTCGCGGCCTGCTCCAGTATCGACCATGACTCGATTGACGCGATGCTGGTCATTGACACCGACTTCGAGAATGATTTGTATCACCATGGGACTTTTCACAGTATTCAGTTCACTTTTAGTGAACGAGATTCCTTTCTCCGTTTTTCCCAAGACTATATGTTTCTCGAAACCGCGTGTGTTGATTGAGTGTATTTGCGATTTCTCCTGACTGTTACTGGGAATGACTTGAACCTCCCTCTAGTAAACGCAAGGATGCCGCCCTTTATTGGCGCCGGTACCACCGTCACATTTATACTTAGCCGCGGGTCCCTCTTCGATCAATCATTCAATTTCCCTTCTCAAAGTGAAGCATTCATCAGTAACATGACCATGATCTTTATGGTACTTGTAATACTACAATTTTTCATGAGCGCTAGGGTCGCCTTTTACAGCCTCGGTCTCTCGAAGTGTTCCTAGATCACAAAAAGTATCTGGAGTGGCTTGGTGTTAAGGTGGACGAAATCATTTTTGTTGAATTTAAACGTTACTGGGGAGACTCCCATGAATGACTTGAACCTCCCTCTGGTAAACGCAAGGCTGCCGCCCTTTATTGGACCCAGTACCTCCATCACATTTATACTTAGCCGCAGGTCCCTCTTCGATCAATCTTTCATTTTCCCTTCTCAAAGTGAAGCATTCATCAGTAACATGACCATGTCTTTATGGTAGTTGCAATACTATGATTTATCGCGAGCGCTAGGGTCGCCTTTTATAGGCCTCGGTCTCTCGAAGTGTTCCCAGATCTCAAAGAGCATTTGGAGTGGCTTGGTGTTGAGCGGGACGAAATCATTTTTGATGAATTTATACGGCCTTTTCGCCTCGCGATCCTGATTCGCATCCTTGCCATGCTCTTACCTATGATCATCACCGCGATCCTCTTTTTGTGAGTGTTGCTCTGGCCTAGATTTTGATTTTCCAGAAGACGGTGTTTCGCTGACACCGATCATTCTAGCCCTTTCCAGCATTTACCTTAGGCTTGATTTGGGTGGCCGTAAGTTAAATTCCATCTTCATTGGGCCCTTGGCTTTTCTGGTAAGGAAGTAGGTTATGACAGCATCGTTGGGGATGTTTCTTGTCTGATCGTAGACTCGCATTCTTTTACGAATTTTTCGGACAGATCTTCCCATCTTTCAACCGAACCACGAGGAAGCCCGTGGACCCAAGAGGAGGACCTATCTTGCATGCTGCCGACCAGAGCGATGCACCAGGTTGACCTGTTCTGAGTCACTAAAGTGATGCGACCTTGGAACGCGGTGAGCCAATCATTTGGACAAGTGTTCCCATTGTAATAATTATAACTAGGATAGCTAACCTTCTCCTTGCTGGTGGGCAATGTTTCGATGATTTTTCTGGCAAGTACATCGATCCCAGAGATTGGGGCGGCTTTTTCAGCGGGCCTCGATCTCTTCAACTCAGCAATTTCTTTCCTCTTTAATTCCATTTGTTCGGCCATAATGGGGTCACACCTTTGCATGGACGGGGTTTGATCAGCTGCTGGCACGGTCCTGTGCCTTGAGTCCGCATGATTTTGCGACTCCTTTTGACGAGCTCGTTTTCCCCTTATAATTATACGGGCATCTTTTTCGTTCCTCCCATCTTTCCTGGGAGGTACCTCTCTCTCTGGAAGACTCAGACGGATCAAGGCCGGGGCCCTTTCCTTCTCACCCAATCTTTTTAAAGCTGACCCTTTTTCCTCTGTCTTTTCTTGTTGATTATTGTGACCAAGTTGAATCGACGTTTTAACAACATCCTGACCCTGCCTGCGGCCTTTACGACCAGACGATTGAACACTTTCCTCAATCTCAACTCTTTGGGGTTGCTTGGGACAACCTTTGCTTGGCCTCTTAGGGTTGACCTCGGCCCTAGGGGATTCGGAGCCCGGACCGGCTACGGCACCCGGCCCCGAGCTACTAGCCTTGAATTAGTCAGGTACATTGCTTCTACATACTAAGCATACTCCCTCATTTCTGTGACCTCAGGATCCTCTTGGAATCCCGGTACCCTCTCTGGTACAATCTCTTGACTGTTTCGCGGCCTAGGCGCCCCGACTGCGACCTTTTCCTTGCGAGACCCCTCTCAGGCCACAATAGCCTCTTTAGATTTAGATTTCTGATTCAATACATTTCGGGCATCGCTCATGGCCAAAACCTCTTTCTGCGATCCATCCCAATCTGTAGTGAGATTATCGAACGTCTCTCCTCCGCCCTCCATGCGGGCCTGATATTGTGTGCCCCTCTTCGCCGGGGTTTGTGGTATTAGTGGTGATCCCTTACTTCCTGCCATCACTTGGTAAGCGAGCTGATTTCTCTTGGAGAGAAGACTTGCTAATCTGGTTGCCACCAACTGTCTAACAACCTGCTCATCTTTGACACCGTCAACTACATTGTACATTCTTATTGACTTTTGGGGAGATGATCAGAGATCTTTTGGGGTGGTCTTTTCGAGTAAGTTGGAGGGAGATTTTTCAGACGCTGACAGCTCCGATGAAGGTAGCCAGAAATATGAATCTCAGGGGAAAAGGTGATGATTCAAACGCAATAACCCCGCTGATACCCAAAAAATGTTTCTTTTGATAGTGTTTGTTCGATATGACAATAACACAGGTGATATATGGGGTTTTTCTGGCAAGATGACGAGGCTGGACCTTGAGGACACCGAGAGAAGTGATTTCTCAAACGCAAGCTCGGTATAATCTTGGCTTTTTAACACATACACGAGCACAATGCTACCCAAACTGTGATAGCTTAACTAAAAGCACAAACATGAACGAAAAACACTATGAGAGAGGTGATTTCTCAAACGCTATCTCGTGAGTTTCGTGCAAGCTATGCTAAAGTTACCTTTTTCTCTTTTTGGTGAGATGAACTCCGAACATTCTCCTTTGTGCAAGAACTCGGCCGGACTCAAGGAGTGATGGAGATAGAGCTCCTTCTCTACGCCGTGTGAAGGCTTTCTGGGTGACCTACACGTCGGAAAGACCGAAAAGCTATGAATTTCCCAGTAACGGAGCGAACTGATAATGCGGTTTATTATCACGGTGGCCCAGCGGTACTATATTGAATGGATATCTGGCTTATTGGATGTGTTTGAAGTGTTTTAAGGCCGGTGGTGCTCGGCGGCGGTATGAAGGAGTATATGAAAGCTTGAGAGTAGATAATTTTACAGAGTTTAGTCCTCTTTTTCAAATAGCATATATATCGCTTTCTTAATTATTCAAGCCCTCCTTTTATAGGAAGAAGGGAGGCTTAGGGCTTAAGTAAAGCCAGGTGGATAAAATATCCTACTACAAGTAGACAACATATCTAGATGACAGGTAGACTAAATATCTTAGCGGCGTCTTATGTGGTCGCTTAAATCGCTATCCGCAAGGTTGCCTACTTCTCGTCCCGTCTCAGCTTTCCCTTCTGTGGCCCCCTTCTAAGGCTCATGCGGTCTCTTATCGACCGGCTAAATTACAATTTTGGTCCTCTAACTAGACACGTTTTTCGATTTTGGTCCTGGTTTTTTTCTGGCGACAATTTTAGTCCTATAAGTGGTCTTTTTTTTTGCAATAATAGTCATGAACGCCGGAGAGACCACTTATAGGAAAAACCAATTTTAGTCCTGTAAGTGGTCTCTCTGGCGTTCAGGACTATTTTTGCAACTAAAAAAAGACCACTTACAGGACTAAAATTGTCGCCGGAAAAAAACCAGGACCAAAATCGAAAAACGTGTCTAGTTAGAGGACCAAAATTGTAATTTAGCCCTTATGGACCCATTGTTGAGGTCGCTGGTCGGCCCCCTGAGCTACTAGTGACCATATAGGTTTGAAGGCTCTTGCCGGGGACATGACTGCGGCGACCTTGACGTTATTGACGTCGCGGACGCTATGGCCGTGAACCTTATCTAACCTGGTGGCTAGATAGGCTTTTTCCGTGGACTCATATGTGGCCATACTATTTAGAAATATCAATGCTCAATTTGATTAAATTCTTACAGGTCGACTTATGCAACAACATTCCTTGATTCAAAGTTGACCGAGAAAGGGAATTTCTAAAAGCTGTATGAAACACGTGCCTTACTTTATTTTCACATTCATGTTTCTAATTTTGTGTCCATGGATTATGTATTATTGTTTTTGAATTAAAGCTGTTCTTTTTTAGAACTAAAGCTGTTCTCTTATTATGGTTTTTTGTTGGGTTGTGAATTACACCTGTTTATTTATTATTTATTATTTTTTTTTATATATTATTTTTGTGTATTAAACCTGTTTTTTTAGTTTTCTATTTTTATTTTTTTATTTTTTGGCATTAAACCTGTTATTCCCGGCGGAGGGAAAATCTGCCGTAGAAACCATTTTTTACCTGCATTATGTATTACAATGGAATACGTTATCCTTTTAAGATAATTCCCGGAGGATTAAAACCGCCGCTAAGAGTTCATAGCGGTGGATGCAGAAAACCGCTGGTAAATGACATAAAACTTTTAGCGGCGAAGGCAAATGTTGGGGATTTTTGTGGCGGCTGAAACTGCCGCGAAAATGATTTTGTGGCGGATTTTCAGATTTAGCGGCAGAAAAAATCCGACACAAAAAAAATGTTATCCGTAGTGAATTCTCACTAGTCAGTTTAACAGTGCAGGTTTGGCTGAGTTTTCTAATGGATCCATGACGTACGTCTTACAACTCGAATACCAAAGTGAAAAACCCCCACTTTTAGTAGAATAAAAATATATATATATAAAAAACATGCGGCAGAAAAAGAGAAAAGAAAAGAAACAAAGAATACAATATTCTAGAATTGTTTAAGTGGAGGAAAATCATTTAATTAAGTTAACACATTGAAACCATTTCATTGTTTTTTGTTTTTTTTTCACATCGCACAAGCAGTAGCCGCAGCAGTTTTGTCGACTTTTGTGTCGACTTCTTCACCTCTCTTTTCATCCAATCTAACGAATCATTTTCGTTGCTCAGATAAAGAAACATTTGAGGCGGAAAACGATCACCTCGACGAGTAGATTCCAACGAGGTGAAACTTTTTGGGTGCAAGAGTTGATCTTTTGGGCTGATTTTTGAGGTAAGGTATGATATCTCCTAAAGTAGTTATTTTTATGCAATTCATACTTTTAGCATGTTTTAATTTATGATAGAATTGTTACGAAATCGTTTGCATGATTTTACCGGGCTGTTTTCAAGGTTTTGTAAAATAGATGGGTGCTTTGCAAGAATTTAAGAACACATGTTTAGGGGCTGTTTTGAGTAATTTCTATGTGATGAATTATTTAGCTTCAAGATTATGTGATTTTAACCTTTTAAATGATTTTAAGACCGTTGGTTTTAAAGCTTTAAATGAGCATGCACGTTACTTTGAAAGTATGATCCAATGAGTTAGATTCAAGCATGTATGTTTGTGAAATTGCATGAAAAGAAAGACAAGTATGTTATGCAAGTCTAAGAATGATTATGAATGTACAAGTTTTCATGAATGACAAGCTAAGAAATATGTAAGGCTAAGCTCATGGTTAGGTACGGTAACTACAACCCCATAGTGTTTGCGCACACCCCCAACCTTTCATGTATATGTCACGCTTTGGCTCTATGATTCTAGACATAGAGTTAAGGTTGGGTCAGTCATGTCATGTCATATGCCTAGTCCACGGGCTTTACAAAGGTGGATTCATGATAGTGGATTTTCATGATGATTTTCCCTATGGTCGCAAGACAGGGCGTCGTACTCTGAGCTAACCGAACAACCAAACTACTTAAGTGCCTCTTTCATGTTTTTGGCACCTTTTTGAAAGCTTATAAGTGTTTTACATTTTACATTTGTTGTTCTAATTATCTTTAGTAAAGATATATCCATGTATGCATGTTTAGAACTGTGATTCGTGTTTTGTGATAGCCGGTAAGCAAACACGGATAATGTACGAAATAATATCGAAATAGGGAAAATAAACACTAAGTGCAGATTTCTCGACTTACGAACCCGACATATGATATTCAACGAAACAACTATTTTTAGCTCATAATGGATAGAATGTTGATGCTGTAGGATAGACTATTTTGACCGTCATCATGACGCCGGAGCAGTGAACTGGGATTTTTTTTTCCAGTTCTTCTTTTACAAGCTTTATCTTATCTTTTAAGTTTCCGCTGTGTATGTCATTGGTATACTGTTAGGTGTAATGCCCGAAAGACAATTTTGTAATTGTTTTATTTAATAAATGAAATGATGTTATTATTCATATTTATTATTCTCATATTCACCGATGTGACAATAGTATTTACACTACAGAAAACCCTAAGTATATCGTTTATGTAATCACTTAACTCGGTGTATGGTATATACACGGGAGGATTGAGTTAGTGAAGATGTACTTAAAATAAAATTAGCCCGTAGTAAAGTTAATCGAGAGTATCGGGTCTCTCCTTTAACGTGCTATTAATGCGCTTGAGAACACAATAGGTGTGATTGTCTTATCCGGACTTTCGGTTAAGAGAACCTAATGGGGCATTTATATATGATAGATATATCATATAAATTTGGACCGATTTGATTAGAGTTCACGATATAATTCCGTAATCGAGAAGTCTTATCAAATCAATGGATGATCATATTTATGGATATATCTTAATCACGAGGTGATCACAGTCCAACCGCTTGAATCGATTATGAGGTTTGACTTGACGGTTAAGGATTACACGAGTCGTGGTCCGAATTACCCCATCTTGGCATTGTCTTTGGATTGAGTGAGTAGTCCGTGTTATCACAGATACGGAATCCATTCCTTCCATTTATGGAAGTAGATAGACGATTCCCTTTATTTGTTAATCCTGAAAGCGATCGATCGCGCGAGTTCATATTACACTGATTAGCTACCAGTGAGTTGTATGAATTAATTGATCACTAGGGGGTTAATGGTAAATAAGGATAAGAGGTTCTGAAAAGGGTTAACGGTAACTTCCCGATTTAGAATGAACAGTCTATGGAGGATTAATCCATATGTAATGATTATATCAATGGACGCTTATTACTTTCTCGTGAGGAGATAAATATAATCTTATAATCGGAGGAGTGCAGTCACGGGATTATGGTGGCATATTCCGTGATTGATTTATCGAATATAATTATTACATTCGTAAGATAATTATTTATTTGATTTATCGGAGCCGCTGATTATTAGTCCATGGTCCCCGACGTGCCTCCAATATAGCATAGCTATTCTCGGACGTCGAATCCTAATAATGATATTAATTTAATTCTTATTAGAATTTAATTAATCGATATGTGAATTAATTGTTTAGTGACTATTTAATTAGTTGGAACTAAATAATTAAAATAAGTGGAAAATATATTTTCCATAATAATTGGCAAATTAGTGTGTATGACAAAAATTAATTGACTAGGTCAATTAAAGATGCAATTCACGCCACATCCATATTTTTTGGTAACAAGAATTAGTTTCTTGTGTATTAATAAGACATGTGCATAAAATATTTATTGGATAAATATTTATGGTAAATAATAAAGATAAATATTATTCTAGATTTGTTCTAGAATATTATGGAATTATCTTTTATTAAAAGGATTTATTTTGTTTGATAAATAAAAATCCTTGGGGCTTAAGTTTGACTCTTCTATATAAAGAGAGTTCTCTCAAACTTAATATACACACAAAATTCGAAATTCCCTAATCAATTAGAGAGGGAATTTTCGGCCATAAGCAAGGAGGAAAAAGCTTGGAGTTTTTTCCGGGTAGCATATCGTAAGGATTCGAGACGAGGATTTCCTTCCACCGGGAGTTGCTCGGATCATACGTACGGAAGATCGTGGTGCTCTTCACACCATCTCATGTTCTTTCCATTGCGGTTCTTCAACTTGGATTTAGAGATCCAAGAGGTATGATCTACAACCACCTTGTAGAATAGATCTAGTTGTTTTATTACGTATATTGTATAGATCTAGATCCTTAAATCGTTTCCGCTGCGGATGATATTACTAATAGTGGTATCGAGTCGCCATGGTGATCTATATTTATACGTATAAAATATTAGATCTAGGAGTGGAAAACATGTAGTTTTTATTCCAATTTTTATGGGCGATGCATATGTTTGTTTAATTTTTATGTTGTTGCGATTGTTGTGGTTGAAGAGATGGATTGGGGTTGGTACTGTTTACCCGTTAGATCTATTGTAAACTTGTATAAACGATGAAAATTCGTTCATATGAGTATAGGAAATTATGTAATTTATCTTTATTGCAAGTTTAATTTCCAGCAAATAGATCTTGTTAGTAGCTGTTTAGTATTTTTTTATTTTCCCGTTGATCGAACCGTTGAAACGAAAATCCCTCCGGTCAGAATCAAGATTAGAAGATTATGATCAACTCCACAAATTTTGGCGTCGATCAGAGTCCGTTTCAATATCCGTTTGATGCTGCAAAGAGGCTGCTGTAACAGAAAAACGCAGGATTCACAGAAACACTACCTGTGTCTTCCTCGATTTTCTGGGAGAGTTTGGACCATTGAAACGAAAATCCGACCGTTCAGATTGATCAACTTGGAGTTTTGGACGTACCATAAAAATTTCAGGTCGATCGGGATTCATCTCGATTCCCGATCTGCCTCAGGAAGTCCTTGATGCAGTGCAGTCAAAGTCAGATTCAGCAGCAAGTTTGGCGGTTTACTGGAGAAAATTGATAAGTCAAAGCACCGATCCAACCGTCCATATTGAAGTTCAAGGAGTGAAGATATGATCTGGAAAGTTTCGTCCCGATCCGAGTTCGTTTGGTATGCCGATCGTCGAAAAGTTCGAACAGCTGCAGATTTAGTTAGAAAGTAGTAAACCCTAGTTAGGGTTTTGGTTTTTATTTTCTAATAGATTAGATACGGGGGTGCCAACGATCCATCTCGGTGTTTAAATTTTCCGCAATTTATTTTTTATGTGTTTGATCATAAAATAGATATAAAATCGGAATTGCCATGACATGCATCATATCATAAATCCACTCCATGCATACATGTAGAATTTTAATTTTGGTAATTAAAATAGGCATGTATACAAACTCGTGTAATTAGTTGAAATTTAATTAATACGTGGTAATTAATTAATTTAGTAACTAATTAAAGATCCGAGGACGGGTTATGAAATCGTTAGCCTTTCGGTGTGTGTTCTCGGTGAACCGCCTTAAAGCTGAAACGAGATCACGTTTTCAATTCGTAGTGTCTACGAGATTGAATGATGGTAAAAGAACAATAAATCTTGGATAAAAACGGTTCGCTTATAGGTTGGGTGGTCAATTGAGCTTCGCTCGAACGACTTAACCCTCCTAGTGTGATGTATGCACGGGGGTCCGGCAAGACTAAGCCAAACCGAGAGCGGAGGGGTGATTCCTTCTAATCTCAATAGGGCTGTCTTGACCCGATTTCGTCCGACTGTCACATATGTTCCAACGAATAGGACGGGTAGGCTTGCCTACGTTACCGACACCATTCGGAATCCTTGATTTGATGAGCTTTTATGATAACATCAAAAAGACGTGGTTAGTTAACCCACAACCACTTCCAAAATATTGAGTGGGAGCGGGGAGGCGGCACACCAACCCCACGGCCTCTACTATAGATACAAGTAAGTGAGAGAAGGGTGACGCCGAGGCGCTTTGATTTCGTCCCCCTAAGGATGGTGTTCACCCCTATCAACATTCATGGCTTGGTCTCCGAAAGGATAGGATTTCTGGGTACTCGTCGGGTCACTGACCTATCCTAAGACGGCACACTCGGGGCGTACCTAAGAGATCCGATATAGTAGGTCACACTCATCATGGGTATTTTTGGTAATACCTAGGCTTAAAAAGGAAGGTAGTCAATGAATAAAGGGATGTTCGATTCTCACAAGTTAATCATTGATGAGATTGTCTCGCTTTAACCGTCATCTCTTTGACTACCCTAAGGCGGCATTGAGATGCGATGTTAAAACCTTGGAATGGTAGAGTAGACTTATCTTTTAGTTTACAATTCCTAAAATTTATATAGTAGTGTTAAACTTGAATTAATTTATATCATTTTATTTACTGACATTATATCCCTTTCTAAATTGCTTAATATTGACTAGTATTGACTTCATTAAAAGTGGAAAGTAACTAGGACGTTGAACTAGTTAATCAATAATGCATTTATTTTTGAAAGAGATATTTTCTCTTAAGCCTTTAAAAAAAAAAAAAAAAAAAAAAGAAACCAGAGTGACATATAGGTATGTCATTAGTGTCATTCGTGTCAAACGAGAGACAAACTTAGTTTGATCAAAGGTGATTTCGGACTTTGAAATTCTTCTAGTGAATTTTCAGTGTGTAGTGATTACACACGCAACTGTTCTAATTGAAAAACCGGAAAGTCATGAAGTGTTGCTAGTTGGACGATATTTGGAATCGATGAACTAGTGGGAGTTCTATGATTTGTTGTTTTTCTGGAAACATTAGAATTGTTTAAGTGTTTACACGAGAGATTTTCAAATTGAAAAATTGGAAAATCATAAAATAAAGTATTGCTGGTTAGACGGTATTTGGAACCGATAAACTAGTGGGAGCTTTAATGTTATGATTTGTTATTTTTCTGGTATATTAGAAAATCCGAAAAGTCCTAACAAGTAACACTCGAAATAAACATCCCACGGTTCAGGAGTAGTGTCTACTCACACGAACTGCTAGTTCAAAACTATTTTCATTTACGGAAAGTCAAGAATGGGAAAGTATGTTTAAAAGTGTTAGTCATCTAAAACTGAGTTGATTTTAAGGCTAAACCGAAAATTAATTAACTGAAAATCATAGGATAAGGACAGTGATTTCGGATCACCAACCTATGAATCCTTGGCGATTTTCTTGAGCTAAGTTCTTTGGAAGAACAAGGCAGCAGTGCATTTAACGATTAAAGGAGTAAACAACGGGCAGTTAATTTTAGCTATAATAGTGGGAGTGATATAAGGAAATGAATCTCGGATTCAATCCTTGGATATCGCGGAAAATTTATTTTCTATTTAAGATTCGTTGGAACGAATGGATTTACCTTCTATCCGATAATTTGTTTGTCGATGTAAAGTGAATATACCATTTGTAGTCTGAATCCAAGACTCGGACTTTTGTTTGATAAAGTCAAAACCACTTAGAAATTTGAAATATGTATATAAAACACATCTTAAGAGCTGTTAAAAGAATTTGGTTTCTATATTTAGATAAACGCTTCTTCATATTCCATAGTTAGTGCATAGTCCCTAAAAGACAAGACACAAGGCTGGCTCGGGGTGATTCCTTTCTCCCAGTCTGGTTAGATTGTCTTAAAGGTTCAATGACTAATTTTCCTTTCAATCGGGAAAGGATAATGGTTATAAAGAAGTAACATAGCTTGTTCATGACGACCTTTGGGGTTTGATGAAAGATACAAGCTAGTAGGAGCTTCCAGTAGTGACTTCTTGTCGACAACTATTCAAACACTCCGGTAAGTTTATCCAAAATATCCAAAGGTGTCTCGATTTTGTCGGAGTTGGAGTATTCTATACTGAAATGGGCCATCACATAGTCCTGGGACTGATGCTCGGCCTGCCTTATAGTGAAATGCTTTCACTAAGGAAGAAACCATTGAATTGCCTTTACATAGTTGTAGATGTGCCACAATACTTCGCTTAACTCAATAAAGATATTGGAAATGAAATAACGGTTTACATTGAAGTATAGAACCGAGAAGTCTACCTAGAATGTGCTTTGGAATTAACGGATAATGAGTGGATTCGGTTCACCCAAATTCCGTCAATATAAGCATTTAGCACATGATGCTTGATGGTTTGACTGGGAATTTCGCGTACACGTTCGGTCAGTGACCAATCGTTATATATCTTGTAGCATTGAGAAAAAGGTTCGTTATCAGATTCTTGACATCAGGAAGGGACAGTTATGCTGTTGCATCCTTTCTGATAGAGTCTATGAACAACAAACCTTGAACCTTGGAGTACGGTTACTCAAGGTAGTTACTTACTGATTAGATCAAACCACATCCAACATTGGTTGTTGGTGATGACACTAAATACTACTGAACTAAATCAGAATTTCGATCCACCAAGAAAATAGTGGGAGTATGGTTTATCCATTACCCATTATGGGTTCTGCGGACTTTATGGTCTACAGGATCGATTAATGACCTATGGCTCTTTTGTGAGCTGTATAGGATTCTGATAATAGAGGTTGGTTTATAAGCCATAACCCTGTGAATGGAGTTTGGTACTCAGGAGAGTGTTCATACTCTTGAGAACCACCGAGTGTCTCAGGCCCAGTGAGAGTAATTGGATCTACACGGAAAAGAGTAGAATGAGTTCGGTATTGCATGATTTCGTTCAAAAGCAGAAAATAGGGGTGATTCCCTGAGACTTTTCATGCCGAACAAACGGAATCTGGATTCATTCGGAACAGAAGGGTCTTCGCTTAAGAACCCATGACAGGATGACTGTCAAGGCTTATGTCCTTTGTGGATAAGAAGAAAACCTCTTGGTCATTAGAAGCCACCTGTTTCTAAAAACATGTGGATTTAACCAGCATATTGATAAGTCTTTTTGTAGACTGGATATTAATATTAGTAAAGTAGTGAATATATATAAATATATATTAGTGTTTGTGAAGGATGACACTGCACCATTTGGTAACAACATGGGTGTGTTATCTGAAGTTAGAATCTGACAAAGCCACAATTCTCTACAACAGAGTTTTGGACAACATTCTAAAGAGTTTGATTCGGTCGAATTCATTAGAATCGATCCATCGGTTTCCCATCCATCTTATTGGTTAAGATGATGCGTCTGTGTGTATGCAACATTCAACGAGGAAGTTCTACCCTATGCCTCAGAATGACTCTCTTAATCTTCGGATCAAGAGAAATGGGATAGATTCTCTTTCTAGTAAGAGATGGTTAGGTTATTGAACGTCAATTTTGACCGAATCTTAGATTCGGCGTTAACGAAGCAAGTTTAGTATGTCCTTTAGTATCTTGAGAGAACGAGGAATAATATGCGGGCATATTCAAATGTGAACTTGGATATGTGAGAATACACCAGTTCGACTTTGTGTCGATTAAGGATGATCGTTAAGTCGATCTCGGTCTCGGTGTTTACTCTTGTGTTGAAGCTATTGCCTGGAGGAATCCAAAGAACGCCAACTCGACTTTAACTAGTTGGGTGATTAGCGGCTTTTGTAGTAGCTAGAGAGGCGATATAGCCTCGGGATTTCCTTTCGATTACGGGAGTGATTCCAGATTTGGAGAGCCGATACCACATCATTGTGCAAACGATGAAGGGTAGCTTATAAGGATTTCGAAATCACTTGAGTTCAAGAGCATATTGGGAAAGTACCACATGATTAGATGGACCGGTAACGTTTGATTCTACGGATCGTCTCGAGCCGACAACAACGACTAATCATTAAGACCCATGACATTTAGATGTAGGTGCTCCCGAGTCACCGACCTATCCTACGACGGCATACTCGGAGTGTACTTTGGAATCGAAATGGTTATGATATGCTTAATGGGTACTAGAATACGGGATGTGTCTCCATTGCTTTAGAGCAAGTGGGAGATGTAGTTTGTTGTATTTTAAATAATAGGGTGTGCTCTAAAACAATTAATCACATGCTTTCGTGCAAGTGGGAGATTGTTAGGTGTAATGCCGAAAGACAATTTTGTAATTGTTTTATTTAATAAATGAAATGATGTTATTATTCATATTTATTATTCTCATATTCACCGATGTGACAATAGTATTTACACTACAGAAAACCCTAAGTATATCGTTTATGTAATCACTTAACTCGGTGTATGGTATATACACGGGAGGATTGAGTTAGTGAAGATGTACTTAAAATAAAATTAGCCCGTAGTAAAGTTAATCGAGAGTATCGGGTCTCTCCTTTAACGTGCTATTAATGCGCGCCGAGAACACAATAGGTGTGATTGTCTTATCGGACTTTCGGTTAAGAGAACCTAATGGGGCATTTATATATGATAGATATATCATATATAGAATTTGGACCGATTTGATTAGAGTTCACGATATAATTCCGTAATCGAGAAGTCTTATCAAATCAATGGATGATCATATTTATGGATATATCTTAATCCCGAGGTGATCACGATCCAACCGCTTGAATCAAGTATGAGGTTTGACTTGACGGTTAAGGATTACACCGAGTCGTGGTCCGAATTACCCCATCTTGGCATTGTCTTGGATTGAGTGAGTAGTACGTGTTATCACGGATACGGAATCCATTCCTTCCATTTATGGAAGTAGATAGACAGATTCCACTTATTTGTTAATCCTAGAAACCGATCGATCGATCGCGAGTTCATATTACAATCGATTAGCTACCCGGTGAGTTGTATGAATTAATTGATCACTAGGGGTTAATGGTAAATAAGGATAAGAGGTTCGAAAAGGGTTAACGGTAACTCCCGATTTAGAAATGAGATCTATGGAGGATTAATCCATATGTAATGATTATATCAATGGACGCTTATTACTTCTCGTGAGGAGATAAATATAATCTTATAATCGGAGGAGTGCGATCACGGGATTATGGTGGCATATTCCCGTGATTGATTTATCGAATATAATTATACATTCGTAAGATAATTATTTATTTGATTTATCGGAGTCGCCGATTATTAGTCCATGGTCCCCGACGTGCCTCCAATATAGCATAGCTATTCTCGGACGTCGAATCCTAATAATGATATTAATTTAATTCTTATTAGAATTTAATTAATCGATATGTGAATTAATTGTTTAGTGACTATTTAATTAGTTGGAACTAAATAATTAAAATAAGTGGAAAATATATTTTCCATAATAATTGGCAAATTAGTGTGTATGACAAAAATTAATTGACTAGGTCAATTAAAGATGCAATTCACGCCACATGCATATTTTTTGGTAACAAGAATTAGTTTCTTGTGTATTAATAAGACATGTGCATAAAATATTTATTGGATAAATATTTATGGTAAATAATAAAGATAAATATTATTCTAGATTTGTTCTAGAATATTATGGAATTATCTTTTATTAAAAGGATTTATTTTGTTTGATAAATAAAAATCCTTGGGGCTTAAGTTTGACTCTTCTATATAAAGAGAGTTCTCTCAAACTTAATATACACACAAAATTCGAAATTCCCTAATGAATTAGAGAGGGAATTTTCGGCCATAAGCAAGGAGGAAAAAGCTTGGAGTTTTTTCCGGGTAGCATATCGTAAGGATTCGAGACGAGGATTTCCTTCCACCGGGAGTTGCTCGGATCACACGTACGGAAGATCGTGGTGCTCTTCACACCATCTCATGTTCTTTCCATTGCGGTTCTTCAACTTGGATTTAGAGATCCAAGAGGTATGATCTACAACCACCTTGTAGAATAGATCTAGTTGTTTTATTACGTATATTGTATAGATCTAGATCCTTAAATCGTTTCCGCTGCGGATGATATTACTAACATATACATCACATGAGGCTGACGTGTCTCGGTTGGTTTAATCGGGGCACGTGCCGAGTGACCCAACCCCGGTATTTGCTCGGATACTCGGGGTGGGGCGTTACAAATGGTATCAAAGACGTTGAAATCCTTATATCTTTTAGGCTTTAATCTACTAGGCTTTGATCATGATAAGTGTTGAATTGCTAAGTGTTTATTTTTTTTAGCTTAAGTGTCTGTTATTGTTAAGTGACTGATAGGGTGTGTTTCTTCTTATAGGATGGATACTCGAAACACTATTTGTTCTAGGACTGATGGATCTTCAAGCACCACTCCTACTCTCCCTACAGCTAATGAACATGATGGAACTCCTGTTATTGATCAGAATGCTCCTGTGGTTGATGGTACTACCACCAACAACCTCCCTCCTCCTCCACCAGTGGATACATGGTTACCCTCACCTCCTCCTATTATGGTTGGTCTACAATAGGTTGATGGTACTACCACCAACACACTTTTGACTCTCCTACAATAGGTTGTCGGCAATCAGCAGGCAGGCCAAGTTGTTCCTATGCCTCCGGTAGCTGCAGTCGAACCTACCCCGAGGTTCATTAATTGGTTCCAAGAGATTCGTAAGGCGAATACCCCTACTTTTGAAGGATCTGCTGATCCACTTGAGGCGGAGAAAAGGATCCACGTGGTGGAAGACATCTTTGATCCATTGGGTGTACCAACAGATAAGTGGGTGAAATTAGCAGTTACTCAGTTGACAAGTAATGCTAAGGTTTGGTATAACACGGTGAAAGAAGTGCATGGCCCGATTGAGATTTGGACAGATTTCAAGCAAAGATTTCACAGGAACTATTTCCCTGAGTCGGTTCGTACTCATAAGATAAATGAGAGTTTGAGTCTGAGGCAGGGTAGCATGAGTGTAATGGAATTCACTCAGAAATTCAATGAGTTATGGAGGTATAGTGGGCTAAAGGATAACTTTGTTAAGATTACTAGGTATGAGGCGGCCCTAAGGCCAATGGTGAGAGCAGTTTTGGGTGGCACCGCCGGCCCAGATTTTGCCTTCACGGTTGAGAGGGCCTGTAGAGTTGAGGAAAGTTAGAAGGGTGTGGTTACTACTAGTGCACTGGTAAGTCAAGGGGTCAAGAGACCATGGTCAGGACCATCTCAGCAGAAGCCTGGTTTTGTTGCTAACAAGAAGCCAGTTACATCTTTTCCTTCTCAGCAGACCAACCCAGAGTGTAAGACATGTAGGAAACATCACTAGGGTGTTTGTATGAGACCTTCTGGTTTGTGCTTCTAGTGTGGGAAGCCTGGTCATAGGATGAGGGGTTGCCCCAGTCTCAAGAATCAGAAAGCACCAGCTACTATGGCTGCAGGTAATACTTCAGCAGCAGGTGGGCAGAAACTGAAAGCTACTACCCCAACAAGGGTTTTATCTATGGTGGCTCAGGAGGCTGGAGATAGTGAAGATGTGGTGACATGTATTGTTTTTTATTAATGGTGTTCAGTCTTCAATTCTTTTGATTTAGGTGCATTTCATTCTTTTATTTCTAAGAAGCATGCTAGAAAGGTTAAGGGTAGTCATTTTATTTTAGATAAGAATCTAGCTATAACTACCCCATTTGGAAAATCTTCCCAAGTAGAGAATGGAATAAAGGAATGTAAGATTAAGTTAGGTGATAAGGAGATAGTCTGTGACTTAGCTATCTTGGATTTTAAGGAGTTTGATGTAATTTTGGGGATGGATTGGCTATCCAAGAAATTTGTTCACTTGGATTGCAGTGGTAAGAAGGTAGTGTTCAATACTCCAAAAAAAAAAAAAAGAAGGTAGTGTTCAAGAACCCAACTGAATTTGAGTTTGAGTTTCAAGGGAATTTGCCAAGAACTAGTAGGAGTTATAAGAAGACACCCCTAGCTTCCACTTTGAAGGTAGTTAAGGGTTTTAAGAGTGGTTGTGAAGGTTTCTTGGTGTATGCAGTGGAGGCAGCCAAGGAAACCCCTAAGATGGAAAATTTGGAATGTGAGAAATTTGCAAGCTTGATGAAGAGAAAATTTGAAATGAGTATCATGGGAGAATTGAATTACTTTCTCGGATTACAAGTGAAACAAATGGATGAAGGAATATTCATTCATCAGACAAAGTATACAAGAGAATTGATCAGAAAGTTTGGAATGGAAAATAGTGCTGGCATTGCAACACCTATTGGAACCAACATCAGATTAGATGAGAACAAATATGGCAAGGATGTAGATCAAACCCTCTAAAGAAGAAAGATTGAAAGTCTACTTTACCTCACAGCGAGTAAACCAGACACATGCTTTGCAGTTGGTGTTTGTGCCAGATTTCAAACAAGACCTAAGGAAAGTCATCTTACAGTTGTCAATAGAACCTTGAAGTATTTAAAGGACACAGCAGTAGCAAGAATATGGTATTCAAACGAATGAGAATTCAAGCTGATATCCTACTCAGACTCAAACTATGATGGATGCAAAGTTGACAGAAAAAGTACTTCAGGCACATGTCAGTTACTCAGAAATTGTGTCATGGTTCAGTAAGAAGCAAAATTCAATCTCAACATCAATAGCTGAAGCTGAGTATATAGCAGCTGGAAGCTGTTGTGCTCAAGTTTTATGGATAAGACAACAGTCAAGAGATTATAGGATAGAAGAAGGTTTTATTCCTATCGTGTGTGATAATACAAGTGCAATAGCCAAAACTGACAATCTAGTTTTGCACTCAAAGACAAAGCACATTGATGTGAGAAATCACTTTATAAGGGATCATGTAAAGAAAAAGGACGTTACAGTTCTCTATGTCCCAACTGAAGATCAAGTGGCTGACATCTTTACAAAACCTCTGGACAAAGAAAGGTTTGCAAAACTGAGAACTGAATTGGGAATTATCAAAGTTAGTTAGAGCTCAGAGATTCATCAAAGGGATTGATCTTTGTCATGCTAGGTGAGCTCACTTGACAGATCAGTCATTTAAATCAACAATCACAAACTGACTATAGAACTGAAGAATGATGCAACTGAACTCAACAAGGAACTGATCTCCGCCTCAGTTTTTATCCAGTCAATGAAAGTCAAAAGTTAAGAGGATAAAACCGACAGAAGTTACATCGCATTTAATTACCGCCATTTTTGTCAGAATTTGTTGCGTGTATACGTCCAATAATGTCAGACAGTGGGTATAATACATGCATCGGCTACACAAAACACTCAATCAAATTTGAAAAGGTGGTACAAAATTTCAGAAATCGTGGGTTCAAATCAGAAACCGTCAGCCCCCCTCTATATAATTTCACACTATTATATCTCCTCAAAACACAAAAATCAAAATCCTCTCTTTCTCAAAAACCCAGAAAAATTGCTTACAATGGCCGCCTCTAAACAAACTCAAGAATTTAGATTAATAGCTGTTGTAGAAAGCTTTTCTTTTAAAGAATATGAAGAGATTTGCAACTATAATCTTCTCGCCAGTTATATATGTGAAAAGATCAAGAACACACAAGGTTTGAAAAACCTTTTGGAAGTGAAATTGCAAGAAGATCATAACTTGGAATGTTTATTGCAATTTTGGGAAAATATAAAGATGGTTAACAACTCCTTGGTTACAAAAGTTCATGGAGAGAAGATTATTATCAATTAAGAGATAATAAGGTAGCTATTTGATTTCAAAAAGCCACTTGTGGAATCAATAGACCTAGCCTGTTTGCCGCTTAAGCATGAAGCCTTACTCACCCAGATTTCAGCAACAGATCAACCAGCCGCAGACAAAACTTAACAGCCTCAAAACTGAGTTTGCCAACTCAGCAGATAGATCAACAAACATGTCATCGGACATTTCAAAGGATTAGATAATCTATTTGAAGACGGGATACATATGATGAACATCATTTGGGATGAATTTGAGTTTAACTAGGCAGGTTATGTGTTCAACCAGTTCAAGAAGCAACACCTTGCTGAATTAGCATGTGTCAGCAAAACCCAAGCTGAAGGAAGAGAGTTAGTTGGCAGAATTTTGTTGAAGAAATCACTCAGTTTGGTAATTCAGTATTACTTGGAAAGGCTCAGTCAAGGAAAAGAAGCAGAACAAACAGTTGTTGCATCTACAAACACCAAAATAATTGCAGCAGTAGTAAGTTCAAAGGTACACACTTCCCAACCTGAAGCCAATAAGAAGACTGTATCACAGCAAATAGCTGAACAGAAAGGAGTCAAGCGGAAAGCTGACACACAGAAAGAAAAGTCAGTTGAAAGTCATTTGTTCCCAGGTACCTCAAACGAGATAGCTCCAACTGAGGGGGAGCAACAACTGACAACTGAAGATAGTCAGTTTGCTGAAGATGTTTCTCATAAAATGTAAAAGATAGCAGAGAAACAATTTTCCGCTATGGTTGCTGATCAAGAGCAACAGCAATTTCAGCAGCAGCAAACTCAGCAAACATATTACATCCTTGAACCTATAAGAATCATCAATCTAATGAAGATGAAGGTCAAAACTAAAGATTCTAAGGAATCTGTCGGGGATGTTTTACAGAATTAAGAGAAGCTGTTTTTGGACAAACTTGAAATAGAAGACTTATATGCATTATTCCCTATGGATGAATTTCTCACCAAATACTATAAGACAATCAAAGAAATAGATCAGAGAATAGAATCAGTTACATCCTCTATACAGAATGATGTTTTTAAAGAAGAAAGATGATGATAATAATGATGATTCAAGGAAGGCAACATAACATAGTACAGTTTTACAGCCAGAAGCACAAACCGAAGGTCAAGAAGGTAAAACTGATACTCAGTAGGAAGAATTGCAAGTTGTGGATCAGACAACTGATAATCAGAAAGATGAAGATAATCAACAACTGATGGTGATAAAAGATGGAACTCAGTCTATAATCCAAGAAGAAGAAGATCCAACTGAAAAGTTGACAGCAAAAGAACTGAACAAGTTACAAACAACCGTGGACATTATGCTCAATCAGAAAGAAGAGTACAATGCTCTACTGTCAAGAATCTCTGATATCTTAATTCATTCTAAGCTAGACATACTTCAAAAAAAAAAACAACCGACTCAGTTTCAGAAATGCTACAACTTAAGGAAAAGTGTGAAACAACAACCATAGAGGATCGTGAAATTCAAACTCAAGCATAATGGCACCTGAATCAAAGAATTTTCGCTTAGAAACACAGCTTAAGGAAATTCTAACTTCTTAGAAAGGCATATCAGATGATAAAAAAGCAACTCATTTATTAATTAATCAGTTATATGATGCCAAAAAGGGGGAAGAGGAAGAAGAAAAGCTGAAGTTACAAAGAGAGAAACTGAAGCTAGAAGCTGAATTGACTTATGAAGGATTGCTTGTTTACTTCTTATCTGATGTATATCACAATCAGAAGATGGAAAATCACAAGAAAATGAGAAACAAGGAAGTTAAGTTTTCCAACAAGAACAAGAAGGAACAAATGGAGATCGATGTTGATGATTTTGAAGTATTACAGGGACAACACTGATCTTCCCTTTGGAGATAGTGGAAATTATCAAGACTAGTGGATTACAACAAAACCTTTTCCAAAGAAGACACAAAAGTAGAAAATGAATATCAGTTATATGATAAGAAAGGAAATTCATTGTAGTTACACAAAAAGATGCTTAGCTTTTATTTCAGTTTTTATCATCAATTGTGTAACTTGTTCCAGTTTTTGTGAATCTTTATGATATGTCCAGTTTCCAGATTTACCTTGTTTTTGTATTGTTTTTATCTTTAAGCTTTACTTTTAATGAGGGTTTTGGCATCATAAAAAGGGGGTAATTTTTAGAAATAAAATTTATGTTTTGATGATGATTCATCTTATATATTCATTTGTTTGTTTACATCCTATTGATGAAGTGCTGAAACTAACTATTATAGTGAAAAGCTAAAAGATGTCTAAAACAAAATGTATAGGATTTATTGGAGTCTGATAATTGTATAGGTTATATATCAGACAATCACTGTAATAGTTAGAGAGTCGTAAAACTGAGAATTGGAAATCATCTAGAAAACTGGATATTGAGTTAAACTGAAAATATCACTCAGAGCACACCTATACAAACTGAAGAAGGTAAGTTCGCTGAGGGACACAGATTCAGTTAACTTATCTAGAATATGATGGCTGAGGGAACTAACTTAGTAAATCAAGAATTGAGGGACACAGACTCAGTTATTGAAGAATAAAGAACAGAGGGTTCAAAGTCAGTTATAAAGACTAGAGCCGAGACTGTAAAGATAGAATTCAGGTAAGTCTGTGATGGCCTGAACTGAATTTATGGATCTTGTATGAAGAGCTATGAATCATAAGGACAATGATATCTTCGGTGACTTATTTAATGATATGGTGTACCCTGATTAAGTAAAATGAAATCAGATGAATAGAGTACTAAGTTTTGAAGAAGTGTAATGTTGGACTTATTTCTTAGTTTTGATGATGAGTGCCAGACTAGCTGTTATAGTGCAAAGGCAAAAAGATGTTTAGATCAAATGTATAGGCTTATTAAAGTTTGATTCATAAATAAGTTTGACCAAACAAGCACTGTAATGGTCAGCTAAGTTTTATCAGCAGACTGGTCCATATCAGTAGGGTAGATAGGTCAGTAGACTAGTCAGGAACCTGCTGAAGACTGAAGACTGAAGGCTGAGGGTTCAAACTCAGTTACAGAAGGCTAAGGGATCAAACTTAGTAATTTAAGTCAAGGATATGGGATCAGAATTTAGGCAAGTCTGTGATGACCTAAACTGACCACATATACCTTGTGTAGAAGGTCTAAGTTCCATAAGATGGATGATGTTTGGAACTTGGTTATGATTAAAAAGGTGTAATCTAACTTCACAAATAAAAGTTAGACAAAAGAAGTCAGCTGCATTGTATTTTATATACAGCAAATTGGAGTTCAGCAGACTGACATGTATCACATCAGACTGATGAACCTGCTGATGAAATACCTCGGGTAATTCAAGATTACATTGGAAGATTACATTGAAAATGACAGCCAACTACCTCTGACTTATCAAACAAATCAAGGGCTGAGATTAAACAGACGTTGGAATGGTTCAGATTATTATCCAATGGATACAAGTCAAAGGTGGATGATTGCGATTGCATCAAAAGGAATTCGACAGCGAGTGTCGACCCTATGAATAGTGACAGAAAGCAAATCAGATGGGACAAAAACCAGGAACGGTTACATTTGAATTTTAAAATATAAGTCACATGCATTCTTGTCTATAAATAGAGGACTTTCAACTCAGAAACATGATGATGAATTTTGATAAACTTTGAAGAGATATTATTCTGAGCTAAAAACACCCTGCTGAACCTACTGAACTTAAAGCTACTGATCCAGAGAAATTCTTCAAGTGTATTCTACATTCAAGCTACATCAAGCATACACACTTGAAGACTGCAAGCTGCTGATTATATCATCTTAATCAAGCTGCTGCAACTGAATCATTTACTTGATTCAATCTTTATTTTATAAAGAACCTCTTGAAGACACAGTGAAGCACTTTGGTGTGAAAAGCTGTTGTTTGTGGTGGAGTGGTGAAGAGGCAATCCTACCCTTCAAGGACCAGTGGAAGACTCGGGAGCAAACAATCCTACTGTTCCTCCCGCCAGATTTGTGAAGCCATAGTTATTGGTGAAGGACAAGCAACTTAGGAATCTTTGTAACAGATACATCAAAGATCTCTAGTGAATTTCCTCCAACATCACAGGAGAAGAGTGGGGTGACAGATTACACAACCTGGAACCACTATAAAGCGCCTACTTACTTTCAAACATTTACATTCTCGCACTTAGTTTATTTTACACATCAATCACTGAATCTAGCAATCAAATCACACACTTGCACTAATGAGTATCTAATACTTAGTATCATATTTAACAACAAGTATTAAGGCTTAATTTTGATATAATTCCGCTGCACAAATTCAACAAACTCAACTATCAGTAGACTCATCATTTATCGCCAGTTATGAAGTCTCAAGCAGACTCTCAAGTATCGCCAGTGCTGAAGTTTGAATTTGTTAACTCCAAAGTTTTAAGTGTTAAGTTTATTCACCCCCCTCTAAACTTAACCAAAGCCTTTTCAAGGGACCAACAAGTAAAAACTCAGTTAATGCTCTAAGTCTGTTGACGAACTGATAACCGACACACTCAAACTAAAACTGATCAGGTTACTCAGTTTTAAGGTCAGTAATCCAAATAACTGAATTTACTTATGAACGTTACAAATCTAGGAATATTATTGGATGAAGCACTAACATGTCAGAACGGTCACTGACATCTGACATCTGAAAATATAGCCATTGATAGAATTCAAAATTCAAGCAAGATGAACGTTTGACCTCACACTATAAATGGAGGACTTGGCATCAAATGATCAAATAAACACAACACAAGTTTACAAGCGTTATTGTGCCCAAGTCTTGTTCATCTGAATTGCTATCTATCTTTGCGCTCAACAAGATCATATATACATTTCTTCAAGTGTTCAAGCTACAAAGACTTAATCAAGAATCCAACACTTAGAAGAACCACAAGCAAGAATCAATTTATTGATTTTCAGCCCAACTTTGATTTTTATCAAAGGTTTAGACTGTGAAGCAATCCGGTTTTGGAGTTGCCAAAGACAGTTGTTGTCACAGCAGTCGGGTAGATTGTGTTTGTGGTGAAGCTGGAGAAGAGGAAATATAACCCTTCAAAGACTAGTGTTTCAAGCAGTTATAGGGCAGCAATCTGACATGTTCTACAGTTGTTTAGATAGTGAAACTAGGGATTAATCAAGGACAATCAATTAGGACGTTTTGTAACCGGCTACCTCAAAGAGTTGTAGTGGAATTTTCCTCCTACATCATAAGAGAAGAGTGGACTGACACGATTACACCACCTAGAACCACTATAATTCTTGCCTTACTTACTTTATGCATTTACTTTCTGTTACTTAGTTTATCAATATATGTGATTGTTTTCATATAAGTTTTTCATACAGCATAACTGAACAAACTGATTGATATTCACTCACAGTTCACAAACTGACATTCACCAGAATTTAGTTTTGCACAACTCTTCAGCTTTTTGTTAGAAAAAACAAGATCCGTATAAAGGCTAAAACATATCCGCTGCCGGTTGACTCAGTTTCAGTCAGTTTGACTTATACTCAGCTTTGTCAGCTTAACTCCGCAGATGTTTAAAATTAAACATAACCTTTCTAATAACTAGTTTTTGGTGACAAGTTTATTCACCCCCTCTAAACTTGTGTCAGCCTCTCTAAGGGACCAACAACATGTTAGGAAATCTAGCGGGAACGCAGCGGGATTCAAAATTTTGATTTCCTTTTACCCAAGATCGACTTCATTTAAGCAACAAGCATAAAATAAGTAGACAAAAGAATATTGGTTGATCCAATTGGATCAACGCTTTGTCTATGGTTGTAGTTTCTGCACGAAGCCGCCCAAGCATTCGGCCTCTACCGTTGATCCACTCGAACACCTCGCCGGAATCACATCATGGATTGCTACCAGAACAACTCGGCTATTTGACCGACTTTTTCTCTCTCATAAATCTATCTCTAGGAAGCTCTCTATTTTTCACAAGAACTATTAGAACTTGGAATTGTGATATACAAAAGAGCTAGTCAAGCCCTCCTATTTATAGGAGAACCTGCGCCCCATCTGTATCCCAATCTGATTGGGAGAAGCTTCCTAATAGATTGATGAGAAATAAAATATTTTCCTATTAAAATAAGGAAAATTACATTGATTGATTTATCTCATTAATATTCAATATCTTATATTAAATATATTTCCTAAGATATATATTGACAATATCTTATATTGAATATATCTTTATCTTATTACCATAAATCTATTTTCCAAAAATCAATTAATATCTAATATTAATATTATGGTAAGCTTATTAATTAAATTGCACAATTCAAATGTATCCATTACATTTAAAAGTGGCGTCCCCCTTGCCAACTAATTTGGGAATTGAGGTTTTCTTTAATTAATATAATACTATGATTAATTAATTCACAAAATACATGAATATCATATATATATTTATTTCGAAATTATATGTATCAATATATATATTTAATTAATCTTCATAATTAATATCTTGTATTTAACTTATTCACAAAAAATAAATACCACCATATTAATTTACTACTATAACCTTTATAGTCATGAGATAAACTTTCCTTATTTGGTTATCAACT
The DNA here is from genome assembly GCA_026214975.1 of Gentiana macrophylla. Classification (NCBI taxonomy): domain Eukaryota; kingdom Viridiplantae; phylum Streptophyta; class Magnoliopsida; order Gentianales; family Gentianaceae; genus Gentiana; species Gentiana macrophylla. Next base: position 99,709,679 of record CM047811.1, read on the forward strand.
ATAACCACATTTTAATCCGGGTAGATGTTCTTATGTGTGTGACCCGAGGCTTCCGAATATGTTGGTCGTAGACACAAAGTGCAAATTATGAAAATGCCCTTCATGCCTAACGATCACGGGATAGCGTCTAGCAACACACCATGACCCCCAATCATTGGAAGAGTCAAATGCAATGACTACTACCTTTCATGTGAAACAGTTACCGTGTAAATAGAATCCTATCACTATAATAATATCCATACGGTCATTAGTCGAGTGTCAAACAACAACGACCGTATCTTATAATCTGGATATCATGCTCTCTTGAAGTAACTTATTTACTTCCACTTTGCAAAGATTCACGAGAGTAAGACATTCCTTATAAGAAGGCCCTTTCGGATATTCACCCTACTGATAGGGTACGCGATTTCTAAAATTACCAAACATGTATACTCCGTATGATTCAGTATCACACCCAATCACTACCGCATGATCGCATCAAGGCTAGGGGAAACCTCAATAGTGTCAAAGCATGACAATCCACACCGTGATGCCATGAAGACTCGGTCCTAAGGATAATTACACAACCATCACATAGTGTGACACTTAACAGTGTAAGTGGGTAAGTCTAACATATGCATTCTCTAATACACCTCCACGTACAGTCCAAGTGTCTTTACACTTCAATAGACGAGATCTATCCCTGCCTTTAAAGACAGAAGACATCTAATACGTGCTAGCCTGTTTATACTATCAATGCCCTGTTTAATAGTATATCATCCTAGAGACATTTAAGCATCAAACTTATTAAAATGATTTGAGATCTCATCAACAATAATCGCCTATCATGGTTTTACTATCATAGTTTAATTCTAAGGACGTTACATATATCAATTTACAATTGGTTCCTTAAAAGAGCAAATATATGACAACAGAAAAGCCATTTAATATATGTACTAATGGAGGCAACGTGCTATGCATGTTTTGGCCCTCGAGTTTGATGAATCTTCACGTGCATAAATGATATATGTAATTGCAAAGGCTTTGGTTAGGCATGGATAAGCACATTTACATTGTTAAAACTAATGTACTAAGCTTATATCAAAACAGTTACAAAACATGCCAAAGTGTGTTTTAGGCTACATAGTTTATAGACACAACAAAAGCTACATTCTTAAGCAGACTTCACGTGCAAACATATACACCTAGTCAACAACCTTTATGGGGATTTCATCTTTTGTTTCTTCATTGGGCTGGAGCTCGTGTCAGAAGCCAGAAATAGCTAAAGGCAATGATTCTAAATTGATGTGAAGTATAAGATCTGCAAGAACAAAAATTCATTTAGAATAACCTCAAGCTTCATTATAAAAACCAGTATCCAACACACAATTGCTAGATACATATGTGAATCAGGTAAAACTAAGAGTATAAAATGAAATTTATCAATCCAACCTAAAAACAAAACAAACAAACAAAAACTATAGGCGGGGTAGCAACATCCGATGTTGTATTCTTCTTGACATCTAGATTAAGACACAACATAATGCAAAGTAAGACAAAGCAAGGCAGAGACATGAAAACTAAGACCTGATAGACCTTAACCTAGCGGAACTTGATCTTAACATTATGTATTTGCAGGTCCGGAGGAATGCCTATACATAAACAACACAACTGTATAATTAAAAAATAAAAATAAACAACACAGCTGGATAGCAAAGATATCTATGGGTGATATAATACCAACTTGAAACTTTTAAATTAAGAATATTGTATAATTTTTCCCGGGGCTGAGATATAAATCAACTCCGGTAATTGTGTAGCAATGAAGCCAAGTCATTCCGCTCATGTATCAGACCATTCTCTCCAGAATGACAATCCGAAACATGGGCATGGAAGGTACTAACAAACTGATTAATGTAACATCACTCCAAATGCCCAAATCGAGTCTTATATGTCAGCATTTTAACAAACAAGAAAGGCACCACCGCAGCAGAATGTGGCAGAGACAACATCATTAACAAACAAAATAGGCAGGGAAAGCCAACTCAATTAATAATTGGATGGTAATGGAAAATGAGCTGAAGAGGACTACTACGGCTCTATTTTGAGCTCATGTTGATTGAGCTAATGCTGATTGCAGATATGGAAATATAAAAAAAAGATGGACAGACAATTAAGGCATAAATTATACCAGTATCATCTCTTTCAAAGTGTCTCTCTCCACATCCATCCTGCATCGGGCCACCTTGCCGACCTCTCTACGAACACCTGCCTGAGCCAATTGAATCTTATAATCCATAGGATGCCCTACTCCATATGAAGCCCATTGCGAATCAACAATCTGAATAAACAATAGCAAAACACAAACATAAAAAAGAGTCGTAAATCTACACATAACTCTCCTTAAACCTCATATTCCACCACATTGATCTATAAATGGTCAAAGACACCAAATAAAGTACAGAGGCTGAATGCACTACAACAAAATATTTACTTGTTTAGTTGTCAATGTTCCAAAACAGCAGGATTAAAAAAAACCAAGCACAAGTATACACCAACCTGATAGCAAATCCTTCTCTTCAATCCCAAAGCCAAAGAAGAACACAATAACAACACACCTTCAAAAAACAACATAAAACAAACAAAACCTTACAAGATTAGCCCTGCAAATTCATGTCGTAGGGAAATTGAAAGAATGAAGAGCCAACGCAGACCTGATATTAACCCAGAGAATCAAATGCAAAGACTATTGGTTTACTCTTTTGTAAGGCTTAGAAAGCTATGAATACTTCCAATTGGTGATTTCTCAATCACCATTCCTTTTCCACTGAAGCAGGCACGCTACAGCACAAAAAATTATATTCTTTCGGCTGAAATAAGAATCTCCTCACAAATTTATGGTACAAGCAATAGTGAAAACAGCGTTTGTTGTGCAACTCCGTGAAATATCTGGTTGAGGTTAAATCCTTCCATCATTTGCTAACACATTGACATCGAAGTACATCTTTTACTGGAAGCCTACTTAAAATTTTAAAAATTATAACATCCAAAATAACTGATTCATTGAAAAGAGAAATTTCAGTACTCTTTTCGGTTCTTCTCCATTGGCATACTGATGAACATGGGCTTAACATGCTTGAAATTTTAAAACTACATTGAACACAGTGGCTGACATGCTTGAATTCCGGCGACATTCTACCAAATTTCCGGTGACTTGCTTAAATTCTTGCCCTAAAAAACAAGCCCGAGGTATGAACCAATCGGAAAAAAACTCCGATGAAATAAAACTGAATATCAAAAATGAAAATCTTCAGATTGTAAAAGCATAACAGATCTCCGATAAATTAACGATTCTACAATTATCGAACTTAAATTCAGCGCTACTGTTATTCTATTAGAAAGCTTCACCGGAACGCGACTTACCGGTGAAGGTGGTCGGAGCTAGGTCTTTCCAGGTTCTATTTCTATCAATAAGTTAAGATTCGTAGCTACTTACTTCATCTTCACAACGGATTTGAGGAGTTTTGCAAGCTTCGGTGGCTGTTTGATTGTAAAATGGAAATCTTCATTTCCCGGCGTCATTTCACCGGAACCCCATTATTTCTGGTTCAATCTCTTCGCTACTGAGTTTACTTACAAATTCAAGCAATGGGGGAGTTTGGTGTAATTAAGATGATGAGAAGCATGGAGAGAAAATGGTTTTATCTCTATTTCAATGGTGAACAAAAGAGAGAGACGGAGATGGTGGGGCGGAGGCATGGAGAGGACAGAGACGGAGAATCGGTTATGGTGAGATATATTTGGGATAAGTGCTTATGTGACACAAAGCTATTACACGTGTTCCGAAATACACGTGTTAGACAATAAAGGTAATAAAAAAAGAAATAAAAAAAGAGGCAAAACGACGTCGTTTTTGCCATCCCAGAAGAAGAAAAAAAATTTGGTCGTCCATGGATGAAGATTTAATAAGTTACTACAAGTATGATAAACATAAAAATAGTATAAATAATCCGACACGGTCGGATCCGGTCCAACCCGATTGGTTAGGACACTATTTCAACAATTTCCCGCTTGGCCTAAAACCAATCACTCGCACACACCAGACCAAGTTGAAACACAAGAATCTTATGCAATACTAGCAACCAGCCCTAACCATGAACGGTTCGCTATCCGTGAGGACTCAGACTATCTTCATACCATGATCCAAATGTCCAAGTCAAAGGAACCGCCTCAACACACACATGAATCTCCGATGAGACCCTGGCCCTTGCTTAAAATAATGAATCCACTTACTATATCAGCTATATAGAAAAGGTGGAAGAACCATACAAGGTTCAGGAATGAACCTTCTAGAACCATGTACTGCTCCTGCTCCGCCTCCAATGCACTACTGTGTTTTGGTGTAGTTATAGGATTTACAGTGACCCAAAGCCAAGAACATTTCCAGCTCACTTTATCACATAATCAAAGTGACTAAAAACCCAGACTGTAGCTCCCACTCACCTTCATAAGACTTAGGATATCGTCTGTATAACTATATTTATCTGATTCCAAGTTTCGACAAACTAGGAACCCATCCTTAACTTGTTTAAGGATATTCTCAACATTCACCAGATTTACTTTCATACTTGCTCATGACTTGTGCATGGACAATGAACATCTGGTATTACTTTTATGATGGTTCCTATCGCAGTAGCAATGGAAACCTTCCATAAGCATCATCTTTCACCGTATCTTTAGGAACAACGTCCTAACATGGATAGATCTTGAGAACACCTGCTAGCAGTATCCCCGTCGCGACCTATGCTAAACTCTTTTTAGCGTCACATCTATATAGGTAAACTATAATCTAACAGCTGTTAAATCTATCACTATAGATTCTTATTTCTAAAATAATAACTACTAATCCAAGTGCTTTCGTAAAGACCTTGAACTACCAAACATTAATTGACTGTGACTTGGGGTGATAATTCCCGAGAGAGATATCCAATACCTTACTCGAAAATCATAACACACTCTCACTATACATCTTCCACATTGGGCATATCCTTCTTTTGACTAAATCAAACTCGTTTGATTATCAAACAATGAAATCGTCTAGAGAAACTTGTTCAGGGTCCACAAATGGATCTCGTTGGCTCACATATCATGTTATCGTCTATGAACATTGGGCTGTTTGCCCAATGTCTTCAACACTATCATATAGCCATGATACAAAGTTATAACAAGCACAGTCTGAATAGAACTGGGCTCAGCTGGCAGCATGAAGAAAATTACAAGGTTTACACCTCCGTACCCTTCAGCCGTCACTATAGCCTTATGGTAATCACATTACTATCCATGTCAGCCTTTCAGGGACATTCCCTCTAGGTAAGACATACTTGTTCATAACCTGGTTGTCACTGATGGAATCTAATTCAGATATTATGGCTTCTGGCCATATCTCTCAATCTTTCCTTTCAAACATTCCTTCATAATTTGTGAGATATTCATTCTTCAAAATGAACATGTCAGCAGCCTTCTCCGGCTTAAGGTTATCCTCAGACTTATAGAACTTTTGTGTGCACTGAGCAGTGTTCTACACCTCATCGCTTTGCGGTGTCTGCTCATGTTCCAATGGTTGAATGTATCTTTGTGGTTCTCAAAATCTTTTGAGATCTTATTTACTCCCACTGTCTCTTTGGAAGAATCACTTCATCTAGAAGATAGCGTGTTTGGAGACAAACACATTTTGCTCCGCGGACAAGTAAATATGATCTAGTGTACTTGCTAAGACATTCCACAAAGTTGCATATATCGTACTAGGCTTCAAGCCTTTCTGACCTTGCCTATGACAACTTCAAATCATCGGTTAAGATAGATTTGACATTATTGCCTTCCATATCTAATATGGAATTTATTCAACCTTTATTCTTTAGAACCGGTTAAGTATAAGGGCACTATCTCGAAACGGGTAAGGGATACTTCGCATGGCTTGCGTCACACCTTCATCATAAAAAGTGTTGTTTCCATATTGGGAACACAATCTAATTGCGTATCCCAAAGATGGTATCCTTCAAGGGAGAATCTGATTCTATTTCAGATAACTTCTGAAACACCCTTCAGGTATTAATTACTTCAATCCAATTGAAGATTAATTCCTAAATAGTTTGTCAATCTAATATTCGTACTAGCTCAAACTTTTTGGGCTTTCCGAGTTATGCACTTCACTGAGTACATTCAACTATTTCTAAAAATAGCCATAGAGATTAACAAACAATTATTTATGGCATTAATTATCATAAGCCAACAAACATCAGTATGTTTAGGCTTTAGACAATTTTTCTCGAATTTATAACCTTTTTTTAAAAGGGTATTTTAGTCATCTTTAAATTAGATATGTACTACCCATGTGATTCATAATCACATGGTTTAGACATCATCAGAATGACATCTGATCACACGATTCCCCTCCATAGAGACAATGTCTAGAACGACCACCAAATATTAAGGATAACAACAATATAAACATTTAGTTGAGGTTTCATCACATATATCAACTATGTAGTGACATCAATCTAGTATGTTAGATTCAGTGTCCTTTCAACTTTTATCAGAATAATATTTATTCTTTACATTTGAATATGTCTACTAAATCCTAACAAGTAACTGAAAATCATGTTCTTCATAAGAACCAGAACATAATAACATTTATTTCTTCACCTTCCATATCTATATCTAATCTTTCTAATTTAATCACACTCGTAAGTTATCATATATCTTGGAGTCAACTTTGAGCTTAGATAGATTTATCTCAACTCACTTGCCTAAAAAAGAAACTTCAATAAGTTCTCTATTTAAGAACATGCCCTATGTTTCCTTTTTGATCATTTTATAAAGAAAATATAAGTTTATTAAATAGTTTATTTAACCTTTTGAATCGAATTCAAAACATTGACTATTTAATTAACCTTTAAGCAATGATTAGAGAATTAAGTCAATACTTAAATCTTTCAATTTTGAAAACAACCTTTCCAAAATTCGATGATGTCATTCTTATTCATCGTTTGAATTGATTGTTATCGTATGAGTGAATGATCATATTCGATCATACCAAATATCATGAGCTTCCGCTTTTCTTTAAATAATTAAAGTCTTGGAGCACTGAATCACATATGTAGTCTCCTTGTCTCTAACTACTATAACGGGGTTGCTCGTGTCATTGCTTACTTTAAAAGGATTAAAATTTACTTAACCATTTAGAGAAAGTTTCTCTAACAGTCATAATTTGGTTTTGTTAATCGAGAATAAAAACATAAATATAAAAGTTTGCTATAAACTACAACATAAAAATGAAGATAAGAGAGTGTTGTTATTTATATACGCAAAATCAAAAATGGTCTTTTGGTCTATGATTTTGCTCCCACCAGTCAACTACTCCCAATTGAATTTCAAGAAACTTTTCAAAATTCTTTAGTGGCCAAGATCCCATCTGGTTACCCCGATTCCCGATGAGGGCCGATCAACCGAAATAATTCGAAAGGTAGGTAACACTTACCAATCATATATCTATGTGACTCTTGGTGGTCGACTAGTCAACTCTTTGATAATACACATCTTTATGTGGCAGTCAACCCCTTGCCTCTAGAATAAGACGGTCCTGATGAGGGCCAATCACTGCAATACTCTAGTCAAGTCATAACCCAATATTCACGAGATCTCATACGATCATATCTCAATAACGATGATATACCCGAGGTAGGTCAACTTTCGACGAGGGTGGATCAGTTGGATCCGAAAAGGGCCCTTCACCCTTGCTATAATATTGTGAGACAATATTTCGACTTGATTTTTGTTGTGGAAGTATTTACGTAAATTAATTCACTTAATTAATCTTAATTATGGTCTCATCAAATATACATCTATCTCTATAGACATACATCCTACACATTTATCTAGATCGTGCCTAGTCATGCATCTATCGTATCATATAAAATAAATACAAGCACAAAATAAATAAATACATAAAGCAACCGGTATGATCATGGACTTTTCCTAGGTGCGGTTTTGAATACAAACTGACTAAACCGCAGGTCACAATCTAAGGGTAGCTGCAACCGCCAATAGGATCTTTATTGTGCCATCTCCAATGGGGTCTTTATTCTTCTTTCTTTGGTCTCCATCTTCTGCTCCATTCTTGTTACATTTAATTTTGAAACACCCTTCAGGTATTAATTACTTCAATCCAATTGAAGATTAATTCCTAAATAGTTCGTCAATCTAATATTCGTACTAGCTCAAACTTTTTGGGCTTTCCGAGTTATGCACTTCACTGAGTACATTCAACTATTTCTAAAAATAGCCATAGAGATTAACAAACATTTATTTATGGCATTAATTATCATAAGCGAACAAACATCAGTATGTTTAGGCTTTAGACAAATTTTCTCGAATTTATAACCTTTTTTTAAAAGGGTATTTTAGTCATCTTTAAATTAGATACGTATTACCCATGTGATTCATAATGACATGGTTCAGACATCATCAGAATGACATCTGATCACACGATTCCCCTCCATAGAGACTATGTCTAGAACGACCACCAAATATTAAGGATAACAACAATATAAACATTTAGTTGAGATTTCATCACATATATCAACTATGTAGTGACATCAATCTAGTATGTTAGATTCAGTGTCCTTTCAACTTTTATCAGAATAATATTTATTTTTTACATTTGAATATGTCTACTAAATCCTAACAAGTAACTGAAAATCATGTTCTTCATAAGAACCAGAACATAATAACATTTATTTCTTCACCTCCCATATCTATATCTAATCTTTCTAATTTAATCACACTCGTAAGTTATCATATATCTTGGAGTCAACTTTGAACTTAGATAGATTTATCTCAACTCACTTGCCTAAAAAAGAAACTTCAATAAGTTCTCTATTTAAGCACATGCCCTATGTTTCCTTTTTGATCATTTTATAAAGAAAATATAAGTTTATTAAATAGTTTATTTAACCTTTTGAATCGAATTCAAAACATTGACTATTTAATTAACCTTTAAGCAATGATTAGAGAATTAAGTCAATACTTAAATCTTTCAATTTTGAAAACAACCTTTCCAAAATTCGATGATGTCATTCTTATTCAACGTTTGAATTGATTGTTATCGTATGAGTGAATGATCATATTCGATCATACCAAATATCATGAGCTTCCGCTTTTCTTTAAATAATTAAAGTCTTGGAGCACTGAATCACATATGTAGTCTCCTTGTCTCTAACTACTATAACGGGGTTGCTCGTGTCATTGCTTACTTTAAAAGGATTAAAATTTACTTAACCATTTTGAGAACGTTTCTCTAACAGTCATAATTTGGTTTTGTTAATCGAGAATAAAAACATAAATATAAAAGTTTGCTAAAAACTACAACATAAAAATGAAGATAAGAGAGTGTTGTTATTTATATACGCAAAATGAAAATGGTCTTTTGGTCTATGATTTTGCTCCCACCAGTCAACTACTCCCAATTTACTTTCAAGAAACTTTTCAAAATTCTTTAGTGGCCAAGATCCCATCTGGTTACCCCGATTCCCGATGAGGGCCGATCAACCGAAATAATTCGAAAGGTAGGTAACACTTACCAATCATATATCTATGTGACTCTTGGTGGTCGACTAGTCAACTCTTTGACAATACACATCTTTATGTGGAAGTCAACCCCTTGCCTCTAGAATAAGACGGTCCTGATGAGGGCCAATCACTGCAATACTTAGTCAAGTCATAACCCAATATTCACGAGATCTCATACGATCATATCTCAATAACGATGATATACCCGAGGTAGGTCAACTCTCGACGAGGGTGGATCAGTTGGATCCGAAAAGGGCCCTTCACCCTTGCTATAATATTGTGAGACAATATTTCGACTTGATTTTTGTTATGGAATATTTACGTAAATTAATTCACTTAATTAATTTTAATTATGGTCTCATCAAATATACATCTATCTCTATAGACATACATCCTACACATTTATCTAGATCGTGCCTAGTCATGCATCTATCGTATCATATAAAATAAATACAAGCATAAAATAAATAAATACATAAAGCAACCGGTATGATCATGGACTTTTCCTAGGTGCGGTTTTGAATACAAACTGACTAAACCGCAGGTCACAATCTAAGGGTAGCTGCAACCGCCAATAGGATCTTTATTGTGCCATCTCCAATGGGGTCTTTATTCTTCTTTCTTTGGTCTCCATCTTCTGCTCCATTCTTGTTACATTTAATTCTATCTAATAAAATAAATACACCCGCCGCACACGGGGGGAGCTAACGGGAATGAGATAAATGCAGAAAATAAACTAGGTCACGTTATTCATAATGGCCTAAGACAATTTTGTTAAGAACATTTTATTATGTTTTGATGATGGCCATACTAGCTGTTATAGCAAGCATGAAATAAGTTAGAATTCTATGTATAAGTCTTTACTTAGAGTCTGACATGTTGTATAAGTTGAGTCAGACAAGTATTGTACTAGTTGGTAGGACGGCTAAGTAAGAACAAATATTCGGCAGAGTAAAGCCAGCCAAGTACCAGCAGAGGAGCAATAAAGACATTATGGTCTGACTCATAACCAAGGTGTGATGACCTTGGATAAGTTAAAGTAATGAAATATATTATCAATGATGGTGTACACTGATCTCACCCAAATCAAGGATCAGTGAAGTACAAAAGTACTCTAAAGAATGAGAGAAAACAACAATGCAGTATACCGGCAAAGTAAACTGACTTTCGGCTGAGTAAAGAGAGATCAATGAAGGAAGAACCAAACAGCCAAGTCAGAAGAATTACTTAACCGTTCAGTGAACGATCAAGTAAACTTTACTCATTCAGATTTCAAATGATGAAGATCAAGCATTAAATGCACAAATTTTGGATTAATCAAGGACGGATTTTCTGATAAACTTTTGAGGAAAAATCCGATCTCTGAAATCAAGGAGAAAATAATTAAGGTGGAATCAAGAATTAAATCAAGGATTATTCTCCACATTAAATAGCCAACGGACAGAAATTCAAATCAAGGATTATCAAGGATATAAATAGAAGGCATTGACAGAAAAGAAAAAGAACAATTAAGTCTGATAAAAATACAAGCAGAAACACTGTCAAAGTGAAAAGCCTTCCATATATACTAAAAAGAAATATCTAGAGATCAACTCAAGAATCAGAACATCAATTACAAAATAAGCTCTGAGATTGATCAAATTTGTGAATTCAATTCACATCAACTGAGGCAATTGAATCAGAGAAATCGGAGAAGGAGTTGCAACTTTTGTGATAGCTGCTGAAAGATTTGTTCTCAAAGAGCAGTGATAGAGACTGAGTCACAAAAGCTTTTAAAGCCAATGAGTGATAGTCTTGCAGATTGTGAAGCTTGTGTAGCCAGGGACAATCATACTATTGTATCTGTGAAAACCATAGTGAATTCCACCAATCATCACATGAGAAGAGAGGATTAAGGGATTACACCACCCTGAACCACTATAAACCTTTGTGTCTATTTACTTTCAGCATTTTACCATACAACATTTTATTTCATAGCATACACTATATTTAATATTGCATAATCTACTTTGAAACAACAATTTAAGAAGGGACTTATCCGCTGCCCAAAAGCTTTTAAAAAATAAAAGTTTTTGAAGATCCACTATAGTCATTCACCCCCCCCCCCTCTGACTATATTTTTACCCTTCTTTGGGACCAACAATTGGTATCAGAGCAGTGTTCCTTGTATCAGAACCTGTTTAGATCTAATTTCTGGTAACAAAGAGATCACATATTTTCAAAGTAATTTTCAAATTTGTGCTTTCTATTTATATATCTCTTATTTACACTTATGGATTCCTCAAATTTTATGTCAAAGGTATATGTATTCAATGTTAATAATTTTGATGAATTTTAAATAAAATGTTGTCTCATCTTGCAGCAACTCAAGAGAAGATTCTGGATGCAATCGATGATGGCCCAATTAAGATCACAACTATGGTATCCACAGGAGTAGATCAAGGAAACCTAATAGACAAACTCAAGAAAGATTGGACCAATGATTACAGTAGAAGGGCAAATCTCGACTTTGTTGCAAAAGACATGATTTTGAAGACTCTGGATAGTAATATGTTCATGAGGATCAAAGATTGCAAAACAGTAAAGGAGATGTGGGACAAATTGGCATTGATCAATGAAGGATCAAAAGTAGTCAAATAAAACAAACTGTTTGTTGCAAAATAGGAATTTGAGAACTTCAAAATGAAGGCTGGTGAAACCATTGATCAAATGGACAACAGATTCTTGAGCATCATCAGTGAACTACAACAACTTGGACACACACATCCACAAAAAGAAGTATGCCTGAAGATCTTGAGAGGCTTACCTGAAAGATGGACGATCATTACATCAGTAATCAGAGGGACAATAAATCTTGCAACCACTGATACCTTAACGCTAATGTCTCAACTAAAGGCTCATGAATTTGAGTTGAACGGTGAAGACAAAGGCACCAAATGAGAGGAACATAAGGCCGATGCAGTAATGGTTGCACCCCAAAGAAAGTAACACGGTGATGCAACAAACAAAGAGACACTGGAGCTGAAAGAACATGTTGCTTTACTCATAAAACATTTTGAAGGTTTAGCAAGAAGAAGCAATTCAAAGGAGGCTCATCATCATACAAGAAGTATAGCACAAGCAAAGACATGAAGAAAAAAGATGATGAATATAGATGCTTCAACTGCACGAAGAAAGGTCATTTCAAGGCTGATTGCCCTGAAGAAAAATACAAAGCTGAGGATAAGAAGAAATACAAGACAATTGATAAGAGAAAAAGCAAGAAGGCACTCAAAGCTGAAACTTGCAGTGAAAAGAATGAAGAATCATCTGAAAATGATTTTGGAGATGATGATGAAGCTGACAGCTCAAACAATGAAAAAGCTTACCTATGCCTTATGGCTAAAGAATGTAATGAAACTGAGGTAACATCCAGCTCTCACTCATCATCCAGTGCATCCACATCTGACACGGCACAATCTTCTATTCTTCCACTAGATTCTGCAAACCTAATCCAAAATCTCATGAGCAAATTTGAAGAAATTGAGATGAATCATGAAATTATAGAACAGGAATGTGAGAATCTTAGAAAGGAAAATAAAAGATTAAAGAAAGAATTGGAAAAAGTAAAAGTTGAACGAACTAGTAAGAAGATCCACTCAACTGATCAACAAGAAGTAGATGAGCACCCATCCAATGTTGAAAGACCAGTTGATAAAATCTCCCAACCAGTTAAGATCACCACTGCACCACTTAGTGCACCAGCTTACAAACCCCCAAAAAGGTTTGGATCCAGATCTGGTCTTGGCTACAACAGTCAGTATGACAATAGAAACAATGGTCAACTCAAATCTGAATCTAGGAGCAAGAATGGACCAAAATTCAGAAAAGGATAGGTCATAGTTTCTACCACTCATCCTGCACCGTTGAAGTCAAATAAAAGTGTTGTGAAACATCAAAGTAAATCATCAATCCATCCAAATAAAGGCAAAGGAGTTCAGAAAGGTAAGGGAGACTTTACGCTTCGGAGGATGATTGGAACATTTCACCCCCAAAATATAAGAAGAAACCATTTCATAACATGCATCATGTGTTCAAGAAAAGCCAAGCCAAGGTATATTTCTGGACACAAGATGCAGCATGAAAATAAGGTTCCATCTACATATTGGAGAGTGAAAAAGGATGCAAATGCACCAAAAATTACAGAAAAGTATTAGAATACCTTTAGTGGAAAGATTAGAAGATATTATGCCATGCCTTATACATATGAAGTTGATGACTTCAACTATCCAAAGAGAAGATCATTTGGATCTATACTTGGAGTAGGAGGAATGACTTCTAACAGGCATGGACCCAAACAGTGTTGTGTACCTAAACAAACTTAATTTATTTTGTAGGATGTCTGGTACATACACAGTGGATGTTCCAGACACATGACAAGGAACTAGGGAAGGCTCACTGACTTTAAAAATTTTGATGGACCCAAAGTTACTTTTGGAGGCAAAGAAAACCCTAGTAAAATTAAGAGGGAAGGCATAATGCTCAAAAACAGTTTGAGGATTCAAAATGTGGCTTATGTTAAAGGACTGAATTTCAATCTACTAAGTATCAGTCAATTTTCTAACAAAGGCTACAATGTGCACTTCAACAAGGAAGGACACAAAGTGATTCACAGTCAAACCAACATAGTTGTACTTGCAGGAAAGAGAGAGGACAACATGTATGTGGTAGATTGGAAGACAACAAGAGCAGAAACATGCTTTCTTGTCAAAAGTGAGCAGTCAAATAGCTGGATTTGGCATATGAGATTGAATCATCTCATCTTCAAAACCATCAACACACTGACAAAGAACAAGCTAGTAGAAGGCTTACTAGAGATCACATTCATGAAAGAAGGTCTATGTGATGCATGTCAAAAAGGGAAAACAAATTAAAAGTTCCTTCAAGTCAAAGCCCTATCAGTCAACTACAAGAATCTTACATCTATTGCATATGGACCTTTTTGGACCAGTCACACCAGTCAGTGTAAGTGGAAAGAAATACACTCTAGTAGTGGTGGAGAACTTCTCTAAATTCACCTGGACCATATTCATGAACAAGAAAAGAGAGACACTCAAGAGGCTACCAGATTTGCTAAAAAGAATTCAAAATGAAAAAGAACTGAAGATCACAAAGATCAGATCAGATAGAGCCACAGAGTTTCTAAATGAAGTCATCAGAACCTACTGTGAAGAAAATGGAGTACTGCATCAACTATCAGCAGAGTCTTCACAACAGAATGGTGTAGCAGAAAGAAGCAACAAGACACTCAAAGAAGCAGTAAGAACAATGATTGCAGAAGCATGCCTACCAAAGAGATTTTGGGCTGAAGCAGCAAACACAACATGCTATACTAAAAACATATCAATCATCAACAAACATCATGGAAAAACTCCATATGAAATATAGAATGGAAGAAAACCTAACATTTCACATTTACATTTGTTTGGATCTAAATGCTTTGTTTTGAACAGGAATCAGCTACATACTTTTGATGAAAAAGCTGATGAAGCAATCTTTATGGGATACTCAGACACCAGCAAAGCCTTCAGAGTGCTCAACAAAAGAACCCTGGTGATTGAAGAGTCAATTCATGTAATCTTTAATGAACCAAACACAAATATTGAAAGCCTTCAAGAACAAGAAGAAGGAGCAGCACAAAGGCATGTTTATATGAATACAACAGTACTAGCTACCATTCTGAATCATAATTTTGGAAATCAAGATGAGCCACCAGTCAATACAACAGAAGAAGCATCAGCACAAGAACATGAAGCCGATGCACAAACTGAAGTTGTGGACGCATCAAGTCAAGAACAACTTCAACATGACCTTAACTGGTTAAGATACCATCCTGAAGATCAAGTCATTAGAGACATTCATACAGGAGTCAGTACCAGAAGACAACTGGAGAATATGCTAACATGTTTTCTATCACAAGTGGAGCCCAAAACAATAAATGATGAAATTCAAGATTCTGACTGGATTACAGCCATGTAAGAAGAACTAAATGAAATTGAAAGAAATGAGGTCTGGGAACTTGTTGACAGACCAGACACAGCCAACATCATTGGAACAAAATTGGTATTCTAAAACAAGATGGATGAAGAAGGGACAGTTGTCAGAAACAAAGCAAGGCTAGTAGCAAAAGGTTATTCTCAAGTAGAAGGCATAGATTATGATGAAACTTTTGCTCCAGAAGCAAGATTGGAAGCAATCATACTATTTCTGGCCTTTGCAGCCCACAAAAACTTCAAAGTTTACCAAATGGATGTCAAGAGTGCATTCCTAAATGGACTTTTGGAATAAGAAGTATATATGGAACAACCTCCTGGTTTTCAAGTCAAAGGGAAAGAAGATAAAGTGTACAAGCCCAAAAGGCACTTTATGGACTCAAACAGGCACCAAGAGCCTGGTATGAAACACTATCACAATTCATGACCAATAATGGATTCAACAAAGGAACCACTGACAAGACTTTCTTCAAGCTAGAGGAAGGAACAAGCACTCTATTAGTCCAAATTTATGTCGATGACATTATTTTTGGATCAGAAGATGAAAAGCTATGTGAGAAATTTGCAAACTTAATGAAAAGCAAAATTCAGATGAGCATGTGGGAGAACTAAATTATTTTCTTGGACTACAAGTCAAGCAAATGAAAGATGACATCTTTATCAATCAAGCCAAGTACACAAAAGATTTGATACACAAGTATGGCATGGAGACAAGTGGGACATCAGATACACCAATGTGTGCAAGTGTTATTCTTGCAAAAAATGAAAATGGAAAGGATGTAGATCTGAAGCTTTATAGAGGAATCATTGGATCTCTACTTTATTTTACAGCAAGTCGGCCTGATATAACATTTGCAATAGGAGTATGTGCAAGATTTCAAGCTCAACCGAAGGAATCACACCTCCTAGCAGCCGAAAGAATAATAAAATATCTAAAGAACACCATCAATGTTGGAATTTGGTATCCAAAGGATGGAGGATTTAAATTAATATCATATTCAGACTCTGATTATGCTGGATGCGAGATAGATAGAGAAAGTACTTCTGGAACCTGTCAAATGCTAGGCTGCAGACTAGTTTCATGGTTTAGAAGAAAAAAAACTCCATATCTACATCAACAGCTGAAGCAGAATATATAGCTGCAGGCAGTTGCTGTGCACAAGTACTATGGATCAGACAAGAGCTAAGGGACTATGTAATAGAGGAGAAGACAATTCCAATTCTGTGTGACAACACAACTGCAATTTCTATCATTGAAAATCCAGCACTACATTCAAGAACTAAGCACATTGATGTGAGACATCATTTTATTAGAGATCATGTTGAAAAAGGAGATGTCATTCTAAGATGTATACATATTGATAATCAATTGGCTGACATTTTCACAAAACCACTCAGTCATGAAAGATTCAGCAAGTTGAGAACTGAGTTTGGAATGATAGAAATTGACTAAGTGCTAAGGAGCAGCTAACTGGAGTAATCAGCCAAGTAACTTCATCAGCTGAGTAAACTCATGTGGCAGGTAAGGTACTGATACTCAGTGAAGTCAACTACACTAATTGTTAGGAACAGTTATATCAGCAGCTCAGTAAAGAAGTCACTAAACCGGCTTAGTGACCAGAAAGGTCACTTCACCAGAATATGCAATGGAGTAAACAGCAGACTAAAGTGTGAACTAAATCAGTTTTATACACATGGAAAATCAAAAAGTTATGGAGGATTATATTGTGGAAATTACTCACGTGAAGATCATTAATAATCGTGGATATTGACATCAACAACTTCTAGGCAAGATATCCAAGAATCCCAAAAAGAACAGCAAAACCTACAACCTACCCAGATCAGCACTCAAACTTCCATTTGCTGAGTTTGTACCCGTCATCACCAAAAACATTGAAGGAAGAAAAGGATCGAGGGTAAACTTGACCGAGTTACGGGTCAAGTTAATGGCGATTATCTATCAAGGTATTCCCTTTGATTGGTCAACATTTGTATTCAACAGGCTGAAAGACCAGATTCAGAAGGAAATCAATCTGTCAATTACGGCACCAAGGAAGGGTTTGCAGAAGAATGGTGTCTTCTGGGAGAGGAAATCTTATGGGTTCCCTCTTCAACACCTGTTTGACAAATTGAAGGTGAAACCCATCAATCTGCAGCGTCCACACAAGTCTAATGTAATGTTTACCTATATAAAAGCATCCCTGAAACCCAAACCCACTACCGGACGAAAAAGAAAAGCACCCAAAAGCAGTAGATCAGGGGTGGGGAGAAGGACCAGATCTCAAAAGGCACAAGAGGACACTCCTATAAGCAGTGCCAACAATCAGGATAACACTGTGGTTATTAGTTACGATGCAGTGACTGAGGAAGAGAAACAAGAAGTCACCTACCTAGAAGAAGGATATCATCTTACTTCCTCTGATGAAGAAGACAGTGATGATGAAGAACTTGCCACTGATAGTGAGGCAGAAAAGATTACAGAATACCCACATGAAGGAGATCAGTTTGAAAGAGATCAAGATATAATGGACATTTCTTATGATGATCTGGCAATTCAAGAGGTACTCCTTAGGAGCCTCAGCAAAGTGGCCAAACAGCTGAGTGACCCAGCTGATCAAGCTCACTTTGCCGAACTTGTCCACACCACCAGCATTGATCAAGGGGGAAAACCTACTGATGAAATTAAGTCTCCGGTACATGAAAAAGTAAATCAGTCGTTCCAGGGCCAGGCAAGTGCCAACACCTCTCAGCAACCTCTCTTTAAACTTGAGAGTGCTGAAGAAGACATAACAGAAATGCAAAGAGAAGAGAAGGAAGAAGAAGTGAAAGAATAAGAGAAGGAAGAAGAAGAGAAAGAAGAGGAGAATAAGGATGATACATCAGCACCAGAAGAAGTTGATCCAGAGAGACTTTTCAATCTGGACATTCAACCACTAATTGTGGACATGGAAAAGCAGTACCACAGCAGGCAAAATCTAAAAGCTGCATTAAGAAGTGATGCAACTTCCTTCAATCACAAAATTGAAGCCCTCATCAGTCACATTAAGGTTCAAGATGAGGTGATGGAGAAATAGGGCCACTTACTATGCAATCTACAGCATCTTATTCCCTACCATGTCCAAACAAATCTCGAATTTCATGCTGACAAGATTGATGAAAATATCAAACCATTGGTGGATACCTTGAATGCTCACACACAACAACTCCACCATCTAGATGAGGTTATAAACTACTCTGGCCAACAATTCACCACAATCATCAATGTCACTGAAGCAACCAACAAAATTCTGAAGAACAAGTATGGTCCTCTCCCAGAATCTGAGGCAGCAAACAAAAATCTTGAGGCACGGTTTGGTGCTACCAAAAAGGAGGAAGGAAGCTCAAAGCCGGAAAGCTCCAGTGGAAAGAAAGAAAGCCCAAGAGATAAGGGCAAGGTCATCAAAGGCAAAGGCAAGGGCATCAGGTTTGAAGAAAAGAAGAAATAGCCATTTTCATAAGTTTTAAATTTACTCTATGCCTTTGATTTTAATAAAAAGATGCAATATCTTATTGCCCTTGAATGGATGAATAAAATTGTTGAGTTTATTATGTTATCTGTTATGAAAAAAATGGATACATTTATGTTCAGGCTTATGAGGGTTTTCGCATCATCAAAAGGGGGAAATTGTTAGGAACATTTTATTATGTTTTGATGATGACCATACTAGCTGTTATAGGAAGCCTGAAATATGTTAGAATTCTCTGTATAAGTCTTTACTTAGACTTTGACATGTTGTATAAGTTGAGTCAGACAAGTATTGTACTAGTTGGTAGGACGGTTAAGTAAGAACAGATATTCGGCAGGGTGAAGCCAGCCAAGTACCAGCAGAGAAGCAATGAAGAGATTATGGTATGACTTATAACCAAAGAAGTCTTTGATGTCCTTGGATATGTCTAAGCAATGAAATATATTATCAAATATGGTGTACACTGATCTCACCCAAATCAAGGATCGGTGAAGTACAAAAAGTATTCTAAATAATGAGAGAAAACAACAATGCAGAAAACCGGCAAAGTAAACTGACTTTCGGCTGTGTAAAGATAGAGCAGTGAAGGAAGAACCAAACAGCCAAGTCAGAAGAATCACTTAGCCTTTCAGTGAACGATCAAGTAAACTTTACTCATTCAAAATTCAAAAGATGAAGATCAAGCATTAAATGCACAATCAATTGAGGATCAATCAAGGATGGATTTTATGATAAACGTTTGTGGAAAAATCCGATAGCTGAAATCAAGGAGAAAATAATTAAGGGGAATCAAGAATTAATTCAAGGAATATTCTCCACATTAAATAACCCACGGACGGAAATTCAAATCAAGGATTATCAAGGCCATAAATATAAGGCATTGACAGAAAAGAAAAAGAACGATTAAGTCTGATAAAAATACAAGCAGAAACTCTGTCAAAGTGAAAAGCCTACCATCTGTACTAAAAAGAAATATCTAGAGATCAACTCAAGAATCAGAACTTCAATTGCAAAACAAGCTCTGAGATTGATCAACAAATTTGTGAATCCAATTCACATCAACTGAGGCATTTTAATCAGAGAAATCTGAGAAGGAGTTGCAACCTTTGTGATAGCTGCTGAAAGATTTGTTCTCAAGGAGCGGTGATAGAGACCGAGTCACTGAAGCTTTTAAAGCCAAGGAATGATAGTCTTGCAGATTGTGAAGCTTGTGTAGCCAGGGACAATCATACTATTGTATCTGTGAAAACAATAGTGAATTCCTCCAATCATCACAGGAGAAGAGTGGATTAAGGGATTACACCACCCTGAGCCACTATAAACCTTTGTGTATATTTACTTTTAGGAATTTACCTTACAACATTTTATTTCATAGCATACTCCACATTTAAGATTGCGATAATAATCATTAAAAGCTCGCGATTAATCTAAGGGAAATATGTGGGGAAGTAAACATAACGATTAACTAATCCAAGTTAGTAGATCAGTGAGGAGAGGGAGAGGTATACCATGTTTGTTTTCTTTTATGTTATTGTTGGTCAATGAACGCCTTTATGTTTCTTTTTAATTAGATTAGAATCGTTTATACTTATAAGTTGCATTGTCTCTATGGGATCAACCTTGACTCATATTTACTATACTGCGATGTACCTAGTATTCTTGCTAGTAATATCGACGTTAGTGACTTACAGGCGATCAACAATCTGTAATAGGAATTAGATTTTGTTTAAGTCTTATTTTTGGACAGAGCTGCTGATATTTGTAATCAGCCTAGTGTCCTATTTCTGTTGTTCAGTTTAGGATTGAATCTAATAGAACAACAGTTTTAGAACACCACTGACTGGTCAGTCTAGTGTTGGCTCTGTTCCATACTGTGAGTTGTTTCTTGGACTATCTGTAATAGGATCTCTTTTTATATTTTATCAGACCTTGTTTTTCTTGTGAAACTGTGTATAAGCTGTTTTGTAATTTTAAAGGGCTTGCTGAATTTTGTATTGTCTTCTAGATTTGATTGAGATAAAATTAGCCTGTTGTGCTGTTCAGACTCCTTTTTGTTACAATAGATACTATTATTTTTCTTGATAAAAAATTGTTCATATATTGATCTATATATCTGAGAAATCAGCATAGGTTTGTTTATTAACCAGCATTTGTGATAAATTGTTTAGAACCGTGTCATATATTCTGTGTCTGTATAACTAATCTGTATTATAACCTGCTCCGTAAAAATAATCGAGTATAGTATCATTCTGTGTATCCTATAACCTTGTGTGATATTTACTGCACTTAAATCACAATCGCTTAGAAATACTTGATCACTTAGGTTCATATACACAATCGGATAATTTTATTGAAAGCTTCTGGTTAGATAAAATTAGTAATTGTGTATTAACTTGTGACAAATTTGCTCCAACTTGCTATATTATTTAAATCGAAAAAGGAGTAATAAATTACCAGCACTCTATTCAACCCCCTCTTCTAGAGTGTTTATGTGCATTATCGATTCAACAATTGGTATCAGAGCTTGGTTACCTAGTGATCATTTTACGATATCTCTTGGTGTGATTAATAGTGCCTTTGTTATTTGTTGATTTACCTTGGTCTTGGTTATAATTGTTTTGCAGAATATCAAGTTTAAGAAATTGTGCTAGTGTCTTAGACTCTCACAGACACACATCATATTTCAAAAATTAAAAAATTAAAAAATTTGCATTGTAATTCATCTCATTGTGCATTGTAACTCATATTATTGCATATGATATCTGTTGCCTATCATCGACTTGCATTGTAATGGCTTCCCTAAATAACTTCATGAACCCAAGGGAGAGCTTATCTTTGGTAAGGCCTGCGTACTTTGACGGTTCCAGATTTATTCAATGGAAAGGCTCGATGATGACTCATGTGCAACAAACGGACTATCAACTGTGGATTATCATAAAGAGATAAGCAAATTCCGTTTGTCCCACAAAAGACATCACTGAAGCCAGAGTCACTACAAAGGTTAATAAGACTGAGGACAAATTTAACATAGAGGACAGCAGAAAAATGTCCTTAAACGCTAAAGTCGTCGCCGTTATTATCAACTCTTTAAGTCCCTCCGAGAACCGAGCTGTCGGCGCATACGAGACTGCCAAATAAATTTGGGAGGCTCTTATTAAATTACATGAGGGGACAAGTGAGGTTAAAGATGCCAAGATTATTCAGCTAAATCATGCATATGAGTATTTTCAAGCAAAACCGAACGAATCTATTATTGACATGGATAATAGATTCACGGACATAGTCAATGCACTTAGTGTTCTTGTTAAAGACATCTGTATGGAGGATCAAAACTATAAGATACTTCGCTCCCTTCCTCCTCAATAGAAATTGAGGAAGCGAATGATCCCTCGGTCCATACTAAGGATGAACTTATCGGAACGCATTTAGTATACAAACAACACCTAAACACTCCCAAGCACAAATATCATGAGACGTCTGTTCCGGCACTAAACGCTCGTGAAGAGTCCGAATCTGAAGCACTATGCTAGTACGAACATTCAGGAAGTTCCTGGTAAAAAAGAAACAAGTCAGGTGGGAGAAACAAGTCCCAAAACAAAAGTGGATAGAAATAGGATATGACTTGTTTGGAATGCAACCAAAAGGTTCACATCGCCAACGAGTGACCCAATAAGAAAGATGGAAAGCCCAAGCCTACATCCGGTCAAAAGAATATAAATGCTCAAAATGGAAAAGGCAAGAAAAAAGGCAAGGCGATGGCTGCTACTTGGGATGCAAGCGATGAATCAGATAACGACAACGAGTTTGAGACATCTGAAGAGACAAATATATGTTTTATGGGTTTTCACAACCCATGAACTCAAGCGATAGTGAGGTATCCGATACATCCCTAACTAGGACGAATTGCACGCACTTAATGAACAATTAGCTTGGGAAAACCTCACACTAAAGGGTAAAAATGAAACACTTAACGAGATAAAGGCACAACTTGACGATGAACTTGTTACCTTTATAAATGAACTAAGTCAATTGACAACTAAGAACCAAGAAACCGAACTTGAGAATGAGTCTTTGAAGCTAAAGGTTGCAACACTTTAACTAGTCATTCAGGACTTGAAGTACAAATTGAGAAACTCAAGTCACAACTGTCAACTTCTGAGAACTCAAAGGGTATGGAAGTTTGTGTAGAAGAGTCATCCAATACACAAACCTCACCCGTGTCAACCAAAATCTTGGAGTCAAGACCAATCGCCTTAGCACACACCATGCCTGCATAACCCACCAAAAAGAAAAGAAAAAATAGAAAGAAGAAGGCACACACCGCACTAAAGAATGCTTCATCTGCACACACTTCACCTCTTTCTTCCCCCCACATCTATGCATACACTTATGACAGAGTAACAGAACCACTTCTCTCATAATAGCTATGCTCCACCCAATTTTTACCCAAACACACACCATGATCCACGTATACAACAAGCACCCACTTATGTACCAAGATTCCTCCAGTATTACCCCCTCTAGGCCCAAATGCTATTCTGGCAGATCAGGTCAATCGAATGCATTTGAGCACATACCAACCCGACCCACGTCACTGCGAACAGCCCGAGTCCTCCTAGACAAAGAAGGCTATTAGAAAACCAAGGGTTAAGAAGGTACAGGTTTGAAAGGGCTCGATCAAGCCTGATTCTAACCCTCAAGGACTCAAGAACTAAGGGTACCTATACAAATATTTGTATTGCAGGCTTGTCTTAAAGTTAAATTATACAGAAGCAATACAAAATGGTGTTTGGATAGCGGATGCTCTCGACATATGAATGGCAACTCCGTAATCATTTGGGATTACAAAGCTATACCCAATGGAGGGTCAATCACTATTGGAGACAATTCAAAAGGCAAGATCCTTGGCAAAGGATCCGTTGGTAACCATAATCGCTTTATGATTCGTAATGTTTTATTAGTCAAGCATTTAGAGTATAATTTATTAAGCATATCATAGTTGAGTGACTCAATCCTTAGAATTGTGTTTGATGAGGAGTGTTGCATGATATCTGATAAATTAGGGAATGTTGTCCTAACTGGTCTTCGTGAGCATAATCTCTACACGATCGAACTGGACAACCTCACTAATTTCCCGATAACGTGCCTCATATCTAAACATGATGACACAAATCTCTCGTACATTCGCTTATGTCATGTTGGTATAACCACGATTGAGAAATTGTGCAAACAGAATCTCATACGTGGTCTATGCTGGATATACAAGAACTCGAATCAGGATCCAAAACACCAGAAAAACCGGATCCGGAAAAAATTTCGGTCCAAAGCCGCGCTGAGCATGCTCGTTGTCGCCGGAGCATTTTTACCCTTTTCTTCAGATCATCAGATCCGATTCACAGCACCAATCGAGACACACAATCATGCACAGCAGAAGCAACGAAATAAATCATTTACTACTTTACCACGATATGATTCGCATAATAAATTAATCTAACTGAAGGTTGAAGATTTACCCAACAGAAGAGAAGCCATAGTCTTCCAGATTGTATTTCCAAGAAATGACTAGTGGACGTCGATCCTCGTAGTGGAGCCTCCTTGAATGTGCTAAAGCAAAACCCAAGGTTTTTCTAAACCCAATGACTAGGACAAGAAACTAATTGTCTCTCCTTTTCCTATGTAAATGGTGCAGATTTGTGTGTGTATTGTGTTGGGAGGAAGTTTCTATATATAAGAAATAACTAGACAAGAGAGAGTTTATTCCTTTCACAAGACAATTATCTTTTTCCCAAAAAAAATATATTTACCACAAATAAGAGATAATCTCCATAAATGAGAGAATCATTAAAAAATCAATCTCTTAATTTACCCATTAATTATTTAACAAATAAATAATTAATTACACATGTGATATAGTTCAGGAAAATTTCTTCTCCCAATTTTCCCACATGTGGCGCCATATATGTCATGTGATAATATAAAATATCTTTTCTATTTTACATATTATTTACCGAAAAATAATATCGCATATTCATTATATAGACCAACTATTTAATTTATTCTTGAGGTTCCAATACGAGAAAACACTCGCGTGTTAGGAGCCAAACCGGGGACCATGGACTTATAACCAGTAGCTACAATAAACAGAATAAAATATTCATCAAACAGAACATTTCTATTCAACTTATTAATTCTGGAATTATGCCACCATAAATCCGAAACTGAACACTATCGATTATAGATTTAACTTATTCTCAAAGTGTCGAGTCAATAGGTGTCCATTGATATAATCATTACATACAGAGTAACGCTCCATAGACTATCCGGAATGAAGCGGGAATGTTTCCATAAACCTTTTTCATTACATCGTATCCTTATTTACCATTAACCCACTAGTGATCAACTAGTTCATAACTAATATGAACTCTGCAGATTGATCAGTTTCTAGGATTAACAAATAAGGGGATTGTCTACTTCCCACAAGAAGGAATGGATTCCATATCTGTGAGACACACATTCATCACTCATTCCGGAATAGTGGCAACATGAAAGTGATTCAGACCGCGCCTCTTAGCAATCCTTAATGAACACATCAAACACTATCTTGAAACAAGCAGGAGTCTGTAATCACTTCAGGATTAAGGTTAATCCATATATAATCAAGTTGTAATTTAATAAGATTTCTCAATCACGGAATTATATTAGAAATGCAGATTAAATCGGTCCAGTCCTATATGACAACGTCATATATAAATGCACCACTTAGATAACCAATATCGATGGTCATGGATAGGATGGTCACACCATAAAGTGTTCTGGGTGCATTAATGGTGGTTTAATCTTTAGACCCCATACTTTGCTTAAGTTCACCACGGACTAACGGTTCAAGTGTATAAACATAAACTTATTCCTCACGTGTGACACACAACATAAGATACAACTTGGGGTTTTAGTAGTGTCTAACTTATGAGCACGAAGCAAATAATAAGATGAGAATAAATCTATCATTTATTAATTATAAAAGCAATTAAGTAAATTGTCTTTCGGGCGCTACTTCCAACTGCCTGCCAGTATTAGATTTGGATGAGCTTGACACTTGTGAGCCGTGTATACATGGCAAGAAAGCTAGAACTTCATTCAGATCCAAACATGAAGTGTCATCCACTCGCATCCTAGAATTGTTGCACATTGATCTGTTTGGCCATAGTAGAGTAGTAAATGTCAGTAGTAAGTCTTATGTCCTCGTCATTGTTGATGACTATTCCAGATATACCTGCACTCTGTTTTTGACTCATTAAGTGATAGTTCTCATGCATTTTCTACTCTTGTGAAGCAATTACAGATTACCTTATATATATCAGTTGTAGATGTCAAGAGTGACCGAGGTGGTGAATTCATGGATACAAGCCTCATAGATTTCTATGAGTATCTTGGTGTCCGTCATGAATTCTCTGCTCCCGAACTCCCCCACAAAACGGCGTTGTTGAGCGTATAACCGAACACCGCAAGAATCTTCTTGAACGATACTGAATGAGTTCAAGGTGCCTCAATTTCTGTGGGCTGAGGTTGTTTCTTGTGCATTTTATGTTGTAAATCAAGTGTCTATTAGACACAGATTGCAGAAGACACCCTACGAGGTCCTAAGAAACCGGCCTCCAAAAGTTAACTACTTTCACCTTTTCGGATGCAAGTGTTTCGAGTTGAATGATAAGGCATCTAAGTCCATTGAATGTATATTCATTGGTGTTGGTCCCGTGAAAAGGCTAGACACAAGTTTAGAGGGGGGTGAATAAACTTGTCACCAAAAACTTGATACTTGAACTAAATTTAGATTCAATTTTAAACTTGTGTGGAGTTAAGCTAACAACGCTGAGTAAAGGTCACTTGACTTTTTCTCAAACTGAGTTAACCCACAATTGGTTAAGTTTTAGCCTTTTTAAAACATCAATTATCAGTGAGTTTTGAGATATGCTGTGCTGACTCGGTGACGGGTGTTAGCTAAGTTTTTGGTATGATGGATTATGAAATAATAAAATAAACAAGCAACCACAGTAATAAATGCTGTTAAAATGCATAAAGTAAATAACACAAAACGTATAGAGGTTCTAGGTGGTGTAATACTGTCAGTCCTCTCTTCTCTTGTTATGTAGGAGGATATTCACTATGTTCTTGAGGTTACAGTTACACGACACAAAGTAAATTCAAAAATGATTGTCCTTGACTATTCCCTAGCTTCACAATCTCTGAGCCTTAGTCCTTAACATGTTGAATTGATGTATCATTAAGTCTGCTTCACTGGTCCTTGAATAGTTGAATTGCCTCTTCACCAGCTCATCACACAAACACAGTCTTCTTGTTTGCAACTAAACTGTCTTTCACATCTTCTTGGTGTTTCACAGTCTAACCTTTGATAAAATCAAAGTTGAGACTTGAATCAAGTGAATGATTCAACTTGTGTGAGCTTCTTCTTCTGGATATATATAATCAATATAGTAGCTCTGTGTTTCTTCAAGTGTTGTAGTTGTTGATGTTTCCTTGAATGCTTTAAAACACTTAGAATATTACCTAATCTTGCAATTATGAATATAGAAGGAGTTCAAAAACTTTTTCTTTCCTCGTATTCTTGATCTTTATTAATGAATTAATCTTATGAACTCCGCACTTCTTTTTGAAATAGAAGTGATCTATTTATAGGGGTTTTTCCAACGTTTGAATTTTATCCTTGTAGCCATCAATGGCTATATGTCAGATATGTCAGTTGTCCTTTCTGACATGTCAGACAATCATCCAATCATCAACTTCTCTATAGGGCATTCGAATGCGTTTTCGGGTCTTGATGCGATTGATTATTTTCTTCCTTTTTTGTGAGATTCTCTTAGCTAAGGTTTTATTTTGGATAGGAGACCTCATCTGTATTGTTTCCCACATTGTCTTCAAAAAGAAAAGGCTGCTGAACGGAGTGTCGAAGGAACACAGCCTACCGAATGTGTTATGCAGTCCGCATGTAAAGAAGTAGAAGAGACGGCTTAGACGCAGCCGAACTGACCGAGATCACATGGAGCAATCCCCACAACCGATAAAGGTAGCCGGAGCCTGCTTACTTTTCAACGTTCTAATTTTGCTTCAGCGCTTGGATGACTTCAGCTTGAAACTGAATTTTGGGGTATGTCAGTTTCAGCTGTGTAACTGAGTTTTTCAGTTCTTAGTGCATTAACTGAGTTTTTACTCTTCTTCAAAACTTAGTACTCTGTATTCATCTAATCCTTATTGACTTGATCAGAGTAAACAATAATATTCATATCTTCTAAGATATCACTGTTCTTATGTATCTTAGGTATTCATACAAGATCTATAAAGTTAGTTTTGGCCATCACAGACTTACCTGAATTCTAACCTTATAGTCTTGGCCTTTGTCTTCATTAACTGAGTTTGATCCCTCAGTTCTTCAATCTTCATAACTGAGTTCTTCAACCTTCATAACTGAGACTGTGTCCCTCAAATCTTCAATATTCATAATTGAGTCTGTGTCTCTCAGTTCTTCAATCTAGATAAGTCAACTGAGTTTCCTCCCTCAGCGAACTAACCTTCTTGAGTTTCAGATAACGACTAGTTGTATTTCTAAACTCAGTGGGTTTTCTTAAGTCAGTTTCACAGTTTTGAACAATACTATTACCGTGCTTGTCCGATTTAACTTATACAAAGATGTTGGTCCCTTGAAAAGGCTTTGGTTAAGATTAGAGGGGTGTGAATAAACTTAACACTTAAAACGTTTTCGAAGTTAAGATAGACTAAACAGGGTCAATAGTCTGCTGACTTAAACAGTCTGCTGACTATTAAGTCTAGTGAATCTGTTGCAGCGGAATATACTTAAATTAAGCCTTTATACTTTTTGTTAAAAGATGATACTAAGTATTAGATACTCAGTAGTGAAAGGTGTTTGAATTTAGTAGCTAGTTCAGCAGCATGATATGGATAACATGCAATAAATGAAAATGCATAAAGTAAATGAAATAAATAAAGTAAGGCAAATTTTATAGTGGTTCCAGGTGGTGTAATACTGCAAGTTCTCTCTCCTGTGATGTTGGAGGAATTTCACTATAGTATTTTGAGGTTGCTGTTTCAAAAGTCCCAATGTAGTTTGTCCTTGAACAATAACAATGGCTTCACAAACTGAATACTAAGAACATGTAGGATTGCTCTTTCTAAGTACTCCACTGGTCCTTGAAGAGTAGGATTGCCTCTTCACCAGCTCCACCAAAAAAACAACAGTTCTTGACACTCAGTAGTGCTTCTCTGTCTTCAAGTTGCTTCTTGAAAATAAGGGTTTGAATCAAGAAAGTGATTCTGGTTCAGTAAGCTTTTGATCAGGATGATAAGATCAGCAGCCTGAGATCTCCAAGTGTAGATACTAGATGATGCTTGAATACAATAACACCTGGAGAAATTTTGGATCAGCATGAATACTCAGTTCAATAGGGTGTAATTCTCTTGATTGCTAGTAAGTTTGGCGTGTAATCTGTTTCCAGGGGTCCTCGATCAATTTATAAGGGAAAATCTTGTTCTTGAATTTGAAATTCAAATCTGACCGTTATATGATTTTCTGATTATTCCCTAAAATTACCTCACTATACTTCTCTGTCAGTGTCCTTTGTGATGATAGATATCAACCTATAGTTTAATTCCATTTTGATTTGATTCTGAATTCCTTATAATGTTCCTTCAATCTCCACCATTGATTAACTGATTAATCCAATGCTTCATATTCATCCTTATCCATTTAATATTCTAAAATGATTCTTGAAACAGATTAATCTGATTTATGTATACTTAGATGCTGTATGGTTCATGTGTCTGCAGAGGTATACATTTGGTCAGCTGATTTATGGTCTGCTGTGTTCTTGATGAACACTCAGCTGACTACTTTTCATCCAACTTTTGATTTTGAAGTTTGAGTACACCATTTTAAGTATAACTAAGTCCGAATCATCACATATCCTTATATGGAACTTAGACCTTCAATACAAGGTATATGTGATCAATGTAGGCCATCACAGACTCAGCGAAATTCGGATCCCATATCCTTGGCTTTTAAGTCTTCATTACTAAGTTTGAACCCTTAGCCTTCATTACTGAGTTTGAACCCTCAACCTTCGGTCTTCAGCAGGTCCTAGACACTCTATGGAACACCTAACCTATAAAAGTTTGCTGAACTAGTCAGCTGACCTCTTTACAGTGCTTGTTTGATCACACCTATACAAAGAACAAACTCTAGTAAACCTATACATTCATTCTAGACATCTTTTTGACTTTTCCCTATAACCATTATTCTGGCACTCATCATTATACTAAAATATGTCCAACAAAAGATCAAACTCTAGTAGGTCCTATACATTCAATTTCGACATCTTTTTGCTTTGCACTATACTAGCTAGTTATGGCACTTCACCAATGGGGTTTAAGAGAATAACTAAATAAATGATGAATCATCATCAAAACAACAATTTTATTTACAACAATTTCCCCCTTTTTGATGATGCCAATACCCTCCTTAAAAGCAAAGCAAAAAGATAAGAACAAAAGCAAAAATGACAAACAAAAACAAAACTGTGAGAACTGATACTTTATAAAAAGACAGTGTCTAAGTTACAAAGATAACAAAATACAACAAATAGAAACAAAGATAACTAAGTTTTCTTCTTAGTTTCTTGATAACGCCTTAAATGGTACCATTAATTATACCTTTATTCACCCTGAATTCTGCTCAAGTGAGGATAGACATGCTCGTTATTATATGGAATATGTGTGAAATGCTATGTGTGTGTTTCTAGGATCTTAATTCTGCATCTGTGTTATTTTCCCGAAGGTTTGGTACTGTTTTGCCTCACTTTACGTGTTTTACAGGATTTACCAAATCTAGAGCATTGGAGAACAGATCTGGATCAAAGGAAGCATGTTGGGCCATGTAAAAGAAGTCAAAAAAGAGATATGATGAAGAAAAAGAAGAAAAGTTATCCCGGTTTACCTAGGGCTAGGGCCGGTAAACCGAGAGCCTTGTGGGACATGAAATTGATTTTGCTGCATCTACTTGGTCGGTTAGGGTTTTTATGAGTCATAAGTCAGCTGTTGTATCTATATAAAACCGCATTAGCGGTTTTGCACAATGTATTATATACATTATACAATTTGATGAAATAAAGTTTCTCTAAGATTTTGAGGAGTTATTTATGGTTTTATCCCCTTCTCTACCATCTTTAGCTTGAGTAGATCGAGCTAGATCTCCTTTGTTGATGGTATGAAGCTTTGAACGTTCCTTTTTGTCTTTGCTATGGTAAATCTGTTCGTATTTATGTGTTTTAGTTAATCTGCATGTTTAACAACCCCATGATTTACTTAGATTAATCTTAATTGAGAAATGTAGATCCAGAATTAAGTAAAGCCACCCCGGTAAACCGGCGGTCTATACCGGTGAGGCAAAATTTAGGAAACTTAATCTGAAGGATTCACGTCAGCTACGTTGATCGACATGTTTAATTAACAGTAGGTTAGATCTGGCCAATCTGGTTATTGTACTCATAAATTTACATGAAGAACTTGTAAGGTGAAGTGTTAGTTAGGACATAGTCTTGATGGACCTTAGGAACATGCTGATCAGTGTCGACAGATGTCTAGGCGGGTTAGCGGTATGAGTTAGCGCTCGATATCGGCAATTCTAGTTCTTTATGCGTATGGGCTATTACAGACCAAATAAGGAGGGTAGCTTGCATATAGATTGTCTTTTACATGGTTAGAGTAGAGAGGGTTAGGAGTTGCACGCGTAGGTCATAACTAAACTAAAATCTCGCTCGATTAATTTAAGGAAATTATGTGGGGATGTAAATATAAAAATTAACTAAAGTTAGTAGATCGGTGAGAAGAGGGGGAGGAATACCAAGTTTCTTTCATGTTTACTGTTGGTCAATGACCACCTATATGTGCCTTCTTAGCTAGGTTAGAATTGTTTATACTTAGAGTGCATTGTCTCTGTGGGATCGACCTTGATTTGCCCTTACCATACTACGATGTACCTACTATTATTGCTAGTAATATCGACATTAGTGACTTACATGCGTTCAAGATTTTTGGCGCCGTTTCTGGGGACAATGGCCAATTTTACGGATATACGTTTTAATTTTGATTAAGAAATTTTTTTCTTTTAAATTTATTTTCTTTTCAGTCTTAGAGTCGTTCTGGATCAAACCTGCACCTGTTAATCTGCCAGAAGGAGAAATTCTTGGCCCGGTTTACCGAGGGTTACCCTCGGTTTACCGAAGCCTAGAAAATCGAATTCTGAACAGTCTTTGTTTTTCTGTGTATTTCCCAATTGATTTTAGTTAGTAGGTTTGGAACAGTTGGGATTATCCCTAACTGTAGCGGGATTTTCTAACCTTTTCTTTGTTTTGTCTCTTTTGTAGGAGTATCAGGACACTTGGGAAATTCTGTCAAGCAAAAGCGATTAAGGCTAGACGAGTCAAACGCAATGCCTCGTACTGTGTTGAACTTCAAAAAATTTCTATGTATCCTGGATCAGAAGCAAGAGAGCAATATGAAGCTGATAAGAAGCGTGTGGAAGAGGAGACTGAAAAGCTTAAACAGGAAGCCGAGGAACACCTGAAGGAGTCTGAGACTTATCGACCAGGTACATTCCTTTTCGAGCTAATTGATCTTTCATCCGATTATGACTCTGATGATCCGGAGAAGGATCAGGACACTATGTTCTCTGAGTCTGAGGATTACCCGGACTTTGATACAACATAAAAGTTAGTAGACCCTGGAACATTACGGGGTTTACACATCCTCGACTAATATTGAAGATCTAGAGAGAATGGATATGATTGCTGATTACTTTAAGGTGCAATGGAGGTGTTATCTTGTGGGATCCCCCACCATCTTCCTGGAAAATGAGTTATCCTGGGATTGGAAGGTGGTTAATCGATTTGTTTGTGCTCACCTTCTACCGACCAAGCATACTGCGTCTATCACACCGAAGAGGGCATAGTCGATGTTCTATCTGGAGCAAGGATCTCCAGTCAATATAGGCCTCCTGATCCATAGCTGCACTCATGAGCTTGCCGCCACATATGAGTGCGAGCAGTTGCCATATGGGTCGATGATTGATATGTTTGCTATAGAGGACGAGGTTCCGGTTTTAGTTAGTGACGAGTGGGAAGACCCTGAACCGATAATCAGTTCACAGTCAGTTTCAAAAGTACTAAGACGGGTCGGTTCAAGAAGTGAGAGAGAGCGTACTCCGGTTCTCGGAGCACCTCAGACTCAAAGAGCCTTGCTAGAGAAGCACTCGAGATAAATTGTGAGTCTGCATCGCTAGATGGATAGAATTATAGACTTTCTAGGAGTTCCTTTTGCGACCCCACCGCCTAGGACTGCCCCACGTCACAGAGCATCCTCTTCTACTGCTGCTGCCCCGAGTTCTGCACCACCTGATGACTGGGATGATTATTATGATGAGGATCAGATTTCTTTATCTTTATTGTTGTTATTTTCCATTTTCTAATTTTTCTTTTTTTTCCCTAACTAGTAATGTAGCAGATTTTTCATAATATAATGATTTTGTCGGCTTAAACTGTTTGGATTTATTTATTTTCTCTTTTACTGCAGTGATATTATTATATTGTTTCTTGTCACCACCATTCTTCTTGGTTTGTTTGAGATATTTTGCGCAGATTCTTCACGGATTACTTGCATTCACCTATCGGATTATACGATGATCCAATTCTTCTTTGGCACCAACTTTAACGAAGCTAAGTTCCTTTTTGTTTTAATCTTACATATTGGGGACACTGTTTCAATTAAGTAGGGGGTAAGGGACGTCACTTAGCTTCTTAGCATTGTATTCCGTGAATTAAGTGATTATCTTGATTCTATTTGATGAAATATTCACCACATAGACTTTGATTCATTTCGACAAAATTTTATTCTCTTTGTTCCACGATAGACAAGTAATAGCAAGTGCCCACTTCTGAAGTAGTGGCGTATTAATCGCATATTCTGTTATGAGCCACCATTTTAAGCACCAATAACTCACTTTCCCTGGTGTGTAGTGCATAGCATATTGCTTTGACTATAATTGACCCTGGCTTTATCCCGAATTATGTTCCATCAACGCTTATAGGGGAAAAGTAATTTCGGATTCGGTAGTTTATCAAGAGTGAGACTGTAAGGATAGATAAATCAATGAGAGTTCACCCGTTATGAAGAGAGAAGTGTATTGAAATATATACATCTATAAACTCTTTGGCAAAAATTGAGTTGATGGAGCGTAAAACGCATGACTTTTGCATAGACCGATAAACACGAGCCTAATAGTAATACTCGGTTCTCGATCAGCCATGCCAGCTAATTTGATTAATAAATAACATGTTCGAGACTGGTTAGTTCAACTACGGGTTGACGTAATGTGAGATTGTCTACATTACTAAGCACACACACACACATTGGCTCATGACGTGAATAGTCTTTAATGCGTTACTTATGGATATGAGTGGCATGATCTTGATCTTGACTTTGTGAGGCATAGCTATTTTTAATTAACTTGTATACTGATCTGGATGTTGTCTTCTTTTCACCTTTTTGATCGGGATGATCAAAAGCTATGTAGGGGGTAGTTGATAACGCCCTACATGGTACCATTAATTATACCTTTATTCACCCTGAATTCTGATCAAGAGAGGATAGATAGGCTCGTTATTAAATGAAAAATGTGTTAAATGCAATGTGTGTGTTTCTAGGATCGTATTTCTGCATCTGTGCTATTTTTCCAAAGGTTTGGTACCGTTTTGCCTCGTTTTACATGTTTTATAGGATGTACCAAATCTGGAGCATTGGAGAATGGATCTTGATCAAAGGAAGCATGTTGGGCCAAGTAAAAGAAGTCCAAGAAGAGATATGTTGAAGAAAAAGAAGAAAAGTCAGCCCGGTTTACCGAGGGCTAGGGCCGGTATGCCGAGAGCCTTGTGGGACACGAAATTGATTATGCCGCATCTACTAGGTCGGTTAGGGTTTCTATGAGTCATAAGTCGGCTGTTGTATCTATATAAAGCCGCATTAGCTGATTATTACATAAGTTTCAAGTTCTGCATAATAATTATATACATTATACAATTTGAAGAAATAAAGTTACTCTAAGCTTTTGAGGAGTTATTTCTGGTTTTCACCCTTCTCTACCGTCTCTAGCTTGAGTAGATCGAGCTAGATCTCCATTGTTGAAGGTATGAAGCATTGAACGTTTCTTTTTGTCTTCGATATGGTAGATCTGTTCGTATTTATGTGTTTTAGTTAATCTGCATGTTTAACAACCCCATGATTTACTTAGATTAATCGTAATTGAGCAATGTAGATCCATAATTGAGAAAAGCCAGCCCCGGTACACTGGCGGTCTATACAGGTTTTCCGAGGCAAAATTTAGGAAACTTAATCTGGAGGATTCACGTCAACAACGTTGATCGACATGTTTAATTAATAGTAGGTTAGATCTGGTCAATCCACTTATTGTACTCGTAAATTAACACGAAGAAACTTGCAAGCTGAAGTGTTAGTTAGGACATAATCTTGATGAACCCTAGGAATGTGTTGATCAGTGTCGATAGCTATCTAGGCAGGTTAGCGGGATGAGTTAGCGCTCGATATCAGCAATTCTAGTTCTTTATGAGTATGGGCTATTACGGACAAATTAATGAGGGTAGCTTGCTTATAGATTGTCTACTACCATGGTCGGAGTAGTTAGGGTTAGGATTTGCACCTATAGCTTATAACTAAACTAAAAGCTCGCTCGATTAATTTAAGGAAATTGTGTGGGAAAGTATATATAAAGATTAACTAATACAAATTAGTAGATCGGTGGGAAGAGGGGGAGGAATACAAACATTCTTTTATGTTTATTGTTGGTCAATGACCACCTATGTGTGCCTTCTTAGCTAGGTTAGAATCGTTTATACTTAAAGTTGCATTGTCTCTGTGGGATCGACCTTGATTCGCCCTTACTATTCTATGATGTACCTTGTATTCTTGCTAGTATTATCGATGTTAGTGACTTACACGTGATCATTTCTAGCATGGCTTCATGTTTTTATTTCTTCAATTTAAGCATCTTCTTGTCAAAAGCTTCAGCAGCTTCATTCATGGGTTTGTAAACTGGATCAAACATTAAGTTGTTGATGTTGGTCCATATCTGCCATGAGGTGACCATGTTGTTTCCTCTGAAAAATTTCTTTCCAAACATTATAAAAAATCTCAACATGCTCTTCCTTAACACTTCATCAGTTGTTAGTTTATCAAGTACTTATTTTTCGGATGCTAAATTAGCTTCAATAGTATTTTATTCTGCTTCTTTCAACGAACTATCTTCTGCTCATTTGGTTAGCTTCTTCCAATAGTGAACAAAAACATTCTTCATTATAAGAAAAAATTTCAAGGCTTGTTCTCTAGTTTCATTTTCTTTAACAAGCAAGGTACTGAAGATATTATAAAGTTGTGAGTCCAATGCAAGTCTTTTCTCAGTAGTTTCTAAAAATTTGACAATTAGCTTAGTTTCTTCATCATCAATGTCAGTTCTGTCTTTCTAATTCACTGAGCTTATCATCTATTGCTCGAAGAATTTCTGTCATATTTTCAGCATGACTTTTAAGGTGTCCACATTTTCCCCCTTATTGGATTCCTTGCCAGTTGAATGCTCCCCTCATATACATCAATTTGAATGCATTTAGAGAGTCCTTTTGTTCAGTAGACTGTCCTCTTCCACTAGTTGAACCTCCTCTTGCAATGCATGTTCATCTCATAGATCTAACCTTTATTTCATATAGTTTTAGTACTAGAAAAGAGTTTAATCCCTCCAAAAATATCATCTCATTGTAGTGTCTTCTTCTTGCATTAAAAACATTTTTGAACTCTTTCAGCAGATCTTCAGTCAATTGAACTCTTTTAGGAGCAGGGGTTCTGAATGCATCAATTTCAGCTTCATATCTTCTTTGTTGATAAACCATTGCTGCTCTTTTTCTTTTTCTATCCTACCTTCTTCCCCCTTATTGACATAATCAATAAAACGGTGCAGTAGGTTTAAAACTTCTTCTTGAGTTGATACCAAAATATTCAGTTGTCATTCCATAATTTTAGTTCTAGTGTCCACTGAAGTAGTCCAGGCTTGTAGTGTCTTTTCTAGCAGATTCAACCTCCCTAAAAATTTGGGGTCAGATGTGGTCAGCTGAGGCTGATTACTTTGACTCAGCTGATAAACCTTCTTGTTAAGAGCAGTAAAAGATTCCTTAACAAATTTATCAGTGACTTTGGCTGCGTTAGACATCTTGTTGAAATCATCGTATCTGTTTTTGACTCTAAACTGCAAATTTTTGGTGTAGTGGTTTCAGTAGTCCTTCCTCTATTTTCAACCAGGTTGATGAGATCTTTAAATCTTTATTCACTGGATCTCAGCTGACCCCTTAGCTGATTGAAATCTTCTCTAATAGCCCTCCACTCTGCCAAAATATGACCTGGTATGAAAGCGGCAACACCAGACATATCCTCAGTAGACCTTTTCATGTCATCATCATGTCTTGGCTGTCTTACAACCATTGCACGATTCATGTCCCATTCATAAGGTTTGGGACTTCCTTCATCCCGTGTGATCACGTGTAAGTCGCTTCTACTAGCAAGAGTACTAGGTCAATCGTAGTATAGCAAGGTGAGTCAAGGTCGATCCCATAGAGACTATTATTTAATAATGCTAAACACAACCACAATTCATAGGTCAACCAGATAGGGGTGGTCATTGACAAACATAAAGGAACAGTAAATAAAAGAGATGCAAATATACTCATGGTCAATCATATATTGAAAATGCATTAACCAAACTATTCACAACTAATCTCCCCTTAGTCCGTGTTTGACTCGTGTGTGTAATTTAACTACAGGTGCAACTCCCAACCCTATCTACTACGACCATGGTAGTAGACAATCTATATGCATGCTACCCTCCTTAATTGGTCTGTAATAGCCCATATGCATAAAGAACTAGAATTGTCGGTATTGAGCGCTAACCCTCCTAGGCAGCTATCGACACTGATTAGCACGTTCCTAGGGTCTATTAAGACTATGTCCAATTAACACTTCACTATCAATACTTTATGCTAATATACGAAGACATGCAAATAGTTGATCAGGCTACAAACATGTAAATTAAATCTGTCGATCAACATAGCAGACGCCGAACCACAAAATTAGGATTTACTATGTATTCAGATCTAGCTATAAAGACTGTCGTAGATCTGAACAGCGCAACCCATAATCTGCGTTTCATATGAACGAATCGAATGAAGATTAAAGTTCATTTAATTAATTCATAGATGATTAGATGCAAACATAATCTATATCTAACACAAGAATAATCATGAATCTAAGAAATGAAATAAAACATTGGAATAGATCTAACCCATAATGAATAACATATCTACTCTTCTATTCTCTCTCCCTCCGGCGACTCAAGACGATCCATGAAGATCGTAAACCAAGCACAATTCAATAATGAAAGACTCATGACTTTTTTGCAAGAAAGAAAAGAAGAAAAAAAGAAGAAGACATTATTCCCAAAAGACTACATTGCAGATAGTTGATGAAGAACTACAAAAAAGATGAGGAATGAAGATGAATACAATTTCGCAGCTCTGAATGGCCTTATATAGGTGTATAAACCGACTTAGGGGCAAACCCAATACTTGGAGGACAAGAAAACACGTTTCTGGAAGATTCTGGGGCTTAGTAAACCGTGGGTAACTCCTGGTAAACCGAGGGTATTTTTGTCTTTTTCTGTCTACCGACTTAACTTGGAATACCCTAGGCCTGGCTTCGGTATTTTGACCATAACGTGGCCTACACAACTCCGATTTGTGTGATTCAAAGTGTGTTAGAATCCTTGTGGAACGCTCTACTACTTCTAAGCAGAAGTCCAAGCCCAATTCGTCTTGTAAAGCTATGGAAACTGCGTTACAAGATCACCAATCAGATTATCGGGTCCAATATCCGCTCGAAACACTTCAACCTTCAGCTCCATTCAGTTATTTATCAATTGACTCTCATATTCATCCCAAATGATGCTCCAAAAACTCGTCCATCTATCAATAAAATCATAGCACACATAGTACCTTCTATTTCTGTTAAATAAAGCATAAAATACACGGTTAATACGCATAATACCAATTTAGTCACCCCAGACGTGGCTTAATCACATTTAGCTAATTAACCCATGATTTCATACATATTATCACCATTGAGAACACAAATCTGAGGTAGATTGATGGTATATAATGATACCAATTTGACCTTCATCACTGTGCAAGATCATCAATGGCAGCTTGTTGATCTTCATGAAAATCATCAATAGGTTCTTCTTCAGGATCTACATTAACAAAATCGTCTTCACTATAGTCAAGAAGTTGCTCATCAGATTGTGCATCAAAAACTTCTTCACTATTATCAGCAGGATATCTTCCTCGGCAGGTTCCATACTGTTAACAGGGGATTCATCCAATCCCAAAACTAATTCCAACCTTTATCCAATCACTGTCTGATCCTTAGTAGATTGAACCACCAGGTCCGACTATTGTCCAATTGCTGTCTGATTTCCAGCGGACTTAACAACCTCTTCAACCTTTTCTTGAATCTCCATTGGTGTGAGTGATGTAGATTCAATAACTTTAGGTTTTTTTTTCTTCTGTCAAC
The DNA here is from genome assembly GCA_026214975.1 of Gentiana macrophylla. Lineage (NCBI taxonomy): Eukaryota > Viridiplantae > Streptophyta > Magnoliopsida > Gentianales > Gentianaceae > Gentiana > Gentiana macrophylla. The sequence goes on from CM047811.1 coordinate 99,749,583, forward strand.
ATGGGAGTTACTAAATTAGGCTCAAGAGGTATGTCTGGAATTACAACAACTGGAATTGGTTGTCGAGCAGTGAAACTACACCCAACTGACCAATTTGGCCTTCAACAATGGTAGGAAATATTGCTAAATTTTCCTCCAAAATGGTTCTTTGTCCAGCAATAACATCCAGATCACCAACAACATTTGCCAAAGTTCCTTCAGTGTTGATTCTATCTTGAAATTGAAAAATTTCCTCAGATACAACATATATCAGAGTCACCAAATGGTTTGTACTTAGGATCCTTAAACAAAAGATTTCCAGTTCTTCTTCATTCTTCCACAGCTTCTTAAAGTGTTTCAACCAACTCTTCACAATTTATAAAATGCAACAAATTCTCAGTTTCTTAATAGCCCATTCTTCAAAACTTGTCATCATCTTAGCAGCAGGTTTCTGTTTCTTGTAAAAACCCATCTTCCATTCAATGTACTGAGAGATTCTTTCCAAGGCAAGATCTTTTTTTTGCTTCCTTGGTCTTCTTACATAAAGCATTGTTGGCTTCCTTGCAGCATGTTTAGGCTTAGCAGATTGACCTCCAAAGGTCACCACCAGATGAGAGAAGGTTTCCTCAGCAGAGTGAAAGATATCAGTAGGTTTTTCAGTTATCGGAGGAATATAAGTGTCCACTACTTCCATCTGTTGAACACTTGCTTCCCACTGTGTTGCATTTCCCTCAGCAGTGGTTTGTTCAATTCTTACTTCCCCTGTGTTGTATCATCCACAACAGGGGTCTGTACAATTTCACTAGCCTTCTTAGTAGGCTCTTGTACAACATCAATAGCCACTTCAGTTGGCTCTTTCTCACCCTCCACATATTCTTCTATTTTATCATCTTCTTCTTTTTGCTGTTCCCAGGTTCTTAAAACCTTTCCCTTTCCATGTATGATCCTCTTCTTAGCCACTTTTTTGAGTCTTCTATGGCCTTTTAAGGGATTCAAACAGGTCTTGTTCAAGTTCCTCTTTGCTTACTGCCTTTATTTTTCTTGAAGCATCTTTAAGTTACCAAGTGAAGATTTATGCAACTGTTGTCTTTACAAATCCAGCAGGTATAGGGGAATCCGTATTAGTTCTTGTATTGACAGGCTTTCAAGAGTCTGCTAGTTGTTTAGACTTTTTAGGGTTTAGGATATCAGTGATCTTTCTTGTATCTAACTTGGAAGTTGCTGTTTATTTTGTAGGTTCGGCAGCATGCCTTTTCTCCAATGATTTCCTTGATTCATCAACTTTATGATCAGCCTTCCTCTTTCTTCTCAATTCTGGATGTGGTTCACTTTCTTCTGGTTGATCTTCTCCATCATTATCCAAACCAGGAATTGGAGAATTGACTTCAGGTTTGTATCTTGCTTTGTTGCTGCTTTGAGGAGCTACTCATCAATCTGCACGTGATTCAGCAGACTTTGTACCGTAAAACCCAAAGGTTGATCTTCATAAAGAATCCAGATCCAAGATATTTGACCATCTTTTTCTCCTTGATTCTTTTCTTGATTGTCTCTTTTTCTTTATTCATAACACTCTTCATGTAGTGAATGAAGAATCCAGCCCAATCAAACTTTAGACTTCTTGAAATGATAATCCTCAAATCAATCTTGGGCCCTGATAGAGTATCATACCTTCCAACCAACCCAAGTAAATTTCTTGCAATGTATTTTCTTAGCAGATTATATTAATAAGATATATATTTAACATTGATTCCAAGTGATGAAGGTTCATCAGGATCAGTCTTGATTGATTCAACAAAGGTCATTCTGGCCAGTTGCATACTTTCCGGATTTGTTGGGGCTCCATTTCCTTGTGCAAACCCAAAAGTCTCCCTTAAAAAATTTGAAGAAATGAGATTCTCCTTACCATGGACTGTGGTTGTAAACTGTTCTATGTTCAGTTTTACAACCATGTTCCTCAAAAAATCACACTCATTTGTGAAAGAGAGTGTCTTCAGTCTGATATTTAATAGATTTTCCAGACCTTCATACCGCTGAATCCTTCTTCCGAGATTAATTGCAAGCTCTCCTTTACCGGCATTTTTAACAAACCACGAACACATTGACTCAAACCGAGATAAATTTCATTATCAGACATTTTGTTTCTTGATTTTGAGAGAAAAGAGAATATATTGCCAAGATTATACGCAAGAGCTTGAGTGTTTGAAAGAAAATGTAGTGATAAATCTCTACATATATATAAGCTATAGTGGGTATACTCTCTCCAGGCATGTTCACTTGCATTTGCACCGTCCCAATGCACGAACAAGTAGAATCCAATAAGAAAATACCATGTGTCCCACTATATAACCCCACTAATTGTAAGAAATGGTTATGTCCTTGTAACATCTGTAACAATGATAAGGTTAAAACCCATTAATTTTATTTGTTCACTTTCATTAAAGTCTGACATTATCAACATATAGATCCTTCAACACACTGATCGGTGTAAAGACTCTATTGATATGCTTCAGTAGGGACAGAGTCTGCTGATGTCTTGAATACCCAGCTGATCTTCACATTTTCATCCAGTTGATTCAATATACAGAATTGCCTATTTGATAATACACGATGAAGTTTAATACCAATGATTGATCTTCCAAGTAAGCTCACCCAACTGGGAAAAGACCAATCTCCTTTGGCAACTTTATTTGCTCAATTGACCAATCTTCAAGAGTATTTTGGAATGTGGATACCAATGAATAATCTGCCAAGTGAGCGCACCAGCAGGGTAAAGACTAGTCCCCTTGGTTAATTCTAATGCTCTGCTGACCATCAGCAGGTCAATAAACCTTGATGATGCCAAGTTCAGTTTTTAACTTAGCAAATCTATCTTTATTTAGAGGCTTTGTAGAGATACTACAAGTTGATCTTCAGAATGTATGTAAAGAACCAAAATATCTTTAATTTCAGTATGATCTCTTATAAAGTGATGTCTCACATCAATGTGTTTGGTTCTTGAGTGCAAAACCGGATTTTCTGTTATAGCAATTGCACTTGTGTTGTCACACATTATGAGAATTTCTCTTTCTTCAATCCTATAGTCCATTAATTGTTGTCATAACCATAAAACTTGTGCACAACAACTTCCAGCAGCTATGTAAATTGCTTCAGCAGTGGAAGTTGATATTGAATTCTATTTCTTGCTGAACCAGGAGACAAGTCTATTTCCCATCAACTGACAAGTTCCTATGGTGCTTTTTCCATCAATCTTACATCCAACATAATCAGAATCTGAGTAGGATAGTACTTTGAAGCTTCCATATATTGAATACCACATCCCTACTCCCAAAGTTTCTTTTAGAAACTTGAGTATCCTTTTGACAGCAGCTAAGTGACTTTCTTTAGGTTTTGATTGAAATCTTGCACAAACCTACTGCGAAAGATATATCTGGTCTGCTGGCTATGAGATACAGCAAACTTCCTATCATTCTTCTGTATAGTGTTTGATCAACATCTTTATCTTCTTTGCCTTCGTCCAATATGATGCTTATACCCATAGGAGTTGAAATTTTTGTTCTATTTTCCATACCAAACTTCTTCAGCAGCTCCTTGGTATACTTTGTTTGATGAATGAATATTCCATCTTTCATTTTCTTAACTTGTAGTCCCAAAAAGTAGTTCATTTCACCCATCATACTCTTCTAAAACATACTTTTCCTGAGATTAGCAAACTTTTCACATAGTACTTCATTTTCAGTACCAAATATAATGTCATCCACATATATTTGCACCAGCAGAGTGTTGTCTCCTTCATTGATTCTGAAAAGAGTCTTATCAATGGTTCTTTTTAGTAAAACCATTATTCACCAAGAATTTAGATAGAGTCTCATACCAAGCTCTTGGTGCCTTTTTCAATCCATAAAGTGCCTTGTTTAGTCTATACACTTTATCTTCTTGATCATTAACTTCCAAACCAGGAAGTTGCTGTACATAAACCTCTTCTTCCAAATACCATTTAGAATTGCAGTTTTTACATCCATCTGATTAACTTTGAAGTTTTTGTGTGCATCATATGCCAAAAATAGTCTGATAGCTTCCAATCTTGCAACTGCCGCATATATCTCATCAAAATCTATTCCTTATGCTTATGAATAGCCTTTTGCAACTAGTTTGGTCTTATTTCAAACAATGGTACCAGATTCATCCAACTTAGTTCTATAAACCCATTTTGTACCAATGATATTTGCATGATCAGGCCTGTCAACTAGTATCCGTACTTGGTTTCTTTCAAACTCATTGAGTTCTTCTTGCATAGAAATTATCTAGTCAGGATCATCAATTACTTCTTTAATAGCTTTAGGATCCAGTTCAGACAGAAAACAAGTAAACATAACTTCTATTTGTCTTCTAGTCTTGACACCTTGCTGTACATCACCAATTACTTGTTCAGCAGGGTGATACTCCAACGATTGTAAATCATTTTGTGCATGATTTCCTGGAACTTGATTTCAAAGAGTGTTTGCTGCAGGTTCAGCAGGGGATCAGCAGATCCTTTAGCTGTATCAGTTGTTGTATTAGTAGTAGTTTCAGCAGGTCCTTCAGCAGGGGCAACATTGGGTATAACTTCACTTCCAGAATCCGACACTTTTATCTCACTTAAATTTCTTCGAATATCCATATATTCATGGTCTGTGATTTCTAGATTTACAACAGGTTCTGAAACTTCCTTATCTTGCATTCCAGTGAACTTTGGTTCATCAAACACAACATGTATATATTCTTCATGTTTAAGTGTTCTTTTGTTTAGCACCCTGAAAGCCTTGCTGACTGAAGAGTACCCAAAGAAAATTCCTTCATTAGATTTTTGTTGGAAAGTTTTAAGTTTCTCCTTATGATTCAAGATAGAACATTTACTCCCAAAGGATAAAAGTAGGAAATGTTAGCCTTTCTTTCATTCCAAACTTCAAAAGTTGTCTTGTCAATCTTTCTGTTTACAGAAGTTCTATTCGGTGTATAACATGCTGTATTGATGGCTTCAGGCCAATATCTTTCTGTTCACTTTGCCTCACTGATCATTGTCATGCATGCTTTCATCAAAGTCATGTTTCTTCTTTCAGCAACCCCATTCTCCTGAAGGGTTCCAGTGGCTGCTAGTTGATGCAGCACACCATTATGTTCACAATATTCTCTGATGACTTTGTTTAAGAACTCAGTACCCTTATCTGATCTGATTTTTACTACTGTTACACTTTTCTCATTCTGTAGCCTCTTTAAAAGTTCAGGCTTCTTTTGTAGTGTTTCACTTTTCTTGTTCATAAAGATTACCCAAGTGTATCTTGAATAATCATCCAAAACTACCAGAGTATACTTCTTTCCAATTATGCTTGTTGGTATCACTGGTCCAAAAAATATCCTTATGATCAGCTCTAAAACTCTTTTAGTTGATTGTTGAGTCTTAGACTTGAAACTTTCTTTTGTCTGTTTTCCTTGTTGACAAGCATCACATATACCATCCTTCTTGTATGTGATTTCAGGTAGACCCATCACCAACTTCTTTTTTACCAACATATTGATGTCATTAAAGTTTAGATGATTCAACTTCTTATGCCGTAACCAGTTGAGTTCTGATTTTGTATGCACAGTGAGACAAGTTTCTGGTACATCAGAGATCCAGTATACAATATACATATTCTGTTGTCTTCCTCCAGGAAATACAACTTGATGTGCCATCTCACTTAAGACAATGCAATGATCCTTGTCAAAAGTGACTCTATAACCCATGTCACAAAACTGAATGGTGCTCAACAGGTTGTAGTCCAGCCCTCAACATATGCAACATTCTTAATTGTAAGACCATTCTTCACTAATATGCCATATCCTCTTGTTTATCCAGGTTTATGCTTGTTTCCAAAGTTTACTTTTGGTCTATCCTTGGCAACAAAATCCACCAAACAGTGCTTGCTCTTGGTCATGTGTCTCGAACATCCACTGTCAAAATACCAGACACCCTACAAAACAAATTTAATGTGTTTTAGGTACCCACCTGTTTGGGTCCAAGGTGGTCAGTGGTAAGCACAACCCTTGGCAAATTTCCTTAAGGTCTCCTTTTGAAGGTATTGCACTTTTGTTCATATATGTATGCCACATTCCCATAGTATCTAGGGTTGGATTGTGTAGCATTCATAGATGGTTTCTGGCCTTTTGGGATAGTGTTGTTTAAAGTGAATTATGTTTTTTGATGCATCAGTGTAACCATAAGGTTGTTGTTTGTTAAGTATAACCCTGTATTGTGGTCTCTGTTGAGGCCTCTTCTGAGTCCTTGGTTGAGGTCTCTGCTGAGTCCTTGACTGATTCCACTGCTGAGGTCTAGCCTTAGCATTATGGTTATAACAACAGGGGCACGAATAATCTGCCTTTCCCCCTGAGATAAGTATCTCTTGAATGATTATCATTCTTAGGTTTATTATTCTTGGGATATTTCTGATTCTTGGCTGATCCAGGATTAGCCTAGATCAAGCTTTTGGTGTTCAATAGATCCTGCAGCAGATTTGTTATCAGCAAGTCTAGAAGGTGCACCAGACCTACTTTCGGATTTACCTTTGTTGTTAGGTACAACTATCCTTTTAGACTTCTGATTTTGCATCTTTAAAGCATTCTTAGTAGGCTTGACTACTTCAGCAGCCTTCTGGGATGTTGGATCTTTTGCAGCTACACACTTAGGATCAATCCGGTCACTAGGTTCAGAAGTCTTAATTGATCCATTCTATCACCATAAGGCTTCCCGGATTTGAAGGCTTAATTGATATATTCTATCACCATAAGGCTTCTACTGATTCTGTTCATAATCAATTTCCTTGCCTTTGAGAATTCTTAATTTAGCATTAAATCTTTGAATTTATGCTTGGAGTGTTTCTCTTTCTGCCTTCACAATCTCATAACCAGATTATATTATCCTCAGTTGATTCAGGAGGGCATCTAGAGGTTCTTCTATATCAGAATTCATAGGATTGGAACCACCAGTAGATGAACAATCACTTTCAACAGGAGTGTTATTGGATAAAGTGTTATATACCTCATCCCTGTCATCGATGTGTGCCATGAGATCAGTGACAACTGATTCATTTCTAGATTGTGATTTTTTAGACTCCACTTCATAGCCAGATTCATCACCAGCAACAAGTGCTTTCCTAGCAGGTCTTCTCTGCTGATCTCTTTGTCTCAGCAGGTCTGGACAGTCAGGTTTGAAATGTCCAGGATTTTTGCAATTGAAGCACAAGTAGTCAGGATCTCTTTTCTATTTCAATTCAGGACAATCAGGTTTGAAATATCCAGGCTTCTTGCACTTGAAGCATAGGTAATCAGGATCCTTATTTGGTTCCTCAATTTTCTTAGTTGCTTTCTTGCCATAATTCTTTGGAGATGCTCTTCTAGACTTCATCATCCTTATTTTTTGGTCATCAATGATATTTGTTCCGGCATATCATCCAATTCATCATCATGAGCATTTGATGATTCTTCTCCCTGTGTGGCAGCCAGTGTTGAAGTCTATGGCACTTCTTTTTCAGCACTTGCAATGAGATCTTCACTAAATTCATAGGCTTTTAGATTTGAGAATGAATTAAAGGTATCCTCCTCTTCAAGTCTCCTAGATTATTCCATTGTAGTGACTTTCATCTTCTAAATTTCTTTTGATGGTAAAGATTTTAGAATTCTAGCGTTGATCTCTTCTTTAATGTACTCCACATTCAGCAGGGCGAGTTCATCCAGAATAGCATTAAATCTTGATTCCATTCGTTCAATGGATTCAGTGGACTTTATTTTGAGTTCTTGGAATTTTTTTTTGGCCACATAAGTCTTATTCGTCTTCATAGCATCTGTGCCTGCACAGATCAGTTGTAGCTTCTCCGACAAATGTTTGTCAGTCTTGCAATCTTTCACTTTCATGTACATATTGCTATCCAAGGTTCTGTAAATGATATCAATCGCAATATTGTTCAGATTTGCTCTTTTTCTATCTTCATCACCCCATTCTTCCTTTGGTTTAGGAATGATTTGATTTGCACCATCAACAATAATGACTTTAGTGATTTGGATTGGTCCATCAGTTAGCACATCCATCATTTCATCATGTGTGGTAGCTAGATAAGCCTACATACGACGTTTTTATTCATCAAAACGATCTACAGAGCACATCAACATTGTTCTAGCATACTGGTTGTTATCCATGATGCATAATCTTTTGAAAACAGAAACTAGAAAAAGTTTTCTATGATTTTTCACAAGCACTACAAGTAGGATTACTTCAGAATAGAAGCTCTACTCCGATACCAATTGTTGGTCTCTTGAAAAGGCTTTGGTTAAGTTTAGAGGGGGGGGTGGTGAATAAACTTAACACTTCAAACTTTTTCTCTTCTTTTTCTTCTTCCGTGGTCCCTTGAAAAGGCTTTGGTTAACTTTTTCTCTTCTTTTTCTTCTTCTTTGGTTCAGCTTCTAAGGTGTCAGCTTTTCTCTTAACTGACTTATTCTTCTCAACTCTAACTGCAATCTTTCCATCAACTATTGTAGTTGATTCTACTTTAAGAATTTTGAGATGATCGAGAATTCTCTGAACCAACAGGGCAAGAGTCTTTGTATGATAGAATGTGCCTTTCTTTACATCAATTTTCTTCTTGGGTTTTTCCGGTGTGAACTAGCCTACCAACTGGTGGAAGATGTACCTTTGCCAATTGAATTTTTATTTGAACCAGATTACGTAGAGTAAATCTAACTTGTTTCCAGATAGATTGCTGAAGTTTCCTACACTTCCTATAACGCATGTAGTATCTGTGTCAAATATCCAAATTCCGGTTTCAAAAGTCCGAGTTTTCCAGACAAGGACACTTCTGTGTTGGGATCACTTGCAATTACCTTCCATAACATTTTGTTCTGTTCTTTGGTTAACTTGATAGTACATATGATTGATGACTTATCAAAACCAAAGATATATGCTATAAGGTTTTCAGTAACTTTTATCTCCTTTTGGTTTCCGTGGTGATGTAGGTGTAGACATCTTCTTCAATGGTAGTTCCTCCATTACCTTAGAAATCTCCTATGCTTTCCAAGCTTACACTTTCAATATTTATGTTGAATATTCTTTCGAGACCTTTGCTATTCTAAATTTTCTCTGCAACTTGCTTGGCTAGATCGGAATCGAAACTTCTCAACATATTGATCAAGTGAGATGATCAATTCAGGTTCTACTCTTGTATAAGACATAATTTCTGGTGAAAAGATACTTTGATTATTTTAAAGGAGAGAATGTATAATGAATTGATTTTGTAAAGGTTTTGATAGAGGAGAATGAAAGGTATAAAAAGATTTGAGGTATATGAACGGTTGGCTGAATTTGAATAGGTTAAATGTCTTGTCATAAATCATGTCACTGAGATACGGAAAAGATAGTATATAGTGGATATGGACGGTTGAGATCAAAGTAGGTTATGGCTTTTCCTGCCATCCGTAGCTTGTATCAGTAAATGCATTCCATACAATGTATCTCCAGCTGTATAACTTTCCAGTTTTGAGCTTATCTACTCGTGACTCAGTTCTAGTTGGATCTGGAAAATCAATTGTGCTCTTTGACAGTCAGTTCTTTGTAGAATGACTAACTCTATCATATTAGTTTTTGAAAAGACCTCTATAGCACAGTTTTCATTTTCCGACAAAATTAGTTTTTCTCTTGCAAAACAGATTAAGAATTCTTTGGTACCCATACCTTCTTGGGTCCTATCTGGTTTGTTTTTTGATTAACCCTTCAGCCATGTGAAAATGGTTTCCTTTTCACTGAATTGATCTCTTATTCGAGAGCCTTGAATAAAGTTAGGATTGAATTCATTTCTCTCTTATATCTTTCTTGACCCTTTTACATGTCAAACTCATTTATATGTTTATTGCTTGATTTGTCAGTTTTCACATAAATCTGTTGTCTTGGATTGACAGTTCTATATAAAGGCTTGTCCTTATGAACTTTGTGAAACTGAGTTGATTTAGCAATATGATTATGAACATTCCAATCCTCATCATTAGGAAAGAGTCTACCTTTCCCCTGAATCTAGTATCCCTTGAATGAAAGTCACTCTTTGGTATAGTAGACTTGATTGGTCTGTTAACTAATTTTTGATCAATTTTGCCATTTCTAACCCTCTGAATTTTTTTGTAAGATCTGTCACTTTGTTGAGTACCACTAACTGATCTTGCAGTTTTATCAGTTTTAGAACAAGGCTTGGCTGAGTTTTTATCAGTTCTAATAGCTTCAATAGTTTTCTGAGTTCTAGACTTTTGTGCCGCCACAAACTTAGGTGTAGTTGAAACAGGTCAATCTTAGAATTCTATTGATTATCAAACCCCAAGCCTGATCTGTCCCCATATGGATTTCCTAGTTTGAATTGGACTTCATAAGTTGGATAAGCTAATGATTCAATGATGTTTTTTACTTCTTCTACATCATCAGTATAACTAACTTCTTGAGTACTTCTGTTAGACTTTATAAGATTGATTTCAACTTCCAATCATAAAACTTCAGTTTTCACTGAATCTCTTTCTTTCTTGACATACTTATAATTCTTTTGAATTGCCTCTAATTCTTTTATGAGTATGTCAAGAGTCTCATTGAACTCTGAATTTTCTTGATTGCTTTGATTTTAGATCAACCAGATGTGGAAATATTTACCTATTTAGTGAATTTATCCTCATCTATAATTTGCTTCCCTTTGCTCAGTGTGAGTGAGTCTTTCACAGTTCAACTTTGAACATAATGATTTCTTCATCATTTTCAGTGTGAGCTCATGCCGTATAGCTTAATGGTAGTACTTCGGTATTCTTCAATGAGTTTATGATTTCAGGTTGAGCAACATAGTCTTCAGTGAAAGCTTCAAATAATTTTTCTTGAGTATCAGCAACAAACGCCTGCAGTTTATTCTTGTATCTATCAAATCTCAAAAAAGGGCAACTAAGAATGCTTCTAAAATGATTTTATGTGTCCATGATGCAAGTTTGAAAACTCTTTGAAAACTATAAACAACAAACTGATGTAAAGATCAGCTAAGGATCTCTTCAAAATAGAAGAACTGCTCCGATACCAATTGTTGGTCCCGTGAAAAGGCTAGACACAAGTTTAGAGGGGGGGTGAATAAACTTGTCACCAAAAACATGATACTAGAACTAAAGCTAGATTCAGTTTTTAACTTGTGTGGAGTGAAGCTAACGGCGTTGAGTAAAGGTCAACAGACTTTTTCTGAAACAGAGTTAACCCGCAGCGGATTAAGTTTTAGCCTTTTTAAAACATCAGTTATCAGTGGGTTTTCAGATATGTTGTACTGAATAAGTGACTGGTGTTAGCTGAGTTTGTGGTATGATGGATTATGCAATCATAAAATAAACAAGCAACCACAATAATAAATGTAGTAAAAATGCGTAAAGTAAGTAACACAAAATGTATAGAGGTTCCGGGTGGTGTAATCATGTCAGTCCTCTCTTCTCCTATGATGTAGGAGGAAATTCACTATGTTCTTAAGGTTACAGTTACAAGACACAAAGTAAATTCAAAAATGATTGTCCTTGACTATTCCTTGGCTTTACAATCTCCGGGCCTTAGTCCTTAACATGTTGAATTGTTGTATCACTAAGTCTGATCCACTGGTCATTGAAGGGTTGAATTGTCTCTTTACCAGCTCATCACACAAACACAGTCTTCCTGACTGCTACTCAATTGTCCTTCACACCTTCTTGGTGTTTCACAATCTAACATTTGATAAAATCAAGGTTGAGACTTGAATTAAGTGAATGATTCAACTTGTGTGAGATTCTTCTTCTAGATGTATATAATCAATCCAGTAGCTCTATGTTTCTTCAAGTGTTGTAGATCTTGATGTTTCCTTGAATGCTTTAAAACACTTAGAAGATTACTTGATCTTGCAATTATGAATATAGCAGGAGTTTAGAAACTTTTTCTTTCTACTTATTCTTGATCTTTCTTAATGAATTAATCTTATGAAATCTGCACTTTTTTTTGAGGTGGAAGTGATATATTTATAGGGTTTTTCCAACGTTTGAATTTGAATCCTTGTAACCATCAACGACTATATGTCAGATATGTTAGTTGTTCTTTCTGACATGTAAGTCCTTCATCTAATAAAAATGCATAATTTTCAACGTTCCAATTTTTCTTTAGCTCTTGGGTGACTTTAGCTTGAAACTGAATTTTGGGGTATGTTAGTTTTAGCTGTGCAACTGATTTTTTCAGTTCTTAAAGCATTAACTGAATTTTTACTCATCTTCAAAAGTTAGTATTCTGTATTTATCTGATCCTTATTGACTTGATCAGAGTACACCATATATATTCATATCTTCTAAGAAATCATTGTCCTTATGTATCTTAGGTCTTTATATAAGATCTTTAAAGTCAGTTCAGACCATCACAGTTCTAACCTTACAGTGTTGGCTTTTGTCTTCATGAACTGAGTTTGATCCCTCAATTCTTCAATCTTCATAATTGAGTCTGTGTCCCTCGGTTCTGCAATCTTTATAACTGAGTTTATGTCCCACAGTTCTTCAATGTAGATAAGTCAACTGAGTTTGCACCCACTACGAACTTACCTTCTTGAGTTTCAGATAATGACTAGTTGTATTTGTAAACTCAGTGGGTTTTCTAAAGTCAGTTTCTCAGTTTTGAACCTATACTATTACAATGCTTGTCTCATTTAATTTACACAAAGATCATACTCTCGTAAGTCCTATACATTTAGTTTTAGACATCTTTTTGCTTTTCACTATAACAGCTAGTTATGGCACTCCACCATTTAAAAGAATAACTAAATAAATGATGAATCATCATCAAAACAACAATTTTATTTCCAACAGTTGGTTATTCCGAGACCTCACAGGCTTATAGATGCTACGATCCGATTTCTCGATGCATTCTTGAGTCCATATACGTTTTATTTCATGAATCTGTTTCCTTGACTAACGTGTGCTCTAGTGTGCAAGATAAGAATATTAGAATAGAGTAGTTGGACTTAGGAGATGAGTTTGAGCTTCTTCCACCCATACAAAACGACATATCCCCTGGAACAGAGGTAGCACAAGAAGTATCTAGCAAATGATGCTCCCAAGGAGGAAAACCTGCAAGAGGAGAATGCTGGTGCTCCACAACACAGATGGAAAAGGTATCACACCCTAGACTTAATCATTGGTGATCCCATTGCTGGTGTAAGCACCCAAATGTCCACTTTCTATCCCTCTTATTTGCATGCATTCATTTCGGACATCGAACTTAAGAAATTCATCAATTTGAAAGGAAAAATGTTTGGGAACTTATAGTTATAGCTAAGGGTAAAACCTTGGTATGAAGAGATTTATCAATTTGAAAGGCAAGATGTTTAGGAACTTATTACTATAGCTAAGGGTAAAACCTCTGTAGGCACACGATGGGTCTTTGGGAACAAGTTAGATGAAAATGGTAAAGTCATTCAGAATAAAGCATCGATTATGATGAGACCTCGGTGGCCCAGGGTTATACCCAATAGGAAGGCATCAATTATGATGAGACCTTTGCCCTAATTGCTCAACTAGAAGCCATTCGACTTTTGATCGCATTCGCATCAGATTAGGAATAAAGCTCCATCAAATGGACGTCAAAAGTGCTTTGTTAAACGGAATTAACGATAAAGAAGTGTATGTTTGCCAGCCCCGGGCTTTGAGGATACACTTCATCCTGATTATGTCTTCTGTCTCAAGAAAGCACTTTACTGACTCAAACAAGTGCCTAGAGCCTTGTAGGATAAGTTTTTATCAGTGTTACTAGGAAGTGGCTTTGTTAAGGGCAGGGTAGACAATACCTTGTTCATAAAGAAGTCCGGTTCTGACATCCCGGTTGCCCAGGTATATGTCGATAACATTATCTTCGGTTCCACAGACCCTGCTCTATGCACTGAGTTTGAGACCTTGATGTTTTCTCAGTTTGAGATGTCAGCCATGGGAGAATTAAGTTTCTTCCTTGGCTTACTGATCAAACATACACAATCCGGAACACACATAAGTCAAACAAAGTATATCAGAGACATGTTCACCAACTTTAAGTTTGACTATTAGAAAACTTCTATGACTCCTATGATTCGTCGGTCAAACTTACTCTTGATGAAGATGGCGAGCCGTTTGACTCTCACTTATATCGATCCATGATTGGTTCTTTGCTATACCTGACCGCATCGAGACCCGAGATACAGTTTTCCATAGGACTATATGCACGTTTTCAATCTAACCCTAAGATATCACTTTACCAAGCTGTAAAGAAAGTATTTCGAGTCTCTAGTACTCTCGAGACTCATCCCTTACATCTATCGCTTACAGAGATGCCGACTATGATGGCTGTCATATGGAACGGAAGAGTACTAGTGGTACTTGTCAATTACTTAGGGACCATCTCATCTCTCTGTTTTTGAAGAAGCATCCTAGTGTTGTCTTTAGTACTACCGAGGATGAGTACGTGCCTTGAGCAATTGATGTGCTCAACTCCTCTGGATGAAAGAGCAATTAGCAGACTTTGGCATGTCTTTAGATTGTGTTCTGGTTTATTACGATGGTTCCACTGCAATAGACCTTGCACACACTCCTGTATTGCACTCCCAAGCTAAACACATCGATATTCGATATCATTTTATACGCAATCACGTGCAAAATGGTATGATATGTATTGAGTTTTTGCCAACTGCGCACCACGTAGCTGACATTTTATTGAAGCCCTTTTCCTAAGGCCTCATTCGAATATTTGCGTAGTCACCCATATATGGTACTGTTATGTTCCCTTTTGCTTAGTTTTCAAACTAATGGGGAGATGTACGTATGTAGGAGGAGCTGTAATCAAGGCGGAGTGTTAAAGGTATTTTGAAAATTAATCAAAAGGGGGAGATTGTTAAATTATGAGCCCCAATTGCACGTAAGTTTGATTAATTTACCAAAATACCCTCAATGTGTCAAATTACTATTTTACCCTTGTGACTAACATGCCATGAACTTAAAAGTTGCATCATACAGAAAATGTGTTTATATATATATATAAACACATTAATCAATTAATCATAAAAGTTGCATCATACAGAAAATGTGTTTATATATATATATATATATATTAATCAATTAAACTATATAGTTATATATATATATATATATATATATATATATATATGTACTAGTCAATAACCCGTGCATTGCACGGGGCATATGACAATGTGATTTCATTTGAATAATATGCATAATATGAACTACAAAAAAAAGACCTTTCAAACTTATTGTAATGTTAGCTATTAAAATTGTTTTATGTAAGATCATTATTCGTTTCTGGCATCAGATAGAGTCAATAACACACAACACAACATGTCCAAAATTTATACTGGTGCCAATAATTGTGATTATATTTCTTGTTTTAGCATTGTACGGGAAAACGTATATTTTAAAAGAAGAATTTTTTTTGAAGGATGAAAAGAAGATTTTATTGGCATGTTTGTTATGCAGGAATGAAATTGAATATAATAAAATAATAGGAACGAAAAGAAATGTAGAGGAAAAATGAATTATATTTCTGCGTTTGGAATATGCAAGATAGGAATGAAACAAATTATATAAAAGATGAGTGATGAGTAGAGCATGGTAGCGAATTAAGGTTGGCTGGAGTAGGTATGGTATGATTCATAAGGTAGGATATATGTGAAGGGGAGGGGTAGCCTTACATCATACCGCATTGCACCCTACCTCCTTCCCACCCTGCCCTACCCAACAGTACCATACCCAACCCACCAATGTATCCTACCCTACCCTATATCACCACATCTTACCCTCGGCATCAT
Source organism: Gentiana macrophylla (assembly GCA_026214975.1). Classification (NCBI taxonomy): domain Eukaryota; kingdom Viridiplantae; phylum Streptophyta; class Magnoliopsida; order Gentianales; family Gentianaceae; genus Gentiana; species Gentiana macrophylla. The sequence goes on from CM047811.1 coordinate 99,765,419, forward strand.
ACTTACCTTACCCATTACCTACTTTAATTTAATATCACACATCCCTACCAAACACTACCTTACCCATCATACCATCCTACTTTACCCACCACCCTGTTGGAAATAGCACCCGAAAGACAATTTCTGTAATTATTTTTATAATTAATAAATGACAGATTTATTCTCATCTTATTACTTTCTTTGTGTTTGTAAGTACTACACTGCTGAAAACCCTAAGTCATATCATATGTATCCATATAACATAGTGTGTGTCACACATGAGGATTAAGTTTATGGTGATACACTTGAACTGTTAGTCCGTGGTAAACTTAATCAAAGTATGTAGTCTATTGATTAAACCACCATTAATTCACCCATAACATTTTATGGTGTGACTGTCTTATCTGGACCGTCGATATTGGTTATCTAAGTGGGACATTTATATATGATGTAGTCATATATGTCTGGACTGATTTAATCTGCATTTCTCATATAATTCCGTGATTGAGAAATCTTCTTAAATCACAAGATGATCATATATGGATTAACCTTGATCCTGAAGTGATTGCAGACGCCTGCTTGTTTCAAGATAGGGATTGATGTATTCGTTAATGATCGCTAAGAAGCGCAGTCTGAATCACTTTCACGTTGGAACTATTCTGGAACGTGCGAGGAGTGTGTGTCTCACAGATATGGAATCCATTCCTTCTTGCGGGAAGTAGAAAGACAATCCCCTTATTTATTGATCCTAGAAAGTGATCGATTGGCCGAGTTCAGATTGGTTATAAACTAATTGATCACTAGTGGGTTGATGGTAAATAAGGATAAGATGTAATGAAGAAGGTTTACGGAAATAATCCCTCTTCGTTACGGATAGTCTATGGAGGGTTAGTCTGTATGTAATGATTATATCAATGGACACTTACTGACTCGACCTTCTCAGAATAAGTTATATCTATAATCGATAGAGTTTAGTTTCGGATTTATGGTGGCGTAATTCCTGAATTAATAAGTTGAGTAGAAATATTCTGTTCGATGAATATTTTATTCAATTTATTGTAGCTACTGGTTTTAGGTCAATGGTCCCCGGGTTGGCTCCTAACACGCGAGTGTTTTCTCGTTTTGTGGAACGTCGAGAATAAATTAAATAGTTGGTCTAGTTAATGAATATGCAAATATTATTTATTTCGTAAATAATATGTAATATAGAAAAGACATTTTCTATTATCCAAAAATGGCATAAAATGGCACCATATTTTTTTGATTTTGGGAAAAGAAATTTTCTCCTAATTAATTATAATGTGGATAATTTAATTATTTATCTGTTAAATAATTATATATAAGAAATTAGTTTTCTTGTTGGATAAATAGGAAATTTGTTTTCCTTTTAGATAATGGTTTTTTATTTTCCTAAAAAGAAAAGATAAATTTGTATGTAAAAGATAAACTCCCAAATTTATTATTTTTTTTATTAAAAAGAGAGTTTCTCCCAACACAAAATTGAACCATAGTAATTCAAACGCCATTTTTTTTTATGAAAAGGGACGCACTTTTTTAAAAAAAAGAGAGAAATTTGTTTTCTTGTCTTAGCCATTGGGAGAAGAAAAACTAGATTTTTCTTGAAGCATATTCGAGGAGGTTCTACTACGAGGATCGACGTCCTCCAGTCGTCGTTTGGAGATACAATCCGTAAGATCACGGCTTCTCTTATGTTGGGTAAATCTTCAACTTTCTTGTAGTTAGATTGATTTATTATGCGAATCATATCATGGTAAAATCGCATGCGAATTTAATTCGTAGCTTCCGTTGTGCATGGTCGAGTATCTCAATCGGTGCTGTGAATCCAATTATTGATTGGATCCGTATTCGGGTTTTTGTATATCCAGCATGTGTTATCGGTGTCTGGTTAAAGCGATTTTGCGATCTTGGTTGCATAATTAATTAATAAGGAGTGAAATTGAATAAAAATTACATCTTTTATATTTTTATTATATATATGCGTGATTGAATGATTTGGTTGACGAGATGGATTATGGTTGGTACTTGTTTATCGATAGATCTATCAAAAACCTAAATTTTCTCTAGGTATAGGAAATTATGTAATTTATATGTTGTAATTTAATTTCCTAGTGATTAGAATTATATTCTTTTCAGCGGCACTATTGTTTATATAAAGACTAAAGCAATATATGCCATGCAGAAGGCGGCGGCGCAGTGGTTGGTGAGATGATTGTTGTTCTAGATGTCAAGGGTTCGATCCCTCCCCTTCAAAATTTTTTGTGAATATTTTTTCCCGAAAAAAAAAACATGCATCAGCCAAGGATCAAACCCGCACTTCCCAAGTGGAAGGAGAAGTGCTGGACCAACTTGGCTACAACACTCTTTGATAAAGTAATGGAGCAGAAAAATAATATACAAAACGGCGGTGGTTTAATTAGAAATTAGTAAATCGTTTAAAAGTAGTGTTTATCTATTTAATTATTTTTAGGTTTATAGATTAGATACGGGGTTACCAACGATCCATCTCAGTTGTTTATTTTTGGCATTAAATTTCTTATGTGATTATTTTTGTGATACAACCATGTTATGCATCATATTCATGAATTTCACTCCTAGCATACGCATATATGTAGAAAAATTAATTTTGGCATTAATTAGACATGTATAAAAACGATAATTAATTTAGATTAATAGTAAATGAAATTAATTAAAGGAAACGGAATTTTATAGAGATATAAAATTCACATGATAGAAATAAATTTACGGGGTAAATTGGTTTTGGATCTAAAATTCTTTGTGAATTTTGATTATGTAGTGTCTACATAAAAAAATAAAAAATAACAAAAAGGGATTTTAATAACCAAAAATTTGGAGAATCGTGAAAAGATAGGACACTAAATAGACGGTATTTTGAAATTATTAGGACTATAAAATTTTTATCATGACATTATTAGGACTATAAAATTCTTTGGTGAATTTTTATTGTGTAGTGTCCACACAAGTGATTTTCTAAATAATCGATAAATTGGAAAATCATGAATATAGTGTCACTACTTAGACGGTATTTGGAACCGATAAACTAGTGGGAGCTTTAAATTTTATGATTTATTGCTTTTCAAATTATTTGGAAATTCAAAAGTCCTAATGTATTAGGATTATAAAATTCTTGGTAAATTTTCATTGTCTAGTGTCTACACAAGAAATTTTAATAAATCCATAAAATTGGAAAATCGTGAATATAGTGACACTAGTTAGGCGGTATTTGGAACCGATGAACTAGTGGGAGGGTTAAATTAGATATTCAAGATCGGTTGTTTTTTAGATTATTAGAAAATTCTAAAATCATATTGAGACTTTCAAAATAACTAGTGGGAGCGGGGAATGTGACAACCGACCCCACGGCTGTTACTTTTGACACAAGCACGTGAGAGAAAGGTGGTGCCTCGAGCCGCTTTGATTACGGCCCACAGCAGATGGCCTTCACCCTCATCAAAATTCAACGTTTGGTCTCCGAAAGGATAGGATTTTAGGTACTCGTCGAGTCACTGACCTACCCACGAAGCCATACTCGGGGCATACTTTGAGATCTGAAATAGTAGGTCACACTCACAAGGATATTTTTGGAAATATCTTGGTTGAAAAAGAATTAATCAACAGTTAAATAGAAGATGTCTAATTCTTAATGGTTAATTGTTGAGAGAGATTGTCTCAATTTAATCGTCATTGTGCTGATACCGACCCTGCGGCGGCAGTATGATGTGAGGTTAAACCCTTGGAAGTAGGATAAACTGTATGCATGACATCACGTTTATAATTCCTAAAATCATTATTTATTGTGTGTATGATTTGATTTATATTTCTGTCATAACTTATTTTCGCAACTAAATATCATCTCAAGGTATCTAAACTGCTAAACACGATAAATTGACTAATATGACTACGTAAAAGTGGAAAAGTAACAAGAACGTCGAACTTGTCAATCGTGAATGCCATTAATTTTTTGTAGAGGATTCTCCTCTTGAGCCTTCAAACTTATGTGACATTAATAAGTATGTCACTGCTGTCACTCGTGTTGAATGAGAGACAAACGAAATTAGTTCAAAGATGACGAGAATGATTTGGTATCAATCTCACTAGACATCCCACATTTCACGAGTAGTGTCTACTCAAATGAACTGCTAGTTCAAGGCCATTTCCTTTTATAGAAAGCCAAGAATAGGAAGGTAAATATCTACAGGTGTAGTCATCTAAACTAAATAATTTAAAGGCTAAACCGAAATATTAATAAAAGAAAATAAAGGATAAGGAATGTGATTTCGGATCACTAACCTATCCTTTGAGACTTTCTTAACCGGGATTATGACCCGGAAGCTAAGTTCTTTTGTAAATAACGAGGTAGCTAGGCATTCATGATCAAAGAGTAGACAACGGTCAGTTATTTAAGCTAAGATAGTGGGAGTGATATAAGGAAAGAAATTTTGGATTTTAATCCTTGTATATCACAGAAGTTTAAATTCTGTTTTCAGATTCGTTGGAACAAATAAATTCACTTTCACATCGATAATATAGTTTCCTTAAAGAAAGTGAATATGACATTTGTAGTACAATTCTGATACTCGGGATTTTGTCTGATAAAGTCAGAACTACTAAATAATGCTGAAACGGTATACGTAACACATCATAAACTATTAAGACAAATGGTTTCCGTATTTAGATAAACGATTATTCAGCATCTATTAATTAGTGCATATATCTTAAAGATAAGATCTGAAGACTGGCTAAGGGTGATTCCTATCTCCCAGTCTAAGAACACTATCTCAAAAGAAAAATGACTAAGTAACCTTTCAATTATGAAAAGGTATAGAGCTAAAGAAGAATCATAGCTTGTTCATATTAACCTTCGGGGTCTAATGAAAATACAAGTTAGTTTGAGCTTTTGAGTAATAGACATTTTGCCTAATGACTACTCGAAACACCGATTAGTTTATCTAAATATTTGGAGGAATCTTTGATATTACCAGAGAAACGAGTATTCCATGCTTAGATATAGGCTATGGCATGGTTTTGGAACTAATGCTTGGCCAACCTCCGAGTGAAACGATTTCACTGAAAGGATAAACCATATATTGCCTTGTATAATTATTGATATGCTACAATACACTGCTAAACTCGATTAAGATATTGGTTGCAAAATAAAGGTTTACATTTTTATATTATTCCGAGAAGTCTACCTAGAAGATGCTTATGAATTTGTGGATAAGAAGTGGAGTAAATTCATTCCAGTTCCACAAATAGAGGCATTTAGCATTTATGCATGAAGGTGGATTGGAGATTTTGCATACATATTCAGATGGTGACTGATCGTGAATTATCTTAATGCAATGTGTAAAGGTTAGTTATAAGTTTCTTAAGATCGGATAGTGACGGTTATATTGTCACAGCCTTTCTGAAAGAATGTTTAAATAACAACCTTGGACCTTGAAGTAAAGTTACTCAATGAGTCACTATCTGATTGAATCAGACCACATCCAACATTGGTTTTTGGGGATTACACTTATAAATACTACTGAACTAGATCAGAATGTCAATCCAACCAAATGCAATGGGAGTACGGTTTATCCATTGACTCGCTGTGATTATGCAGACTTAACAGTCTGTTGGGTGTGATTGCTAACCTTTGGTCTTCTTTGGAGGGTTGTATAGGATTCTGATAATAAGAGGTTGGTTTAAAGCCATATACCTATAAATGGAGTTTTGGTACTCCATGTCTGTTCACACTATTGTAGAACCATCTGAGTGTCTCAGGCCCAGTGGGAGTAATTGGATCTACGTGAAAAAGACTCGAATGAATGGGAAAGTTTATCTTTTCAAAGAAAAGCCAAGTGGTCTAGGGGTGATTCCCTAAGAAGTGGAGAGTTGACCAAGGGTGATGCCCTGAAACTCTCTCACCATTCAGCCTTGCTTGACTCCCTGAAAAGCAGAAACATTACCAGGGATGATGCCGTTAAACTTTCTTGCCATACAATGGAGCTTAGATTCATTCGGAACGGAAGGGTTTTTTGCTAAAGCCAATGGCAGATTGACTGCCTATGCTTATATCCATTGATGGATTAAAGCAAACCTCTAGGTCATTACAAATCACATGTTTTGAAATGTGCGGGCTTCACCAGAATATTGATGAGTTTTTTGTAGACTGGATAATCAATATTGGTAAAATAGTAGATGTTAGAGTCAATAAAAGATAACACTGCAACAGTTGTAAGCAACATGAGTGTGTTATCTGAAGTCGAGAACTCACGAGCCAAAGCTTCTCTAAATTAGAGAAGTGGTCTATATTCTTAGAATTTGATTCAGTCCAATTCATGAGAACAAGTTCTTTGGCAGTATCCCATTCACCTTATTGTTAAGATGATGATGCATTTTTGAATACAAGACTCAACGAGATGTTTCCTACCCAACCCCTCACAGAATACTTCTCTCCATTCTTCGGATATAGAGAAAATAGGATAAGTTCTCTTTTCGGATAGAGAATGTCAGATTATTAAAAGTCAATTGTAATCGAATCTTGGATTCGAGTATTGGTAGCAGTGTAGTGCATCCTCAAGAGAATGAGGAATCATATGCTTCTGTATTTGGGTGCAAACCTGAGTGTTGTTGACTACACTGATTCTGATTTTAGTCGTATTAAGGATGATGGTGAATCGATCTCAGGCTCAGTGTTTTCTCATAGTGATGGAGCTATAGTCTGGAGCAATCAAGCACTGCCAATTTGACTCTGTTAGTCGAATACATAGCAGCTTTTGGAGCAGCTAAAGAGGCAGTATGGCTTGAGAAGTTCTTTGTTCGATCGGGAAGTGATTCCAGGTCTCGATGAGCCGATATATTTTACTGTGAAAACAGTTGATAGGTAGCTCATGCAAATGATCTTTGCAGTCACAAGAGGTCAAAAGCATATTGAGAGCGAATACCAACTAATCAGACAGACCGTGCAGAGAGGTGATGTTTCGGTCATAAAAGATCGCCTCGAGCCGACAACCTAGCTGATTAGTTTACCAAGTCATGTGGCATCTAATGTCAGTGATAAGTGCTTGGCGGGTATGAATTTGGGAGATATGTCTCAATTGCTTTAGAGCAAGTGGGAGAATGTTGTGGATAGAAAGCATAAGGGTGTGATGCTCTAAAACCAATTGTTGAATGTCCTTATGGGCAAGTGGGAGATTGTTGGATGTGGTGCCCGAAATAAAATTGTTGCTTGTCAATTCGGGCAAGTGAGAGATTGTTGGAAGTAGTGCCCGAAAGAAAATTTCTGTAATTGTTTTTATAATTAATAAATGACAGATTTATTCTCATCTTATTACTTGCTTTGTACTTGTAAGTAATACACTGTTGAAAACCCCAAGTCGTATCACATGTAGCCATATAACTTAGTGTGTACCTGTTCGATAAAACTTGTTTTATATTTATTTTACCGGAACACCCCAAGTATGAGGATCGTAGTATAGGGTGTTACCAAGTCGTCCTAAGGGAATCGTACAATTATCGGATTAAAATATAGCTGTTATAAATAATGTCACAACTTATTAACTAAAATTAAATTTTATACTAATTAAACTAGGGTTTATGCTAATTATGAACAGTAAAAATGACGATGAATAGTAACTTAGATGAATAGTAAAAAAACGATGAACAGTAAATTTGCAGAAAATTAGCAATTAACAACTAGGGTTTCTAACACTAATTAACTAACTAGACGTAGCAATTGACGATTGTTACGAACGATTTCGGTTTATCAAAGATTTAAAAGAACGGTAAAACAACAATGATCCACCACACAACAATCACGCAACCACTTTTTATGATCCAAATACGATTTATTGGTATGATCAATCTCGAAATCGACTAAATTCCTTTAAATCAATTTCTAGGATTCGTTTTCTTTTCCAAGCAAAACAAATTAACATTCATAACAAGATCATAAATTTGTTCCCAAATTAAACAACCCAATTAACAACAAGTGATTCCTCAAATTATCATTAACCGTATCGATTGAAAAGCTCTACTATTGAATCATATTTCCATATAAATTCAAAGCAAAATATGGTTTCATTGACATTCCTATCTAATAAAACACTTAACAATTAATCCAAGAATCAATCGATAAATAAAACAATATTCGAAATCATAAACTAAACTAACGATTCATGGTTGTGATGACGTTGTGTGGTTTCATCCCGTTGCTCTTCCGCTATGTGCTTTAGCCAATAACCATGATGATAGTCATGATTATTGGAGAAGAAATCATCTCCTTTTTAAGGCTTTGGTGCGGCTGCAGTGAATGTAGCTCTGCGGCTGCTCAAGAATATGCGTATATGATGTGTTTGTATTAGGGTTTCCTCAGCGCTGAATTTATAGGAGTTTGAGGCGGTGGCTCAAGGTCGGTGTCCGGACGGGCGTTTGATGAGAAGCTGATCATCCTGTATCAAATTTCTGCCTTGCAACTTCTAAAATTCATATCTTGAGTTGTAGACCTCCAAAAATTATGATCCGAATGTCATAAAAAAGCTCTCGGAAAACTTTACAACTTTCATTCAGGACTCTTCTTCAAACAACGCCTTTTTGATTAGCCCGTCGTATTACGAGTATATTTCGGGATTTTCCACTTACCCAAATTGATTACCCACTTGACCACCATTTGAGTTGTAGAAGTCCGATTGACGTAATTCAAAGTGCGTTGGAAAGCTCTTTCAAAGATCTACAATTTTCATGAAGAAGTCCTCCCCTGAAAATGCCTCTAAGATGGGTCAAATCTCCCTCGAAAATATGTAACGATTGAAGTACTTAGGAAAATTTGCTCCGTTGAACTCGTAAACTTGTGGCATCTTCTTCTAACCCTCTAAACACCTCTTTTAGACCGAAGATATGCATCTACAAGATATCCAAAATATTGCAAAGTGTAAAAACATCCAAATAAACATAAAACCAATGATAAAAACACATAAATCAGCCACTTTTGCAATTTATTATCTTTAAACATCATTTGTTCAGTTTATCCTTTTGGCGAGTGATTTTCTATAAAAATCACTAAAACACGGGAGATAATGTTACGAAACAACTCGATAAAAACCATAAAATTAGTCGTAAACAACTCCCCCACACTTAGACTTTTGCTCGTCCCGAGCAAAACAATCAAAACTAGCTCACTTTATATGCAATTCAAATAGATTCCTAACTCACGTAACAAAAGATACAACAACTATAGCAAATAATACCCACATAGAGATAGATTCGGTGTGTGTATACAAGCCCTTTTTAATCTTCACAATCCTTTCAAACAATACCCTTTCAAATAAATTAATGACTATCCTAGGTATAGACAGTAATTGTTCCACACAAAGTCTTCCCGCGCACTCATCAAGATAATCCTTAAAGCATATCTTCAAGTTTATACTGGGTATAAGGTCAATGATAACAAAGTCTTTAATTTTTTTCACTTTTATACGCAAGTTAGAATGAGCTCTTACCCATCATAGTAGAATAGGATGTTTCGAGATAATACCCTACCTTACTCAAATCATAGGGTAGCTTCTTCTAACTGTCGTGAGCTTTTAGTCATCATAGTGGTATAGGACATTTCGAGATAATGCCCTACCGCACTCCAATCATCGACTAGCTTTCGACATATACATTTATTATATATTATATTTTTGCAAAGACTTTAGTTATGTTTCACTTATCACATTCAAACTATCAGATATTCACAATACACGTTCTAAACTTCGGTGGTACTTCACTGTTATTATTAAAACAAATCACTAAAGTAATGAAAAGATACAATTCAAAAGTTTTGCTTCAACATCAAAGGCTTTCGTGAGTGTGAAAATGAATACTATCTCAAATTAGTAAAAGCATGCTATAATTATCTCTCAAAGTCACATAAAATCATTGTCAGGAAACTACAACTAGCAAGCCATTTGTTTCAATTACATGCTCAAGATTTACAATTATCCAAGTTTACTTTGAAAATTTTAAAATTGTTAGAGAAAATCACATTTACTCGTTTTCAGAAGATATAGCATGATAACATTCCCAATTTAGACACCCCCCACACTTAAATCACATTATGTCCTCAGAATGTGCAAATAAAAGAAAATAATACTTAGCTGGTTTCAAAGTGGTTGTCGGGCTGTAGGTTGACAGTGGTCAGGCCATAACATGAATGTACCGCTGCAGCTCGTATCACGAACAGACAACACTAAAAGTGATAACTGGCAAAAACCGCTCAACAGTATCTGCAACACTCGACATAGCATATAATCTCGGGGTATAAGGGGTATATGAGTAAACATGTAGACACATAAAAATGGGCAAATAAAGCATTCACAAATAGGACAAGGAGAACCAACACACAAATCACCATTGTTTTATTCCTAAAAACCTAAAAACTTAACGAAAAAGAAAAGTAACTTAAAAGACTAGGCTGCCTCCTAGGAGCGCTTCTTTATTGTCATTAGCTTGACAAAGATCTCAAAATCAACCCGGATCGGGCCACTTTGGTTTGATCAGGGCTACTTCTTTATCAGAGTCAGAGTGGAGAACAGGGGTGTGGCCACAATAGCAACAAGTCAAGTGCTCTACTAAGAGTTTGAACTTAACTCTCCAGATAGCACTGAATCTCTTCTTCTTGTTCTTGTTTCTCATATTCGGCTGAGGTATGCTAATCGGCTCAGGAGCATTGACAGAAGGATCTGCAAGGATAGGGGTAATAATGTCATCATCCACCCCAAAGAAGTAGGATGGAATCTCTTCACAAATGAACGACTCAACCGTTTCATTTCTCTTTTGAAAGTATAGTACTTCAGGCTTTTCCTTGGGTTGCCCAAAGTACTTATTAATCCTATGACCATTGACTTTGAACGGTTGATCGCCGTACCCTTTCAACGTAATGGCTCCACCAGGATGAACATCAAGAATCTCAAAGGGCGGACCATCTAGATTTAAGCTTACCGGCAAAAAAAGTTGGAGCCTGGTGTTATACACAACAAAGCCATGTCTCCCACTTTGAATTCCCTATCTTTAATCTTAGCATCGTGGGGCGCCTTCGTTCTTTCCTTGCTCGACTTGGCGTTCTCGTAGGCCCCGAGTGCGAATTCATCGAGCTCATGTAGTTGCAATAATCTTTTCTCCCCACGAGTTGGCTATCGAAGTTTCATAATTTAATAGCCCGAGAAGCTCGTGCTCAGCTCGACCGGTAGATGGCAAGCCTTGCCATAGACCATTTGGAAGGGTGGCGTACCCATAGGGGTCTTAAAGCAGCGATGCGCGATAAGCCCAAAGTGCGTCGTCCAACTTCGAGACTCAGTTGGATCTATTGGAATTCACATTTTCTCCAAAATCCGCTTTAGACTTACATTTGCTCACCTCGACTTGGCCACTTGGTTTGGGGTGGTATGGTGTACCAATTCTATGATTGACACCATACTTTTCAAGAATTTTATCCGGTGGTGCATTACAAATGCGAACCTTCATCACCGATAAGGGCTACTAGGATGACCAAATCTAGTAAAGATATTCTTTTGCAAGAATTTCTTTACCACTTTGTGATCATTGGTTGGGGTGGCTATGGCCTCTACCCACTTGGAAACATAGTCCACACAGACTGAGAATATATTTGTTAGAGCATGATGATGGGAAAGGTCCCATAAAATCAATGCCCTGACATCGAAAACTTCACATTCCAAGATAGGCCTCAAAGGCATCTCCATCCTACTACTGAGTCTCCCTACTCTATGGCATCTATCACAGCCTTTGCAAAAGGCTTCAGCATCTTTAAACAGAGTAGGCCAGTAAAAACCAGCTTGAAGGATTTTTGTGACTATCTTAGGTGCTCCGTAGTGCCCACCAGCGGGACCACTATGACATTGCTCCAAGATATCCAATTGTTCATGCTCCGGAACGCACCTTCTAAGCAACCCGTCCTTGCAGATTTTAAACAGATGTGGATCCTCCCATACGAGATACTTTAAGTCGCTGAAAAATTTCTTCTTTTCCTGATACGTCATCTCTTCTAAGTGTCCACTTGCTAAGTAATTGACGTAATCAGCATACCAAGGCCTCACATTCTCTAACTTCATTAATTGCTCAGTCGGAAAGTCAATGCCTATCTCCTTAGGGATTACGCTACCCTCGTTTACTAGGTGAGATAAGTGGTCAGCTACAACATTGTCACTACCCTTCTTGTCCTTAATCTCAAGGTTGAATTCCTGTAATATCACGATCCATCTAAGTAACCTTTGTTTAGCGTCTGCTTTTGCCATAAGGTAGCGTAGTGCTGCGTGATCTGTCCAAACCACAACTTGAGACCCGAGCAGGTAACTTCTAAATTTATCCATAGCAAAAACGACGGCTAGGAATTCTTTCTCTATAGTAGTGTAGTTACACTGAGCTGGGTTCAAAGTTCGACTCGCATAGTAGATCGGCCGGAACTTTTTGTCAATTCTCTGCCCTAGAACTGCACCTACGGCGTAGTTAGAGGCATCGTACAATAGTTCAAAAGGTTTAGTCCAGTCGGGCGTGATTAAAATGGGGGCACTGGTTAACTTATCCTTTAAGCAATTAAAAGCTTTCTTACACCCATCATCAAATAAGAACTCCACTTCCTCTTTCAGTAGGTTGGATAACGACTTTGCTATCGTTGAAAAATCTTTAATGAATCGCCGATAGAAGCCTACATGCCCCAGAAATCCTCGTACCTCCTTCACTGTCTTCGGGTATGACATTCTCTCAATGGCTTCTACTTTAGCCTTATCCACCTGAATACTATCACTGGACAGCTTGTGTCCTAACACAATCCCTTCTTCGACTAGAAAATGGCATTTCTCCCAGTTAAGCACCAGATTTTTCTCAACACAACGTTGGAGTACCATATCTACATTCTTTAAGATTTCATCAAAGCTGTCGCCGTAAACTGAGAAGTCATCCATGAAGACCTCCATGCATTGCTCCACAAGTCCATAAAAAATGGCTAACATGCACCGTTGAAAAGTCGCGGGTGCATTGCATAAGCCGAATGGCATTCTGCGAAAAGCAAAAGTGCCAGATGGACAAGTAAATGTGGTATTTTCCTGGTCATTGGGGTCGATGGCTATCTGGAAGTAACCAGAGTATCCATAGAGGAAACAATAATACTTGTGACCACTCAGTCTTTCGATAAGCTGGTCAATGAAGGGTAGGGGAAAGTGGTCCTTGGCAGTAACCTCGTTAAGTCTACGATAGTCAATGCAGACTCTATAGCCTGTAACGAGTCGTAAGGCTACTTCTTCCCCTCTTTCGTTCTTCTCAACGGTAATACCTCCCTTCTTTGGCACAACTTGAGTAGGGCTGACCCACTCACTATCAGCTATGGCATAAATAATTCCCATGTCAAGCCATTTGATAATCTCCTTTTTGACAACCTCCTGCATGTGCGGATTTAGCCTCCTTTGAGGTTGTCTGACCTTTTTCGCTCCTTCCTCCGTTCGGATCTTATGCATGCACACGTCTGGGCTGATTCCTCTGATATCGCCCACCTGCCATCCGAACGCGAGGATATGTTTCTCAAGCACTTTGATTAATCCAGCTTCTTGCTCTGGATCAAGTTTAGATGAGATGATCAAGGGCAACTTATCACCGTCTTTAACGAAGATGTATTTTAGGTGCTGCGGAAGTGGTTTCAACTCTAAGTCAGCAGGTGGTTGCTCGATACTAGATTTCAAGGGACCACCTTTTTCCTTGTGAGCTTGGACCTGTTGACTGAAAAACACCTCATCTTCCTGAGGTGTAACCCCAGAAAGGTATTGAATGACATCATCTAGAGGAATCTTCCTGTCAGCTTCCGTTGTTTCTTTCTTATGCTTGACCATCTTCTTAAGTTCTTCTTCTTCAAGCTCTTCTGCAAGTTGCTCCCAATCATCCAAATCCCAATGAGCAGTTTCTCTCCAGAAATCTATTTCGTCCCAACTACCCATTAAAACTTCCTCCTCTGCAAGGTTAAAGTCTGGCTAGTTGAGCTCTTTCAAATCATCGCTGCTCATCCCTGGAATGTCCCAGATTTTCTGTTCACTCATAGGCTTAGTGTGCGCAGGTTGTTGAGACAACTCAACATTGATTACGGCCCGTGGACAGTTATTTCCTTCTTCGTGAATTATAACATCCAGGGCTCCTATCTCCGTGAGCTCTTCATCAGGGTCCGATTCACCTCCATAAATTGCTTCAATGAATGAAATCTCCTGGCTCGAGGCTTCCGTAGAATTTTTTTCCCGCTCGAGTGTAACGGAGGTGTCCTCTACTCTCAGAGTGATTTGGCCAGTTTGGAAGTCAATGGTGGAGGCAGAAGTGTTTAAGAAAGGCCGGCCCAGAATCAGGGGCATCTCCTTGTCGATCGGTGGTAATCGGTATGACCCAGTCAGTTGGAAAAACTAAATGTTTAACATGGATAAGGACGTTGTTAACACAACCAGCTGCTAAGCGGCTAGATCGGTCCACCAACTGAAGAGAGACGGGACGCTCCCTTAGCCTTTTGTCCAACCCGAGACTCTTGCAGACGTTCAATGGCATCACATTGACAGAGGCCCCTGAGTCGCATAAGACATTGTGGAACGTGTGGCCTTCAATCATGCAAGAGATTGAAGGTCGTCCGGGGTCACCTCGCTTGATTGCAACGCTCTGTGAAACCGTTGAACACTCTTCTCTTAGCACTTCCTCTGCCATTTCCTTGAGCTTCTTTTTACTTCCACAGGCATCCTTAAGATACTTACAGCACTTAGGCATCTCAGTTAATACCTCAGCAAGTGGCATAGTCACCATAGTATCTCTAAGCATCTTCCTCACTCCGTCATACTGTTCGTCAGAGTTTAGGATATTCTCTCTTTTCTTTGCCGGATAATGAAGGGTTTTCGAATGATTAATCATAGGTTGACTTTTAATGGCCTCATCCTCCTTATCCTTCCATCTGACGAACTTCTCAGTTTTCTTTTTAGTCAGGGGTTCAGATACCTGACTTCACTTCTTAACATCCTCATCACTATCCCCCGAAGAATCATCACCACTCAGCTCTTCCTCACTGTTGCTTTCTTTGGCATTTAACTTCTGATTGCCCCCTCCTGAACTTATGGCGTCAGGAGGGGCTACTGCATTCCGACATCTTTTCGGGTCCAGCTGTCTTACCGCTTCTGAGGGTGACTGCATTCAACTCCTCCTCTCCATACTCCCATTGAGGTGTGATGGCAGTGCAAGCGTTGATATCTGCCTTAGGGTTTTTATCTGTATTACTCGGCAGTCTTCCATGAGGTCTGCTTGCTTGTTGATCAGCCATCTGACCAATCTGTCTCTCCATCGTCTTTTGACCGGTGGCTAGTGTTTTCACCATGTCAACTAGCTCATCGAATTTCTTCTGAGAGACGTAGGTGGGCTGTTGATTTTGCGTTTGGGCCCAGTTACCTTGGGGTCTTGGGTTATTGGATGCACCAGGCGGTGTATAATAACTATTCCGTGGATTTCCCGAAAAGTTGCGGTTTTGAGTTTGACTCGATTGACCAGAATTTTGACTGAAGCCTCTGAAAGGTTGATTCTGGTTCTCCATGGCTTGTACTTCCTCATTCATCGTATTCCCGGCCTGTATGCCCGAGTAATTCACATCTGCTGGCCCTTCTTGCTGCTTCATTTGCATGTTGGCGAGTTGCTTATTCATTATTTCCATTTGAGCAACTAGCAGTCTTGTCTCCGAGTTACTTTCAGCAGCCGCCTTTTTGCTTCCACTAACATGGGTCCTCTTTTGAGTAGCCCACATGTTATTCTTAGCTATTGTTTATGCTACCCTGTAGGCAGCATCATCTCCTCCTCCTAAAAACGATCCATGAGCTGTGGAATCTAAGTAATCTCTATTGGGTTGAGTAACACCCTGATAGAATAATTCTAGGAGTTCATGTCGAGTGTATCCATGGTTAGGGCACTTCCTCATTAACAAATTCAACCTCTCCCAGGCCTTTCCCACACTCTCTCCTTCTAATTGCTCGAAAGTGGCTATATCTCATTTACGGTCCATTATCGTTCAGGAAAGCAATTTGAGCAAAGGCTCTTTTAACATCGGCTCAGGATTATGAAGAGAGTGATGGGGTAAGGACTTAAACCATCGATTTGCTTCACCCTCAAAGCAAGCGGAAAGAGTTTCAATTTAAGAACTTCTGTAGTAGAACGCTGAGGTAGTGACACGCTTCACATATTTGCACAAAAGAAGACAAGAAGTCATGTGGGTCTTCTGCAGCGAGTCATGGAATGAGCTATTTTGGACCATCCCCACAACTCCATTCTTAAGATCAAAATGCAGTCCTCCCATCTCTCGGAGGCCGAATTGGTCTATGCCCTTCCAAGAAGTCTTGATCAAGATATGGCGCATAAGGGTCTTTCTTGACAACAAACCGCAGCCGCTGAGGTCATTCTTTGTTGAGCATTCTCGAGGTTGATGTTGCATCTCTTTGGTTTATCCAGGCTTCTGCCGTTGTTGGTTTACGCAACATTTGCATCGTAATTTGGTTTAACTGAGCGGGATCTTGGTTATTATTCCTTGGTTCTCCGGTTCGTCATCACTAGAACCGTGTTCGCTCATCTTGTCAGAACTTTGAAATAATCTTCTTCTGACAATGTCTCGCTCAGGTTTTGGGTTAAAGATAAGATTTCCCTTCTTACTCCTGGTTTGCATAAACCAGAGAAGCAGAACAGGAAGAAATCAACCTTAGGGTTGATGAGAGGGGAATGTAGAGATGAGTAGAGGCTTAGAGGTTTAGAAAGAGAGAAGAGAGAGAAGAGACTGAAAAGTGAAATTTTCAGAGACTGAACTGGCGTTCAGTGTAAGTGGACGCTAGTTCAGAGAGGATTCAGGAAGTGAACGCTCGTTGAGCATCGCATCTTGGCGTTCGAGAGAAGACGGATGGGGCGGAGCGGGCGTTCGATATCGGTGACGCGCTCGTTGAAAAGTTTTTATTATTTTTTTATTTTTTATTTTTTTATTTTATTTATTTATAAAAGATAAAGAAACAGAAACAAGAAAAGAAACCTACCTATGAAAAATTTAAAACAGAAAAGGCACTAAGACGGTAAAAAAATAAATATGTTGAAAACTTCTAGGGCCAAAATGGAGGGGAAAACAGTGGATTTTGACCTCGAAAACGGCACTGAACGGCCTACGGCATTCATCATGTCGTCGGCGTCGGAACGAGCTTTCCGAATTGGGGTCCTGCGTTCCAAACGGACACTCGAGCCGAAAGTTATGGTCAAAATACTACCGCGTGCTAAAAGAGATCCCTTTTGACACAGAAAACTACACTATGAAGAATCCGACAACCGTTACCGACTCCCCGGCAACGGCGCCAAAAACTTGTTCGATAAAACTTGTTTTATATTTATTTTACCGAACACCCCAAGTATAAGGATCGTAGTATAGGGTGTTACCGAGTCGTCCTAAGGGAATCGTACAATTATCGGATTAAAATAAAGCTGTTATAAATAATGTCACAACTTATTAACTAAAATTAAATTTTATACTAATTAAACTAGGGTTTATGCTAATTATGAACAGTAAAAATGATGATGAACAGTAACTTCGATGAATAGTAAAAAACGATGAACAGTAAATTTGCAGAAAATTATCAATTAACAACTAGGGTTTCTAACACTAATTAACTAACTAGACGTAGCAATTGACGATTGTTACGAACGATTTCGGTTTATCAAAGATTTAAAAGAACGGTAAAACAACAAGGATCCACCACACAACAATCACGCAACCACTTTTTATGATCCAAATACGATTTATTGGTATGATCAATCTCGAAATCGACTAAATTCCTTTAAATCAATTTCTAGGATTCGTTTTCTTTTCCAAGCAAAACAAATTAACATTCATAACAAGATCATAAATTTGTTCCCAAATTAAACAAACCAATTAACAACAAGTGATTCCTCAAATTATCATTAACCGTATCAATTGAAAAGCTCTACTATTGAATCATATTTCCATATAAATTCAAAGCAAAATATGGTTTCATTGACATTCCTATCTAATAAAACACTTAACAATTAATCCAAGAATCAATCGATAAATAAAACAATATTCGAAATCATAAACAAGGATAAACTAACGATTCATGGTTGTGATGACGTTGTGTGGTTTCATCCCGTTGCTCTACCGCTATGTGCTTTAGCCAATAACCATGATGATAGTCATGATTATTGGAGAAGAAATCATCTCCTTTTTAAGGCTTTGGTGCGGCTGCTGTGAATGTAGCTCTGCGGCTGCTCAAGAATATGCGTATATGATGTGTCTGTATTAGGGTTTCCTCAGCGCTAAATTTATAGGAGTTTGAGGCGGTGGCTCAAGGTCGGTGTCCGGACGGGCGTTTGATGAGAAGCTGATCATCCTGTATCAAATTTCTGCCTTGCAACTTCTAAAATTCATATCTTGAGTTGTAGACCTCCAAAAATTATGATCCGAATGTCATAAAAAAGCTCTCGGAAAACTCTACAACTTTCATTAAGGACTCTTCTTCAGACAACGCCTTTTTGATTAGCCCGTCGTATTACGAGTATATTTCGGGATTTTCCACTTACCCAAATTGATTACCCACTTGACCACCATTTGAGTTGTAGAAGTCCGATTGACGTAATTCAAAGTGCGTTGGAAATCTCTTTCAAAGATCTACAATTTTCATGAAGAAGTCCTCCCCTGAAAATGCCTCTACGCTGGGTCAAATCTCCGTCGAAAATATGTAACGATTTAAGTACTTAGGAAAATTTGCTCCGTTGAACTTGTAAACTTGTGGCATCTTCTTCTAACCCTCTAAACACCTCTTTTAGACCGAAAATATGCATCTACAAGATATCCAAAATATTGCAAAGTGTAACAACATCCAAATAAACATAAAACCAATGATAAAAACACATAAATCAGCCACTTTTGCAATTTATTATCTTTAAACATCATTTGTTCAGTTTATCCTTTTGGCGAGTGATTTTCTATAAAAATCACTAAAACACGGGAGATAATGTTACGAAACAACTCGATAAAAACCATAAAATTAGTCGTAAACAGTAACATACATGAGGATTAAGTTTATGGTGATACACTTGAACTGTTAGTCCGTGGTGGACTTAATCAATGTATGGGGTCTATTGATTAAACCACCATCAATGCGCCCAGAACACTTTATGGTGTGACCGTCTTATCCGGACCGTCGATATTGGTTATCTAGGTGGGGCATTTATATATGATGTAGTCATATAGAACTGGACCGATTTAATCTGCATTTCTCATATAATTCCGTGATTGAGAAATCTTATTACATCACAAGATGATCATATATGGATTAACCTTAATCCTGAATTGATTGCAGACGCCTGCTTGTTTCAAGATAGGGTTTGATGTGTTCGTTAAGTATCGCTAAGAGGCGCGGTCTGAATCACTTTCACGTTGGCGTTATTCTGGAATGAGCGAGGACTGTGTGTCTCACAGATATGGAATCCATTCATTCCTACGGGAAGTAGAAAGACAATCCCCTTATTTGTTGATCCAAGAAACTAATTGATCGGCCGAGTTCATATTGGTTATGAACTAATTGATCACTAGTGGGTTGATGGTAAATAAGGATAAGATGTAATGAAGAATGTTTACGGAAATAATCCCGCTTCATTACGGATAGTCTATGGAAGGTTAGTCTGTATATAATGATTATATCAAAAGACATTTATTGACTCGACTTTCTGAGAATAAGTTATATCTATAATCGATAGAGTTCAGTTTCGGATTTATGGTGGCATAATTCCGGAATTAATAAGTTGAGTAGAAATATTATGTTCGATAAATATTTTATTCAATTTATTGTAGCTACTGGTTATAGGTTAATGGTCCCCGGGTTGGCTCCTAACACGCGAGTGTTTTCTCGATTTGTGGAATCTCGAGAATAAATTAAATAGTTGGTCTATTTAATGAATACGAATATGCGAATATTATTTATTTGGTAAATAATATGTAATATACAAAAGACATTTTCTATTAACCCAAAATGGCGCCATATTTTTTGATTTTGGGAAAAAAATTCTCCTTATTAATTATAATGTGGATAACATAATTATTTATGTGTTAAATAATTATAAATAAGAAATTAGTTTTCTTATTGGATAAATAGGAAATTTATTTTCCTATTGGATAATGGTTTTTATTTTCCTAAAAGGAAAAGATAAATTTGTGTGTAAAAGATAAATTCTCAAATTATTAGTTTTTTTTTATTAAAAAGAGAGTTTCTCCCAACACAAAATTGAACCATAGTAAATCAACGCCATTTTTTTAAGAAATGGGACGCACTTTTTAAAAAAAAGAGAGAAATTTGTTTTCTTGTCTTAGCCATTGCGAGAATAAAAACTAGGGTTTTTCTTGAAGTATATTCGAGGAGGTACTACTACGAGGATCGACGTCCACAAGTCGTCGCTTGGAGATACAATCCGGAAGATCACGGCTTCTTTTCTGTTAGGTAAATCTTCAACTTTCTTGTAGTTGGATTAATTTATTATGTGAATCATATCGTGGTAAAATCGCATGCGAATTTAATTCGTAGTTTCCGCTGTGCATGACCGAGTGTCTCGATTGGTGCTATGAATCAGATCAGACGATCTACTTATGGATCAGATCTAGATTCAGGTTTCTTTATATCCAGCACACCCCACCCTTCACTACCCAACCCTACCCAGCACCCAACCCTACCCTACCTTATCCACAATTCCACTCCACCCAATCTTACCAACCACACCACCCTACCTGACCTTACCCACAACCCTAACCTATCCTACACTATTCTACCATATCCCCCTTGTTGCACACATCACCTTGTACATTTGTGTTGGAAATATAATTTATGTTTTGATGATGATTCATCACTTATTCAGTTATTGTTTTTAGATCTCATTGATGAAGTGTCATAAGTAGCTGTTATAGTGCAAATCAAAAAGATGTCTAGAAATCAATGTATAGGATCTAATAGAGTCCGATATGTGTATAAGTTAATCAGACAAGCACTGTAATAGTTCTAGGATGAGAACTGAGAAATTGAGTATCTAACTTAAGGAAACTGAGATCCTCAAGAGATACTGGAAAACTGACATAAGAGCACACCAACAGAAACTGAAGAAGGTAAGTTCGCTGAGGGACACTGACTCATTTGACTTATCTAGAAGATAGAAAAACTGAGGGATCAGACTCAGTTATTGAAGACTGAAGAACTGAGAGTTCAAACTCACTTTATAAAGAATAAGTCGAGACTGTAAAGTTAGACTTTAGGCAAGATTGTGATGACCTGAACTGACTTTATGGATCTTGTAAAAGACCTAAGAATCATAAGGACAATGATATCTTTGATGATTGTTTGAAAATGATGTACTCTGAATTAGTCAATTATAATCAGAAGAAGGATAGAGTACTGAGATTTTGAAGAAGAGTAAAAACTCAATTAATGCCCTTAAAAACTGGACACTGACTACGTCATGTTTGAATCAGTTTTTAACTGAAGATAACTAGAGATAAGACAAACTGAAGACAAATCAGACCGTTATAAGATAAGCAATCTTATTGGACACGCAGAAATGTCAGGAAGGACACTGCCACACAAAAAGGAAAGCAGGACCACTAACAGCTATAAGGATTCAAATTCAAATGATCTAACCGTTAGAGAAACCCCTATAAATAGATCTCTTTTGCAACAAGGAGAGATGCGGAATTCTAAAAATTAATCTAGTAAAGAAAGATCATACTAAGAGGAAAAGCAAATCAAAAGAATTCCTGCTAAGCACTTAATTGCAAGATCAAGAAATTTTTTCAAGTGTTCATAGCATTCAAAGAAACATCAAGATCAATCATTTGAAGAAGAATAGAGTTGTTCATAACTTATATATCTAGAAGAGAAAGCTTTAATCACAAGTTGAATTATAGTTATTGATTCAAGTCTCAACTTTGATTTTATCAATGGTTTTAGACTGTGAAACACCAAGAAAGTGTGTAGGAAGGTTGAGCTGCAGTCAGGAAGACTGTGTTTGTGATGAGCTGGTGAAGAGGAAATTCAACCATCTAAGGACCAGTGTAGCAAGCTTAGTTCAAACAGCAATTCTACCTGTTGAAGACTGAAGCTGGAAGATTGTGAAGCTAGGGATTAGTGAAGGACAATCAAGTGTCTAGAATTTACATTGTGTCTTTGGCCTCCACATCATAGGAGAAGAGAGGACTGATAGAATTACACCATCAGGAACCTCTATAATTCTTATATATTTACCTTACGCATTTACTGACTGCATTGTAGTTATATTCATCCAGTTCACATACTCAGCAAACACCAGAAACTGAGTCAGCATATTAACTGATAATTCATATTTTACAAAGGCTTAATTTAATCCGGTACCGGTTAACTCAGCTAATGATAAGTCAGTTTTGACTTATACTCAGCAAAGTTAGCTTAACTCCGTGCAAGTTTTAGTTGAACTAAATATGGTTTTTTGTGACAAGTTTATTCATCCCCCCCCCCCTCTAAACTTGTGTTAGCCTTTTCAAGGGACCAACAATTGGTATCGGAGTAGTTCTTCCTTTTGGAGGTGATCCAAATCTGTTACTTCTCCGAGGCATCAGTTGTTTCCGATACCAACAATTGGTATCAGAGCAAATCTTCTATTTTGAAAAGATCTCCGATTGAGCGTTATTCAGTTTGAAATAACTGGGTATCAGTGGTTTCTTTGACCAACCTCAGCTGATTCTCTAAATTAAATTAATTGCTTAAGTTTTTCAAAACTACATCAGGTTAAGCAGAGTAGTACTTTACATGTTACTGAGCCAACTATGAATACTGGGAGGGATTTGACAAATACTACTGTTAATACTGCAACTCATACTACTCCAACTCAGGCTTCGAGCCCTAGACCCACAACAACCACAGAAAATCATAACTCTTTCCATGCTCTACAGGAGCTTAATGATGATGATATTTTTGAGACTGCACCCCATTCGCTTTTGAAAGAAGACATAATCAGGCAGGTGGAAAATAGGCCGAGATCAGCTGGTTATGATACAGAGCATCCTATCGTGCTGCCAGATTTGATAGATTTTCATACCTCATTAGATCAACGATTACTTAATTCTGGTATAGTAACACGCAAAGGCTGGGAACCCATCCTCAGATCCCTGCTATCCCTGTTGATGTCGGCTTGGTCAACTCTAATACTACCGACATAATGCCTCTACAGCCTAGCAGTGATTGGCAGGAAAGTATGGTAGAGGAATCACAAGAACATGATCTTCTGGTTGACAAAGGTGACAAAGGAAAAGACTCGCTCGCCGAGGGTAGCGACTTGGTAGCAGATGAACCTATGTTGAAGCATGAAAGCGTTTTGGCCGAGGGGACCATTAGCCAGGAAAACCCGACTTTGAATTCTTCCATGGCCCAAGCAGAGACCAGCGACAAGGCAGATGGATCATCCAATCCCCCGGGCACTTCCAATTATGCTACACAGAAAAAAGGGAGGAAAAAGGAAGGTTCACGGTCGTAACACAAGATGCGGTACCTTCTCAAACTTATCACTTACGCTCTTCCGATGTTAAGCCCGATAAATATTTTGTTTTGGAATGTGCGCGGTGTTGGCAATGTTAATACTCAAACTTGCATTAAGAATATTTGTACACAAAATAATGTTAAAATACTTGTTCTTATTGAACCTTTATTTTCTGCAAAGTTCACTAATAGTATCCGTCTTAAACTGGGGTTTGATTACTGTCAATCTGTTTTGCGAGGGAAAATTTGATTCTTATGGTCGGGGGTCGATTGTTCTCTGGCTATGGATTGTGATCACTGCTGACATTACGGATTAGAATGGAGATAATTTCTATGTTTCGGGGATATATGCTAAACACAGTAGACTTCCTAGAGAGTCGCTATGGCATGCGATACAGAATCGGGCCCAGCATAACAATAGTCCTTGGATACTGGGGGTGATTTCAACATTATCCGTCAGGCTGAAAAGAGGAAAGGGGGCGGCCCTCCTAAGGTCAACGACATGCAAGACTTCAGTGACTGTGTTCAGAGGGCTAGTCTCACTGAGGCATCCTTTGAGGGATCTAACTTTACATGGTACAATCGCAAGATATGGCAGCGACTGGATAGGGTTTTCTTTAAAGATAGCTGGCTGGAACAATTTGATGTCACGAAGGTTTCTCATCTTCCCAGGGTCCATTCAGATCATTGCCCTCTCCTGACTATGTGTGGTTCTAATAGTCCGGGTAAGTCCACTTTTTGCTTCGTTAATGTATGGACTGAAGATGCTACGTTCCTTGACCTTGTGAAGTCGGTTTGGGAGGAACCTGAAGAAGGCCAGGGTATGCGGCTTCTGGCTGGGAAGCTCAAGAAGCTGGCTCATAAACTAACTGATTGGAATCGGGTGGTGTTTGGGAATATTTTTTAGAATACTAAGAAAGCGTTGTTAGCGGTTAATGAGAAGACCATTCGTCATGATCAAGATGGGTCGACATCGGCTAAGGCAGATCTTGATCAGGCCATCTTTGAGTATGAGAGGTGTAATAATGTTGAGACTCGGTTCCTCAAGCAGAGAGCGTCTGTGAAGTGGATTGAAGCTGGGGATGCCAACAGTAAATTTTTCCATGCTATTTGTAAACAGAGACGGAATCAAAACTACATTCACAGGATTAAGGCAGAAGACGACAGTTTAATTGATAATCAGGAAGATATTCGTGCTTCGTCTGCTACTTTTTATGAGAAACTTTTCTCAGCGGATAGGGAAGGGATGGGCATTCCTCTTGTTAACTTTTCCCTCCCTCAGATATCTCATGCGCAGAATGTGGTCCTCATGGATAACCCTTCAATGGAAGAGATTCATGATATGATATTATATATGAGCTCTGATAGTGCGGCTGGGCCTGATGGTTACACAACGCACTTCTTTAAAGTTTGCTGGCCGATTATTAAGCAGGATATGGTTAACGCGGTTGTTGATTTCTTCTCAGGCGGTCATTTTCCTCGTTATTTCTCCACCTCCACGATTATTTTGTTGCCCAAGAAGAAAGGGGCGGATAAATGGAAGGAGTTCCGGCCTATTAGTCTTTGCACGGTATTCTCCAAAATTATCACCAAGATTATAACGCAGCGATTGAATCCCTTTCTTCCCATGCTGGTGGCAGATCAGCAGACTGGCTTTGTCCCTGGTAGATGCATCACTGACAATATCCTTCTTGCCCAGGAGCTATGCAAAAATATTAATAAAAAACTATGCCACCCCAATATTATGCTTAAATTTGATATGGAAAAAGCTTATGATCGCATGAACTGGGGTTTTATTATGAAAATGTTGAGGATGTTCGGTTTTCAAGAGCCTTTCATTGATCTTATCTTCAGAACTCTTGCTGACAACTGGTTTTGTGTCCTGCTCAATGGTGTGCCTTCTACACACTTTCACGCGACTCGCGGAGTTAAGCAAGGAGACCCTCTTTCTCCTGCTCTGTTTGTTTTAGCGGCTGAGTATTTCGGAAGGCTGATTAATGATTTTATGTCTCAGAATCCTGGCATGCAGTTTCAGTCGAAAGTAAAGGACATCCATTACCGTGCCTTTACGGATGACACGATCTTATTTACCCGTTGTAATAAGAAGGGGTTGCGGGCCCTCAAAGAGCTTTTCCACCATTATGAATTAGTTTCTGGGCAGCGTATTAACTCCACTAAAAGTACGTTCATTGGGCATAATTTGCCATCTACTAAGTCTGGCTAGGTGAGTAATATTTTAGGCTTTCTACGGGAGAACATGCCTTTTCGTTACTTGGGAGCTCCCCTTTTTTGGGGCCGGAATCGCATCCTCTACTACCAGGACATTATCGACAAGGTTCAACGGAAGCTTCACCACTGGGGAAACAGGCTTCTTTCTTTTGATGGGAAACTCATCCTTCTCAGACATGTCTTAACATCCATTCCAATCTATATCCTTCACGTGCTGGTTCCCCCTAAAGAAGTTATTCATCGTCTCCATCGTATTTTTAATAAATTCTTGTGGGATAGTGGGCCGGATGGGAATCACATTCACTGGAGATCGTGGGATAAATTGTGTACACCGACTGAGGAAGGTGGGTTGGGTGTCCGTAATCTCTTCGATGTTATTGACACATTTGCGATCAAAGTCGTGGGTTCGTTCTGGCGTAAACAGGTATATGGGCTAAGGCCATCTTCAATGCTTACATAGTTGATAAGTCTCCGCTGGATGTCCCTGAGCCCAAGGTCACTACGCCGATGTTACACAGAGTGTGGAAAATGAGAGACAAAGCTGAACAATTTATATCTTGGAGAGTAAATGCCGGAAATGTTGACTTCTGGAGAGACAAGTGGACGGAGGCACATCTTGGAGATTCTCCGGACGGCCTGTCTTGGAAGGTTAAGGATTTTTGGGTGCATGATCAGTGGAATACCCAGCTTCTGCATTCTTATTTACCCAGTCACATCGTGGAAGAGATCACTCTTATGCCTTTCACACGTGATAAGGAAGATGAGCTTATTTGGACCCTTAGCCCTGATGGGAGGTATACCACTCGGTCCACGTGGAGCATGGTTCGCACTGGTCACCCCCCCCAACGCCTTATTTTAAATAATATGGAACAACCTCCTTCCTCTCAAGATTTCATTCTTTTGTTGGAGGTTACTTCACAACATTCTACCCACTGATCCGAACATTCAGCGACTGGGTATAACTCTGGTGTCTAAATGCTTTGCGTGTCACCACGGGGAGGACCAGCGTCACACGTTTATTGATTGTCACTTTGCCAGCTCTGTATGGAATTACTTTATGAATAACTTCGGGTTACGGTTTACCCCTACTTTAGGCATAGTGCCTATGCTACACTACTGGAAGAATTCAACTACTAATATCTCCCGCATTCGCCTTATTGTACCGGTCATTGTTTTTTGGGGCATCTAGGCAGAAATGAATAGATGCAGGCATGACGACGTCCAGCCTTCTATACAGCGCACCATCATTCAAATTGAGCGGGCTATTAGGAAACTCGCTTTTCGGAAGGAGCTGGAAGCCAAATTCTTGGGATCTGATAGAGGTAGTCATTTCTTCCAGCCCTTCAAGATCAAACAGACCCCAAAGCGGAAAGTGTGTTACCTGAGATGGGTGCCGCCACACTCTGGCAATGTTAAACTGAATGTGGATGGGAGTGTCAGGAATGGAATTGCGTATGGGGGAGGCATCCTCAGAGACTCTGATGGCGGGTTTATTATGGCTTTTCATTCATATTTTGGGCAGGGGACAGTGGTGGATGCTGAGATTAAAGCTCTGTTGTTTGGTCTTCGCATGCGCACCTATGCACATGCTATGGATATCGAATCGGACTCTCTTTATGTGTATCGTATGGTGTCTGGAGCAAGTGATGGGGGTCGGCCCCTGTGTCTCTCCATCACTCAGATTTGTGCTATCCTGAGAACGCTGCAATATACTATTTCTCACGTCTATAGGGAGTGCAACAGGGTCGCTGATGCCCTTGCATCGTTGGAAGGAGATGACAAGATTTCCACTCACCAGAGGGATGTCCCACCACACATTCTGAATTACTCCATGATGATTTACATGGCCCAGCTCATATCCGTTACGTCTGTGATAATCCGGGAAGCACTCTTCACTTGTGAAGGGTGCAAACCAGGTCGTATTGTTCATTTCACATACTTTTTGTTTTTACCAAGTCGTATCCATATACTGCGTATCACACTTTGTGCAGATCGATGAAGCTCCCCAAAGAATATAGCCATGCAGTCTGCCTGACGTTTCATCATGGACATGGCCTACAAGATCGCGCCTACCTTTGGACGCACCCCTACCGCAATGCTAGGGGTGCAATCCAGGTGTTTTTGTTGCTTTGCCGTCGAACGATATGCTGATACTTTTTTTAGTATTTGATACACCCCTTTATATAATTGGTACAACTTCTGACATGTATGTGGCTGATCACTTTACGGACCGGACATGTCGAAATTTCATCAGGAAGGACCACAATCCTCTGTTGCTCATGCAAGTTCAGACAAGGGTGCAAAGAGATCTTCGGCTTACTTTCCTTAGATCGTATACACAGGGCAGAAGACAGAATTACATCATGTATTCCACTTTGATTTCCACTGATGTAATTATTTATAGGGCAGGGATTTTATTGGGAGTGCATAGAGCGAGTACTCTTCCCTATGTGATGGATTTTCCTACTCTGGGTTTGCCACACATAGGGTTTATGGAGGCCATTCTATGCACTCTATCACGTAAACTTGGGGCGGGCCGGGATATGGCACTTAACTTTGTAGCTCTTTATTTGGTTTCTCAATAAAATAAAGTTGCGTTAAAAAAAAACACCATGGATACACATCATCACTTTATAAATTTGATAAACTGTTCATTTTTAAGATTTGATGAATACAAAAATAAATTGCAGGCTCTGGTGGCTAATACTCAAGAAAAACTAGTTGAAACATTTATTGAAGATCCATACATCGCCAAGTCTGAAGAAAATGATGAGACTCTACACATAAGCTTTGGAGGAAATGACTATGGTGAGAATGATGAAGTAATTATACTATTTAGAACTAGTTCGATGAACAACTCTGCCAAATCAAGCAAAGGCAAGCAGATATTGGAATATGAAGTAGATGAAACTGAAAACTTGTCAGTCATATATCATGAGGCAAGTACTTCCACTTTTAACACTCACGTAGCCGTGAACAATCATAGAAATAAAGATTTCAATGAGACCTTGGACATACTCATAAAGGAATTATAAGTGATAGGGATTTTCCTAATTATAACTCGGAACTGTCGCTCCGATCGCCGTGAGCCAGCTGAATACGCATCAGACCGGTAGTTCGCCCACCGTAATAGAGGGGACCGGCCACCTTCGGGATAATCCGCCAGTATGCGGCATTCAGCTCAAGTTCGGAGCCGCCCCATTTCGCCAACGGACAGGGCATGCGCCACGCATCTGCATCATCGATGTCTTTTACCGTAATTATTTGACACTGTACATTGATTTCCCTATAAATAGGGCGCCATGTAACCCCCTTTAAAGAGCGACACTTTTGGAGATATAAAAGATAAGGCAAAGCCAGATTCTCCTACTCTTTAACTTGCTCCACACGGTACACCACCGGAAAAGACTGTTCTCCTATTTTACACTTCAATAACAGCCAGATATCCACCATAACGCTACCATGGACAACCTGGGATAATTTCGACGTTATCAGTTGGCTCCGTTACCGGGAAAGGTTACTTTTTAGCCAATCTACAGATCTCACAGCCACCGTGGACAAGGCTCCTTTTTCCGGATCATCTTCAGCGCTCCTCAGCAGGAAGCTTCAGGCCTTCAGACAGCTGCATTGACACGTCCGATTCAGTATCGAAATAACATCACTACAAGGTAACCTCCTCGACTCCCTGTTCAGAATCACGAGTCTGCGTTTGAATCATCCTCTCTCGTGGGTTTCAGATAGAGAAATTCGTCGGAGTGGGCATCGTAAGTTTCCTTGCCGGAAACTACGTTTCAGAACTTTCTTTTACGCCTTTGATAGTTGCTCAGTCACGGATAAAATTAAACACGCGTGAAACTGTCGATTATGCTCCTAAGAAAACAAGGCATTCAGAATTTATAAATTAAGGGAATGGCAAGAATCACGCCCGTTGCTTAGACCGACAGTAAAGCATAGTTTCAGAGGTCATTGCATGTTCTCCTGAGTCCTCACGTAGTTAGTCGGAATAAGGATCGGTAAGCTGCATTGTAGGATATTGGGAATCTAGGGACTTCACGCTTGAGAAATCGCAGTCGTCTCTCGAATTCCAACCTCCGTACACCGGCTCCGGCATTAAACCCAATGGATATTTCGCCATCAGAAAATATCCCCAGCATGCCACCCCAGTAAACATCAAACAGTACAGGGTTGGTGAGTGTCAGAGCAGTTGGGAGTCAGAATATTATTTGATCACTCGTACAACTACCCAGTCAGAGTTTAACAGATGGCAGGGCCAAAAGAAAAAGTCCACGTCACACCTACCCCAGGAAAGGGATCCGCAAGGGATCCTCATCAACATAGTGGCGCGGATCCCTCTCTAAGAAACCCCACCGCAGAATGGGGTAACGCGCAGAAAGAGACGGACGCCAGAAATATAATAAACCGAAGAAGGTCTAACTCTGGGAGTGACACGGGGAATTCAACGTCGGTTCACTCTGAGCCTGCATGTGGGAAAAACAGGGCAGGAACCTCAAAACAGTGCAAAGGCAAAGAGCAGCTCGTCGAAAAAACCCAGAGGGCAGAGGAGACCCCAGGGGCGGAATCACCACAGGCAAAGGCAGCTATAGCATACGCGGAATACGTGAAACAAATGTATGCAGCTAACCTACGTCTGGCTGCATGTAACTTACCCCTCATCGCTATCGAGGAACAGATCCCTATTCCCCCCGAGCATAAATAAACGGCCCCCGTAAGAGTGCGACCAGTCCGAGCATCCGGGATAATGAGGGAAGGACCGGAGGGAAGCGTATATTCATCAACAGGGCAAAAGAGAAAGCTTATGCCTGAAAAAAGCGGCGAGAGAGCATCGCCTGGAACGATTAGGCGCGCTCGAGAAAAAGTCGTGCATCAACGTCTCAGGTCCCCGCCCCGAGAAAAACGCGCGATCGACCAGGGGGCGAGGATCCCACGATGCGAGGCTCATCATAGACAAGAAAAGAGCAGAGCAAGACGTGGAGTCGGCATATTACGCGGACTCGGATGATATCATCAAAAGAAAAATGGTACCCGCCAGAAGCGCTGCGCCGACGGGAGACGACCGAATGAAGAGGATGGAGAGGGAAATTTCCGAGTTAAAGAAATCTAGGCTCGAGGGAAAACCCGAGCCAACCCAAGGAATCGACATTCTCTCAAGCGAAATACTGGAATCGTTACCCTCTAAGGGCGTGCAATATTCACAGTACGTCTATTACAAGGGAACTACGTGCCCGTTGGAATGGATAGCCGCCTTCCAGAGTTGAACACTCTTGGCCACATCAAACAAATCGGCATGGTGTGTAGCGTTCGTAGGAAGCATGCAGGATCGAGCCGCCGATTGGCTCAGAAGCCTACCCCGCAACTCTATTAAAAGTTGGGAGGAGCTAAGGACGAAGTTTCTAAAAGAATTTGTAACGGCGGAACGGCCTAGAAAAACCATTGAGGATCTTTACGAAATAAGACAGGGAGATGGAGAATCCTGTAAGAGCTACCACGATCGATTCGTCAGAGTGTATGAACAAACGAAAAACCTACCTGAGAACGAAGTCCAGAGGGGATTTCTGAACGGTATCGCTAAGGGCCCTATGAAAACACACTTCGCCATGAGTCCCCCTTCAAATCTACGCGATCTCTCAACCAAGCCCGCATCTTTGGGCTAACAGAGGCGGCTCCCCCGTCATCCGGAAAAGGAAAAAATCGGAATGAGTCCAGGCACTCTGGTGAGGAAAATAGGGATGAGTCCAAGAAGGACCGAAAGGATGATTGAAAGAGAGGGAAAAATCGAGATAAGGAAGTCAGAAAACCGTTCAAGTTTGACGAGTCCGATTTTGTCCCCATCAACGCAAGTCTATCGGAAATACTGTTTGAGATCAAGGACAGAGTAGAGTGGCCAAGACCTATAAGGTCCGATCCGAGTTCGAGAGACGATACCAAGTACTGTGACTTCCATGAGGATCACGGACACCTCACCGACGAGTGCTTCACACTGAGAAGGATCATCGAGAAAATGATAAGGAACGGGGAGTTAGACAAATACAAGAAAAATAGTGGTGGACGCAAGGATGATAGGGGGCCTCGGAGATAACGAAATGAGATTAAGGTAATCACAGAGGAATTCCCTAGCAACCATCTCATCAAGAGTCAGATTAACGCGATCAACGTCAGGGGCAGGGAGAAACCAATCATCCTGGCTCCTGACGAACATGCAATAATGTTCAACAGGAGTGAGCTAGTGGGCTCACCAGGGGCAATGGAGCTGCCGATTGTGATACAGGTCGGGATCAACGATTTCGGGGTCAATCGGGTACTCTTGGATAAAGGGGCCGCGCGCGACATCATCTACTTGGAAACATTGAAACAGCTCAAGATGGGTATATCCAAACTAAAGCCTTATTTAGGAATGCTGGAAGGATTCTCCAATGATAAGGTATCCGTCCTAGGCGTCATCGACTTGGAAGTGGAGATCGGCGACCACCCACCATACCGCAAAGAAAAAATAAACTTCCTAGTGGTTGATCTGCATTCCCACTATACTGCGATCCTCGGAGTCCCCTCTCAGAGAAAATTTCAAATGATTGTTTCGATCCCTCATCAAAGGATGAAGTTCTATACCGACGAAGGGATCGGGCTGGCCGTCAGCAAACCACAAACTCTACTGAATCATGTCACCACAAATCGAAGCGATTACCCTGCCAGGAGCATGGGCAAAAGGCCCCGGGGGGAGGCGTCTGAGCCAGCATCAAGAAGGATCCGCATCGACACTATCGAGGCGACGAAAGCTCGAAGTGAGCCGTGCCCTGGTAGTGAAGACGCCTCAGTCGAACCCAAGACGGTCATCTGCGACACCCTTCAAGTCAGGGACGAGTCAGACTTCACCACCGAGGACGAGTTGGTGGAAGTAATCGTTAATGAAGAATACCCCGACCAGAAGATAAAAGTGGGCGCTCAGATGAATGAAGAGGAAAGAGAAAAGTTGGTCCTGATGTTAAGAGAGAACTTGGATGCGTTCGCTTGGGTAGTTACAGATATGAGAGGCGTGGAACCCGAAATAGCGATGCACCAATTGAACGTGAGTCCAGCCTTCAAACCCATCCAACAAAAAGCTCGACAGTTCTCCAAAGAAAAGGAAGACGCCATCAGGATAGAGGTGAGTAAGTTAATTGAAGCAGGAATTATCCGGGAGCTTCAGTACCCAACCTGGCTGGCCAATGTAGTCATGGTTAAAAAGCATAATGGAAAATGGCGCATGTGCGTCGACTTTACTGACCTGAACAAGGCTTGTCCGAAGGACCCTTATGAGCTGCCCAGAATCGACAGAATGGTCGACCGAATAGCCGGATTCAAAATGTTAAGTTTCTTAGACGCGTACTCAGGCTATCACCAAGTAATGATGTCCAACAGGGAAAAAGAATTGACAGCTTTCCAAGCCGCGGGCGGAATGTACTATTATGAGATGATGCCATTTGGTTTGAAGAATGCCGGATCCACATACCAAAGGATGGTCAACAGAGTGTTCAGCTCCCAAATTGGCAAGAATATGGAAGCTTACATCGACGACATGGTGGTCAAGTCCTCCACCGCCAGCCATCTGGCTGACCTTCAAGAAACTTTCGACAACGTCAAGGCACATTCTATGAAGCTCAACCCCGCGAAGTGCACCTTCGGAGTCCAAGCCGGAAAGTTCCTAGGTTTCATGGTAACTCAGAGGGGGATCGAGGCAAATCCTGAGAAAATTCAAGCGCTGGCTAACATGGAAGAGCCGAGATGTGTGAAAGAGGTTCAAAGGTTAAACGGTAGAATCATCGCATTGGGAAGATTCGTCTCCAGATCCGCCGACAAATGCCTTCCTTTCTTTAAAATTCTCAAGGGGAACAAGACCTTTGAGTGGACAGAAGAATGCTCCCAGGCCTTCAAAGCCGTCAAAGAATATCTGGCAAGCCCTCCGCTGCTAGTCAGCCCGGCATTAGGGGACGAACTTTTTTTGTATTTGGCCGCTTCGGACCGGGCCATTGCAGCTGTTCTTGTCAAGGAGGATGGGACCCTCCAAAAGCCCGTTTATTTTGTATCGAAGGCCCTCAGTCCCGTTGAGAGCCTCTATCTTAATGCAGAAAAGTTAGCCTACTCGCTTGTTGTCGCCGCCCGGAAACTCAGGGCCTATTTTTCTTCACACTCAATCGTGGTCCTAACAAACAGTCCTTTGCGGCAGTTACTACACAAGCCAGACCTCTCGGGCAGAATGCTAAGGTGGGCCATAGAGCTGACCGAATTCGACGTTCGGTATGAGCCCAGAAAGGCTATAAAGGCCCAAGCCTTAGCAGACTTTATTGTTGAAACGAGCTTCACAGAGGAAGAATCCACCGGACAGTCTAGTTCGCCGAACGTTGACAAATCAAACACCCCAACAGAGGTCGAGCCGAATAGACCGATCCTCTGTTGGCAGATGTACGTCGACGGGGCCGCGAGCCGAAACGGTTGTGGCGCTGGGATAATACTTCTGGAGCCGGGCTCATCCGAAGAGATTGAAAAAACCTTACGGTTCAATTTCACCGCATCCAACAATCAGGCCGAATACAAAGCGGTCATCGCTGGCCTGGAACTGGCGAGATCTATGAGCGTTGAAAGCTTAGAGGTATTTTGTGACTCGCAAGTGATAGTGTGCCAAATAAATGACAGGTTTGAAGCAAGGGACGAGATACTCAAGAAGTACCTCAACCTCGTCAAAAAGCTCATGAGCGGTTTCAAATACTGCGAATTCAAAGGCATACCGCGAGAGCAAAATGAGCGGGCGGATTACCTGTCCAAACTCATATCTAAGGACGAGTTCAGCAACCCCGCAATCATGTTCGAATATCTGGAGGAGCCCGCTGTCAGCCGGGCCGAAATCATGGACATCCAACCATCAACACCATCCTGGATAGACGAAATAAAGGCGTATATAGAAAATGGGATATCACCAGAGGACGCCAAGGAGGCTCAAGCCTTGAGGAAAAGGGCCGCAGGGTACACCATACTAAATGGAATTTTATACCGGCGATCATTCTCAAAACCGTTACAACGATGTGTGCGACCTGGAGAGGTACAGGGAATCCTCACAGAGTTACATCAAGGAGTATGCGGCGGCCACCCCTCCAGCCGCACCCTCGCACAGAAGGTGTTGTTGGCAGGATACTACTGGCCAAAACTTGCGGAAGACGCTGAAAGCTATGCAAAGGGTTGCGATAAGTGCCAACGCTTCGCCGATATTCCCCGACTACCTTCGGTGGAACAGAGCGTAGTCACCGCGGCCTGGCCTTTCGACATGTGGGCTATCGACCTCATCGGCCCACTCAAAAAGGGGAGATCAAGATGTGAATATGTGGTCGTCGCTGTGGACTACTTCACAAAATGGATCGAAGCGAAAGCGCTCGTGAAGATATGCTCCAGCGACATCATATATTTCTTACTGGACCAAATCCGGACAAGATTCGGAGTCCCACGAGCTATTGTGTCCAATCATGGTCCACAGTTCAGAGACGAGTTCGACAACTTCTGCAAGGAGCACAACGTCAAGCATTGGCAATCCTCGGTGTGCTACCCCCAAGGAAACGGACAGGCGGAGAGTGCCAACAAGCAAGTACTGAAAAAGAGCCTAGATGATAAAGTAGGCAAATGGGTGGATTACCTGCCAGAAGCCCTCTGGGCTCTGCGAACAACTCGGAAAGCAACAACAGGGGAAACCCCGTTCTCGCTAACATACGGTTCCGAGGCAATGGCACCGGTAGAGATGGCACTCCCAAGCATCAGGGTCTCTCATTTTGACGAACCCAACAATGTGATCAATCGACATATCGAATTGGATTTAGCGGAGGAAAAACGTTTGAAAGTCCGGGCACAACTGGTCAATTACAAACAAGCCGCCAAGAGATACCATGACCAGCATATCCGAGATCACTCGCTTGCAGTGGGGGATTTCGTTCTCCGAAAGCGACAAGCCACAGGCCAAAAAATAGACAAAGGAAAGTTGGCTGAAAACTGGGAAGGCCCTTGGCGGGTGTCAAAGATTGTCAAAAAGGGAACCTACATTCTCTCAGACAAGGAGGGCAACGAATTCAATAGGCCCTGGCACGCTGACAACTTAAAGAAATACTACATGTAAGACCAGCGGCCTCAGCTTTCTTATTTTCATTTTCCGTAATGAAGCAATGATTAATATAAAGGCGTCAAGCCTCTTTTATCTTGATTATTATGAATGAATTTTATCTCAAACAAGCGAAACCCGTCCGACACAGAAGGGGGACGGGGTGAACAACGCGGTCAAAAATTTCAAAATTCGAAATTCAACAAGAAAAAAAAAATTTGTACAAGGAGGGAAATCTCCTAAAAAATAAAAAAATAAAAAAAAAAGAAAGAAAGGATTATTACTACTATTATTACTATGCCTCGGGAGCTGGGGCCGCTATATATACATCAGTGGTCGGACATACAGGCATGCCATGGCTTCGGATGCACATATTGGAGATCATCCAAGAGAATGGCATTACCAGACCGGCATCCATCAACCGGGCGAATTTGATCGCTTCTTGGTGGATCAAACGACCCCAGTTAATTGGCACGTCCGGCAGTGAAAAGGCGTGAAGAACGAACGCCTCATCTTCAGTGACCACCTTGTAATCGGGCATGCAAAAGACCCGAGTATTTAAGAAGCATTTCCATTCCCTCTCTGGCCGACCGAGCATATGGATTCTGACCTCCATATCATTCACCCAATCGTGCCGCAGCAGAGACTCAAATGCCTCGGCAAGAGTGCCAAAATAGTTGATCGGATCTTCAAGGTCCCAAAGGACGTCGTAATCCTCAGTAGGATTAGGGAGGCCGTAAAACTCATTAATGACGGCCGGAGTAAAGTTCACCGTCACTCCACGAACATCAACGGTGGTGGTACCCTCAGCATCATTATCCGCTGCCAAGGCGGAATAGAATTCACGAACCAATGTCAGGTTATACTCCCCAACTGGAGGGACCACGAATCTCTCCCAGCCATTGACGAGAATTCTAGCCCGGTGGCCTGGACCAATACGATCTTGATCCAGTCCCCTCTCATGCATAAGAGGGCAGTTGCTGAAATAATTATGGAAATAACGTTTGGCCGTGGGAGAGGCAGTCAGACGGAAGCATACCGAAAGCCCCTCGTCTAAAGCAGGGTTAGAGACAACAGACTCTGGATCAGAACTCTCAGATGAAGAAGACATAGTGAAATAATAGAAACACACAGAGATTGAAGATATGTTTTCAAAATAAAGAAGAGGTTGCAGGAAAATAGCAAAGAAAGAAGGTGGAGAAGGCCCTCCTTTTATAGGTCGAGAAACCAAAAAGGCGGGAAGACAAGGGGTCGCGAACGTTTGAATTCAGACGCCATTATCAACATTAATGGGGCCGACGTTTTGAAAAAAGCAACTGTCGTTAATGCGCCGATTGGGCCAAAGGTCGCAGCGGGTCATAATCACAAAAGATTAGATCAAAGGTCACAAGACTCCAAACGACTTCGACTTCGGCAAAGAATAAGAAGCCAACTAAGCAAAACAAAAACGATACAGAAAGAAATTTCTTTATTTAAACAAAGACCCACAAGGCCGATTATTTACAGGAAAACGAAAAGAGGGTCTAAACTCAATTAGCTTCGGAATCCGTCGACGTGTCCGAATCAATACGGGCTAATTCGACATTGGCACGGGGCGGCACAAGAACATCATCGCTAGACGCAGGCATGCCAGGGGAACCAACGCACAAGTGCGAGATCAGCCTCGGGAAAGGGATGGGCCCATGGAGGTCTGTCTGAGCAGCAAATGTAATTATGGAGCGGTAGATTAGCCGCCCCCAGTCGATGCGCACTTCCTCGCCTCCCTCCAGAATCGCATAAAGAAGATGCGATTCGGCCTCAGAAATCTCTTCAGCGTCGAAAGAGGGAAAAACCCTGGAATTAATAAACCTCTTCCACTCCCGAGAGGCCTGGGACATCTCTGAAGCATAGCCCTCGGGCAATGGATTCCAATCACCAGGAATCAACCGCCTAAGTGCAGCGGCCCCGTAAACACGCCTTCTCACCTCTTCGCCCAAGCCCCAAGCCGTCTCATAATGTGCATAAGCCGGAGGGGAGGGTAAATGGAAGACACCATTGATGATCTCAGGGGAGAGAACAACATGAACACCCCGAAGGGGGACGACAGTTGAGGAGGCGTTAGGCAGCACCACCACCGATAATGCGGAATAGAATTCCCGCACAATGGTGGTGTTGTACACCCCCCTAGGGGCCCCCAGGAAGTCAGACCACCCCATCCGGGCAGTACGCTGGCGTTGAGCATAGCAAATCTTCCGACGGTTCAAACCCCTTTCACGCAGGAAGGGAAGATCATTAAAAACAGATAGAAGTTTGGAAATTGCAAGAGGCGAGGCTGTCTGAAAGAAAATCGAATTACTAAAATCAGCCATGACAGGGGAATAATCAGAAAATGGAATAGAGTTGTGATATGTAGAAGAAACGTGAAAAAAAGCCCTCCATTTATAGTGAAAAATAAATGATCCAACGGAGGAAAAAGCTTTTGATCCAACGGCAAGGGCGAGAAGCCTGTTCAGATTTCGAAAATCGAAATCTAATTAACGCGGGAACAGTTATCTGAGCAGGCTGACGTGCTCACGGTTTCCCAACCGTCAGCAACAGGAAAATAAAGGCAGTTGGCCAAACGTCGCAGCTTTATGACGGGACGTGACAAGGGAAGTCAAATCATCAAATCATAAGGAGGACATCGTTTAAAGCCGGGTCCAGGCATAGAGCCTGCGATCCCACTCGAAACAAAGAAGCTGCATCAAACCGTCAGAGCCAAAGGAGCGAGAAGAGGATGACTGAAAACTTGTTTTGACCAAGTTCGTCCCCAACCTTGTTCCAAACAAAGGGGAAAAGGATGAAAATTTTCAAACTTGCGACGAGTTAGTTACAATCCACCCTTTATTTCAACAAAGTATCCGAGCGAAGGGTGTTTCGATTGTTTTCGCAAGCTCAACGTCAAACTCGACCTTACCAAAACCAGAGAGCCGCAATTTAGCACTACAAAGCTACAAAGCGCAGAAAACTCTTCGTCTCGGCGATTCCGATATCTGAAAGCTACCGACCTCACCGACACGAGGGCCCGTGATACGCATAGTACTTTAAGAAAACAAACGAACTTGAAAGGACGCAAGACAAGCAAAAATGACAAGCAAAAAATCAAGCACCGTTCAAAAATACAAAATCATTGGAAAAAAAAAAAAGAAAAAAGGAGGAGTTTCAACATGAGGGCAGAGGGCCGAAGCCGAAAGACAGTAGTCGAACTCATAAGTACCAAAATCAGTCAAATCAAGATTGTTTATCTGAAGGAGGAGTTTCAACATGAGGCCCAATCAAATTCAAAAACTTGTCGCAGTCCTCCCCGGGACTCTTATCCTCGCCAGCGCCAATGACGGCGGCCCCTACCTCCTTCGCAGCAAGCTCGAGAGCTTCTTTCTCCATCTCCAACATCATGCCACGAAGATTTCTTTCATTGACTGCAGGGGGATCCCAGAGCGGCTTACCACGCTTCAGATTTTCGACCCGGAAATCCTCAATCTGAACGGCGGTGTAAGGAAGGTCGGGGTGGAACACCCTCAGCTCAGGGTCATCCTGATCCATAAGTAGCCAATCTTGCAAGGTTTCGAGGCTCGGGGCACCTTCACAAAATGCCTTAAGACACCTCGAAGCATGATAGAAACCCTGATCAAATCCATCTAACAAGGCATCGCCGACTTTTATGGTCGTGTGTCGGCAGCCAGCTCCGCACTCATTCAACTCGCTCTTCAGCCGGTCGATGACCTCATGGGCCTCTGTCACCTCGCTCTTCAGCCGGTCGACAAGAGCCTTCTCCCTCTCCGATTCAGTGGACTTTTGGAGATCGGCCGCAGTTTGAGCTTTCCGGGACAAAGTCTGAACTTCGGCCACAAGCTTTCTCTCTCTCTGCTCCGCCGCGTTTGCCCGATCTGCCTCAGCAATCATCCTCGTTTTCATCTGAGCCATTTGATCTGCCATTTTCCTCGCCTCTTCATCACAGGTCCATTCGATCTTCTTAAGCTTGGTGGCAACCTGAAGAGAAAAGGGCTTAGAGCCAGAAAACTCAGCAAAAGAAAACTCAAAAAGAGCAGAAACTTTACCGCACTAGCCGCGTTCCCATAAAGACCAAGCGTTTCGAACAAAAGCTGCCGACTGGATGAAGGCCCCAGAGAGGCTGTCGATGCCACCACGTCGGCTTGGGCAATCCGGTTGACAAGGCCATGACCGACCATCAGTTGAGGGGCATCGGGCAGTTTTAATTTCAAATTTCGCAGGGGAATCACGTCAGAAATAGAGGCAGATAACTCCCCATCCGCCTTGGAAGAAAGAGGCTGTTTAAGGAATTCATGGTCCAACCACAGGGCCGGCTTCCCCTTAAATCCTACAGGGACCGTCGTCTTATTCAAGTCCTCATGCACCGACCCAGTAGCGGCAGGCTCAGGGTCGACGGCAGCCCTTTTCGCAGATCTCTCGGTCAAGTCTTCAGTGGCCGTTACCTCACTGGAACCCCGGCCACCTTCGACCCCAGACTCCTTGAGCAGTGGGTCGACAGAAACATCAGTCGAGGGCTCTTCCTCATCTACCAGGACAGAATCCTTCCGCCCCGCTGGTCTTTTTCTCTTAGACTTGTTAACCATAGTGGTCTTCTTCACCTCTGAGACCGCGGTAGATCGGGTCAATTTGGCAGCGACGGCACCGCTGCCTGCGGGCACAACTTCATGCGGCCCCATAGCGGAGGTACCCTCAGCAACAAGAATGTCCTCCATGCTCACGGCGGGGGGAGGATTCATGGGTTGGCTGGAACCCAGCAAGGCCTGTCGAGCTCTTCTCTCATCCCTAAGATGGGTCATTATAGCATTTCTGTTCGTGTTGGCGATCACCATGGTACCTACAAAGCATAAAGGAAAAATAGTCAAAATCTCAAAAGAAATGAATAGAGCTATCAAAAAGAGTTAGAGAAAGAAGAACGAAAGTAAGGGGGCCAGTCATGGTGGGCGCGCAGACTCCTCAATCCCCGTGATAGATCGACCTTTGGGTAGGAAACACCTCCCATGATGGCACTCAAGATACCAATCCTCATAAACACCAGTGTTGGATGCCTTCATCACAGTGAGCGTTGATCGGTCCAGAATACCGCCACACAATGAAGGGGGCCTCATATCGATCAAGCTTCTCACGGTGGAAGTCCTTTCTCGAGTCTCACTCTCCTCGTCGACCAAGAAATGCATAAAGCTTCTCAAGAAGTTCCTGCTCAACATGATCGAGAGTCTTGGACACGACAACACTGTTCTGCCTCTTTTTGGGGCGAACCCAGACTTCGACTCGACCAGCATGGCCCTCGTGTTCCAGCCTCGGACCTTATTCGAAGTCCAGTAAAACAGGCGACATTTCTTTGCTCGGGTCGCCAGGAAATTGGTTGAATCGGCCTTATTTGTGGCCGCCTTACTGAAGGTGTAAAACTTCAGGAATACCTTCATCGAGGGATCATAGCCCAAAATACGGCAGAGAACGATAAAGGCCATAACCACCCTGACGGCGCCGGGGGTAAAATCACAAGGAAGGGCCGCCAAGCTCCACATGACCTCAACAAAGAAAGGGTCAAATGGCGGTCTGAGACCAGCCAAAAAGTGATCAAAAAACAAAACCAAACCATCTTTCTTCAGCCTCAAGCCAGCTCGGTTCTCGGACGTCTCGAAGCCACTAAAACAGAAATTAGAGGATATATGAAATTCAGAGAGGAACTGAGGGTCCCTAAGCCGGGAACAAATAGCCGCCCAATCCGCTTCGACCTGTTTGTCAAGGGCGTCGATTTCATTATCCTCCTTGAGGGCCTCGACATTGCGAGGTCTAGGATTCTTACTGCTCTCCTTTGGTTCCTCCACAGTGTCACTGTCTCCCTGATTCCGCCGGGGTTTCTCAGACATAGCCACACCGGAGGAGGAACTTGCAGCCCTAGCGGGTTTTTTCCCAAACTTCTTCAATTCCCTGGGGGCCACAACCGAAGAGACGAGCTTTCTTTTCGGTGGTTTACGAGATGCAGACCTTAAACAACTCGGTTGCAGGGGAACCACTTGGGCTAACACCGAATCATCCTTCGTACTCTCGCCTTCGTCGCCCTCACCGGAGCTAGTACTCACCTCATCAGCATCTTCAAAGGCATAGCCATAAACACCGTCATCATCGCTATTCCCTGATCTGTCGCTATCAGACATCCTACAAAAGAAAAGAACGAGGTGGATAATATCGGAAGGATTCGAGACGAGGATTTCCTTCCACCGGGAGTTGCTTGGATCACACGTACGGAAGATCGTGGTGCTCTTCACATCTTCGTTCTTTCCATTGCGGTTCTTCAACTTGGATTTTGAGATCCAAGAGGTATGTTCTACAACCCCCTTGTAGATGTAGATCTAGTTATTTTATTACGTGTAATTTGTAGATCTAGATCCTTAAATCGCTTCGTTGAGGATGATATTACTAACAGTGGTATCAGTCGCCAATGTGATCTATATTTATACGTATAAAATATTAGATCTAGGAGTGGAAAACATGTAGTTTTTTGTCCCAATTTTTTGGGGGCCGATGCATATGTTTAATTTTTTATGCTTATGAATGTCGTGGTTGAAGAGATGGATTGGGGTTGGCACTGTTTACCCGTTAGATCTATTGTAAACTCATACAAACGATGAAAATTCGTCCATATGAGTATAGGAAATTATGTAATTTTTTTTTTATTGCAATTTTAATTTCCAGAAAATAGATCTGTTTAGTAGCTGTTTAGTTATTTCGTTTTTGCTGTTGATTGAGCCGTTGGAACGACGATCTCTCCGGTCAGTATCAAGATTGAAAGTTTCTGAACAATTCCACAAATTTTGGCGTCGATCAGAGTTCGTTTCGATATCCGTTCGTTGCTGCGAAGACGCTGCTGTAACAGAAAAACGCAGGATTCACATAAACTCTACCTGTGATTTCCTCGATTTTCTGGGAGAGTTTGGACCGTTGAAACACAAATCCGACCGTTCAGATTGATAAAATTGTAGTTCTAGACGTGTGATAAAAATTTCAGGTCGATCGGGTTTCATCTAGACTCCCGATCGGCTCCGGAAAGTAACTGATACGCTGCAGTCAGAGACAGATGTAGCATCAAGATCGGCGGCTCACTGGAGAAAATTGGTAAGTCAAAGCACCGATCCAACCGTCCATATTGAAGATCGAGAGGTGAAGAACATATCTGGAAAGTTTCGTCCTGATCCGAGTCCGTTTGGTATGCCGATCGTCGAAGAGTTCGAACAGCTACAGATTATGTTAGAAAGTAGTAAACCCTTGTTAGGGTTTGGTTATTTATTTTCTAATAGGTTAGATACGGGGGTACCAACAATCCATCTCGGTGTTTAAATTTTCCGCACTTTATTTTTTATGTGTTTGATCATAAAATAGATATAAAATCGGAATTGCCATGACATGCATCATATCATAAATCCACTCCATGCATACATGTAGAATTTTAATTTTGGTAATTAAAATAGGCATGTATACAAACTCGTGTAATTAGTTGAAATTTAATTAATACGTGGTAATTAATTAATTTAGTAACTAATTAATGATCCGAGGACGGGTTATGAAATCGTTAAGCCTTTCGGTGTGTGTTCTCGGTGAACCGCCTTAAAGCCCAAACGAGATCACGTTTTCGATTCGTAGTGTCTACGAGATTGAATGATGGTAAAAGAACAATAAATCTTGGATAAAAACGGTTCGCTTATAGGTTGGGTGGTCAACTGAGCTAGGCTCGACCGACTTAACCCTCTAGTAGTGATGATGTATGCACGGGGTCCGGCAAGACTAATCTACACCGGAGAACGGAGGGGTGATTCCTTCTTATCTCAATGGGTCGTCTTGACCCGACTTCGTCCGATCATCACATATGTTCCAACGAATAGGACGGGTAGGCTTGCCTACGTTACCGACACCATTCGGAATCCTTGATTTGATGTGCTTTTATGTTAACATCAAAAAGACGTGGTTAGTTAACCCACCACCACTTTCAAAATATTGAGTGGGAGCAGGGGAGGCGACAGCCAACTCCACGGCCTCTACTATAGATACAAGTAAGTGAGAGAAGGGTGACGCCTTGAGGCGCTTTGATTTCGTCCCCCTAAGGATGGTGTTCACCCCTATCAACATTCATGGCTTGGTCTCCGAAAGGATATGATTTCTGTGTACTCGTCGGGTCACTGACCTATCCTAAGACGGCACACTCGGGGCGTACCTAAGAGATCCGATATAGTAGGTCACACTCATAAAGGATATTTTTGATAATATCTAGGCTAAAAAAGGAAGGTAATCAATGAATAAAGGGATGTTCGATTCTCGTGGGATGTTCGATTCTCACAAGTTATTCATTGATGAGATTGTCTCGATTTAACCGTCATCTCTTTGACCTACCCTAAGGCGGCACTGAAATGCGAGGTTAAAACCTTGGAATGGTAGAGTAGACTTATTTTTTAGTTTACAATTCCTAAAATAAAATAGTAGTGTTAAACTTGAATTAATTTATGTCATTTTATTTACAGCATTATCCCTTACTAAATTGCTTAAAAATTTATAATTGACTAGTATTGACTTCGTTAAAAAGTGGAAAGTAACTTGGACGTTGAACTAGTTAATCGATAATGCAATTAATTTTCGAAAGAGATATTTCTCTTAAACCTTTTAAAAACCAGTGACATATAGGTATGTCACTAGTGTCATTCGTGTCAAACGGAAGACAAACTTAGTTTGATCAAAGGTGATTTCGGACTTTGAAATTCTTCTAGTGAATTTTGAGTGTGTACACGAGTAATTTTCTAATAGAAAAATCGGAAAATCATGAAGTGTTACTAGTTGGACGATATTTGGAATCGATGAACTAGTGGGAGCTTTATGATTTGTTGTTTTTCTAGAA
Organism: Gentiana macrophylla; assembly: GCA_026214975.1. NCBI lineage: Eukaryota > Viridiplantae > Streptophyta > Magnoliopsida > Gentianales > Gentianaceae > Gentiana > Gentiana macrophylla. Next base: position 99,810,279 of record CM047811.1, read on the forward strand.
CATTAGAAAAGTGTAACTGACTACACACGTAACCGTTCTAATTGAAAAACCGGAAAGTCATGAAATGTTGCTAGTTGGACGATATTTGGAATCGATGAACTAGTGGGAGTTCTATGATTTGTTGTTTTTCTGGAAATATTGGAACTATGAGATTTTTTCTAAATCGAAAAAATCGGAAAATCATAAATAAAGCATTGCTCGTTAGACGGTATTTGGAACCGATAAACTAGTGGGAGCTTCAATATGATTTGTTGTTTTTTCTGGTATATTAGAAAATCCGAGAAGTCCAGACGAGTAACACTCGAAATAGACATCCCACGGTTCAAGAGTAGTGTCTACTCAAACGAACATTGGTTCAAGATCTATTTCCATTCACGGAAAGTCATGAATGGGAGAATATGTCTAAAAGTGTTAGTCACCTAAATCGAGAAAATTTTAAGGTGAACCGAAAATTAATTAGCGAAAATCATAGGATAAGGACAGTGATTTTGGATCACCAACCTATGAATCCTTGGCGATTTTCTCGAGCTAAGTTCTTTGGCAGAACAAGGTAGCAGTGCATTTAACGATTAAAGGAGTAAACAACGGGCAGTTAATTTTAGCTAGAATAGTGGGAGTGATATAAGGAAATGAATCTCGGATTCAATCCTTGGATATCGCGGAAAAATTATTTTCTGTTTAAGATTCGTTGGAACGAATGGATTTACCTTATATTCGATAATTTGTTTGTCGTATAGAAAGTGAATATACCATTTGTAGTACGAATCCAAGACTCGGACTTTTGTTTGATAAAGTCAAAACCACTTAGAACCGCTGAAATATGTATATAAAACACATCTTAAGAATTATTAAAAGCAATTGGTTTCTATATTTAGATAAACGCTTCTTCATATTCCATAGTTAGTGCATAGTCCCTAAAAGACAAGACACAAGAAGGCGGCTCAGGGTGATTCCTTTCTCTCGATCTGGTTATGTTGTCTCAAAGGTTCAATGACTAAGTTTCCTTTCAATCGGGAAAGGATAATGGTTATAAAGAAGTAACATAGCTTGTTCATGACGACCTTCAGGGTCTGATGAAAGATACAAGCTAGTAGGAGCTTCGAGTAGTGACTTCTTTGTCCGATAACTATTCAAACACTCCAAATGTTTATCAAAATATTTTTGAGGTTTCTCTGTTTTCAACAGAGATAGAGTATTCTATACTCGGAATAGGCCATTCATAGTCCTCGAGACTCGATGCTCACCGCCTTATTGTGACATGTTCTCGCTAAGTGAGAAACCGTTAAATTGCCTTACATAGTTTTAGATGTGCTACAATACTTCGCTTAACTCAATAAAGATATTGGAAGCGAAATAACGGTTTACATTGAAATGTAAGACCGAGAAGTCTACCTAGAATATGCTTTGGAATTTACGGATAAGGTGTGGATTCGGTTCACCCCACTTCCATAAATATAAGCATTTAGCACACGGTGCTTGAAGGTAAGACTGGTAATTTCGCGCATCCGTTCGGTCAATGACCATTCATGATATATCTTTTTAAGCTATTGAGTATAAAGGTTAGATATAGGATTCCTGGAATCGGGAAGGGACAGTTATACTGTTGCATCCTTTCTGATAGAGTGCATGAACAGTAAAACCTTGAACCTTGAAGTACGTTTACTCAAGGTAGTTACTAACTGATTAAAATCAGACCACATCCAACATCGGTTGTTTGTGATATCACAAAGTACTACTAAACTAGATCAGAATTTCGATCCACCCAGTAAGTATTGGGAGTATGGTTTATCCATTACCCGTTACGGTTTCTGCGGACTTTGTAGTCTGAGGATCGATTGATGACCTATGGCTCTTTTGTGAGCAGTATAGGATTCTGATAATAGAGGTTGGTTTAATAGCCATAACCCTGTGAATGGAGTTCGGTACTCGATTCTGTTTCATGCTCTTGTAGAACCACCTGAGCGCGTCTCAGCCCAAAGTGGGAGTAATTGGATCTACACGGAAAAGAGTAGAATGAGTTCGGTATTGCATGATTTAGTTCAAAAGCAGAAAATAGGGGTGATTCCCTGAGACTTTCTTGCCAAACAAACGGAGTCTGGATTCATTCGGAACAAAAGGTATTGCCTTATGAACTTATGACAGGATGATTTATCAAGGCTTATGTCCTTTTGTGGATAAAAAGCAAACCTCTCGGTCATTTTGGAAGTCATATATTTCTACAATATGTGGATTTGACCAGAATATTGATAAGTCTTTTGTAGACTGGATATCAATTTTAGTACAGTAGTGAATGTATACATACATTAGTGTTTGTGAAGGATAACACTGCACCAGTTGGAATCAACATGGGTGTGTTATCTGAAGTCGAATCGACAATACCACAATTCTCTCTCGCAATGAGAGATTTGGACAACATTCTTAAGAGTTTGACTCGGTCGAATTCATTAGAATCGATCCTTTGGTTTCCCATCCGTCTTATTGGTTAAGATGATGCATCTGTGTATGCAACATTCAACGAGGAAGTTCTACCCTATGCCTCAGGAATGACTCTCTAAATCTTTGGATCAAGAGAAATGGGATAGATTCTCTTTCTAGTAAGAGATGGTCAGGTTATTGAACGTCAACTTTGATCGAATCTTAGATTCGGCGGTTAACAAAGCAAGTTTAGTATGTCCTTTAGTATCTTGGAGAGAACGAGGAACAATATGCGGACATATTCATGTGTGAACTTGGATATGTGTGATACACTGATTTTGACTTTAAGTCAGATTGAGGATGATCGTTAAGTCGATCTCGGGCTCAGTGTTTACTCAATACCACATGATTAGATGGACCGGTAACGTTTCGATTCTACGGATCGTCTTGAGCCGACAACCTGACTAATCATTAAGACCCATGACATTTAGATGTAGGTGCTCCCCGAGTCACTGACCTATCCTACGACGGCATACTCGGAGTGTACTTTGGAATCTGCAATGGTTATGATATGCTTAATGGGTACTAGAATACGGGATGGGTCTCCATCTTTAGAGCAAGTGGGAGATGTAGTTTGTTGTATTTTAAATAATAGGGTGTGCTCTAAAACAATTAATCACATGCTTTCGTGCAAGTGGGAGATTGTTAGGTGTGATGCCCGAAAGACAATTTTGTAATTGTTTTATTTAATAAATGAAATGATATTATTATTCATATTTATTATTCTCATATTCTCCGATGTGACAATAGTATTTACACTACAGAAAACCCTAAAGTATATCGTTTATGTAATCACTTAACTCAGTGTATGGTATATACACGGGAGGATTGAGTTAGTGAAGATGTACTTAAAATACAATTAGCCCGTAGTGAAGTTAATCGAGAGTATCGGGTCTCTCCTTTAACGTGCTATTAATACGCCTGAACACAATAGGTGTGATTGTCTTATCCGGACTTTCGGTTAAGAGAACCTAATGGGGCATTTATATATGATAGATATATCATATAAATTTGACCGATTTGATTAGAGTTCACGATATAATTCCGTAATCGAGAATTCTTATCGAATCAATGGATGATCATATTTATGGATATATCTTAATCTCGAGGTGATCACGACCAATCGCTTGAATTAGTATGAAGTTTGACTTGCGGTTAAGGATTACATCGAGTGCGTGGTCCGAATTACCCCATCTTGGCATTGTAATGGATTGAGTGAGTAGTACGTGTTATCACAGATACGGAATCCATTCCTTCCATTTACGGAAGTAGATAGACGATTCCCTTATTTGTTAATCCTAGAAAGCGATCGATCCATGGAGTTCATATTACATCGATTAGCTACCCGGTGAGTTGTATGAATTAATTGATCACTAGGGGTTAATGGTAAATAAGGATAAGATGTTCTAAAAGGGTTAACGGTAACTTCCCGATTTAGAATGAATAGTCTATGGAGGATTAATCCATATGTAATGATTATATCAATGGACGCTTATTATTATTCTCGTGAGAGATAAATATAATCTCATAATCGGAGGAGTGCGATCACGGGATTATGGTGGCATATTCTCGTGATTGATTTATCGAATATAATTATTCTCATTCGTAAGATAATTATTTATTTGATTTATCGGAGCCGCTGATTATTAGTCCATGGTCCCCGACGTGCCTCCTAATATAGCATAGCTATTCTCGGACGTCGAATCCTAATAATATTAATTTAGTTCTTGTTGGACTTTATTAAAACGATATGTGAATTAATTGTTTAGTGAACTATTAAATTAGTTGGGCTATATAATTAAATACACAGAAAAGACATTTTTCGTGGACTCGACCCGAATTGGTGTGTTGACCAATTTTGACCCAAATTGGTCAAATATGCGTGGACTTTGAATTTGAAGGAAAAGGTGCGCATGTTATATTATTTAATTATTAAGGAATTTGTTTTCTTGGATAATTGTTTAATATGTGATTTATCTTTTATTTGTTAAATGATAATTCATGGAATATTAGATAATAATATAATTTATCTTAATTTGTTTGGGATAATCATTTTATTTATCTTTTATTTGGAAAAAGGATTAATGTAATAATTATCTCTTAATTATTAAATCCTTGGAGGCTAAGTTTTACTCTCCTATATAAAGAGAGTTCTCCCAAGCCTTACACACAATATTTTCGAGTTCCACCTCTTAGAGAGGAGGAAGAAATTTCGGTCAAGAGGGTTGGGGAAAATCTTGGAGATTTTTCCGGATAGCATATCGGAAGGATTCGAGACGAGGATTTCCTTCCACCGGGAGTTGCTTGGATCACACGTACGGAAGATCGTG